>PVLA01000513.1:105324-378538 GCA_004027455.1 Hydrochoerus hydrochaeris | reverse complement strand
GGTACCAAAATGTAAGTCAATTATTTTATCTTGTGGTCAACCAAAGAAATAGAGACATACTCTGCCTTGGAGATGAACTATACTAGAGTAAAAGATCACAGCTGTGGCTCCACCTCAGGTCCTTCCAAGATGCCTGTGAGGGTAACTTCGACTACACCTACTTTCTACCTCCAGAGCTGATATTACATCTTTAAGAGTTTAATGACTTGTGTCCTTGGTTACCTCAAAGTCATCCTCTAATAATTCCTTCTTTTTCATAAGCTGTTTCTTCTTCTTTTTGCTCAGGTTCTGGTGTTCCACAATCTTGTTGTAATTGAAGTGTTTCTTGCTGTCTTCCTCCTCATCCATCACAAGCAAAGCCATTTCAGCCTGTGAAGAGAAAAAAAAAAAAAGTTCAAATGTACAACAGTACATTTTTTGCTCACTGTTACTCTAATAGTATTATTTATGCATAACAAATGGAAAACAGAAAGATGCATTAGGATGCATGGCTCAGGCAGCTGGTCAGGCTTACTCCTGGACACTGATGTGCCTATCAGCCACAGAGGTAGGAGACACATGGTAGATCAGATCACAATTCACTTAATGCAACTTGCTAGCAGGCTGCAGGAGTTAAGTTCCCAGGTCTCTCAAGTATAAATTTCATTTTCACTTTGCTCCTTTTAAGTAATAACTAAACTAGTAAATAACACAAAATCTATTTTGTTTTGCACATTATATTTTCCAGATGTGTACTTTAGCAAGAATTTCTTTAGCTTTTTTGCTTTTGTCTTTTTTTCAGTATCAGTACATTTCCATAAAATCAGAATCTTAGCATTCACTTATGAAATCTAGTATAACATGCTTCCACTTTCTTATTTTTTTAATCAATCATGTATTACATGGGAACACTTTCAGAATGAAGTAAACAACTTTTATATAGAGAGAAAATACAAAGTATGCTCCCCAACCTTTGTAAATCTTCCTTAGTCACCACTTAGACTTATTTCCTTTTACTTCTGTTTTTGGCACTTGCATGTGATTTTTTACAGCTATTTTCCACTAGAAAGATGTTCTGTGTTACTCTTTAAGTAACTTTATGAGTATAACTCACATGCAGTTAGTGGAGAACACAAAGATGCATCAAGAGACAGAGTTTAGGTGACAGGGTCACTCCCGGCAGTGCTGTGCAGAGCAGCCAGAGAGGCACTGCTGATTGCAATTTCTATGCAGCAAAAATGCCTATGACTCAACTTTTGGAGTCACTGAGGCATAAGGTTCACCACACTTTCAGTGAAGACTTTGGTTTTGTACATTAAATTTATGTTGCTCACAATAAAAAGTGATATTAGCACCTGACAAGTCATAATAGCAAAATCTGTATTACCTAAGGCAGATTCAGATAGGTTTATTGTACTATTATTATAGGTTTAATAGCAGTATTTTATGTCTCACAGTAAGTTTTTAATGATAAATTTCCCTCTGAATCATAAAAAGATACATGTTGTGAGGTAAATTTTAACTTTGTACTAGTTGAAGAATGACTTTTGAGACCAGGGATATAGCTCAGTGGCACAGTGCCTGCCTGGCAAGCTGTGAAGTCATGAGTTCAATTGCGGGTACCAGAAAAAACAAAACAAAACAAAACAAAAAAAAGAAAAAAGAAATGATGTTTGGTAAAAAGGTAGTACTTTAAAACTATGCTGGTAAATATTTAATTATGTATTTTATATAAATTTTATTGCTGAAATAATTTGTTTTTAAAATTAGGGCACTGAAAACTCATGTGGCTAGTTCATTCAAACTGGATATAACAATTATCTATCCAGCAAGTAACAATGGCCGCATTTACCTTTTGTCTTTCTATTTCAGTTTCTTCCTCTAGGGATGTGGTATCTTTTGCAGATTTCACTGATTTTTTCTTTAAACCTGGCACAACAAAACATGAAAGAAACATAATAGGATGAACAGTAACAATGTGTTTATGAACCAAAATGCAGGATACAGAAATAAACTCAATAATAAATGTGTCAAAACTACAGAAGAAAAGATGTATTACTCAAAGAAAGCTGTGGGTGTGAATGCAGTAAATACAGTGTTTCTGGGTGGGGCTTCTGACCATAATGAGGAAGAAATTTCTTTTTCAAGTAACATACAGTTTATATTATCAACTAAAAAAATCAAGTCATTTCAATAGATGTGGAATAAGCACTTGACAAATATCTATTAATGGTACAGGTAATTTAAAGAAGTCTTTAGAAAGAATAAAAGTCAAAACGGCTGGGGGTATAGCTCATTGGTATAGTTCTTAGGCTCATTTGACCCCTAGCATCGCACATATCCATACACACACAGAAATGAAATAAAAAAAAAAATCACTATGAAATGGATCTGGAAAAAAAATGAGTACAAAATATATGCACAGTTTGTAATAGTTAAATCTTGGAAACAACAGAAATGCCAATCAACCAAAGCATGGATAAAACAATGTGATTTTCTTTTAATACAAAGGAGTACTACTTAGTCATAAAAAAGGATAAACTTGAGACATCTCTAGGTAAATGAATGCACCCTGAGACTACACTCTTTAAGTGAAATAAATGGGACACATGTAAATATTGTGTGTATGTACCTCTCTGGTATGAGAAACTGAAAGAGTAAATAAGGACCAAAGTATACAACAGATATTGTGAAACAGAAAGAAATTGTTCAAAAGGAAAGAGGAACCAGGAAGGAGGAAGGGGAAAGGAAGGAAGGGAAAAGAAAAAAATGAGAAAAGAAGGATAAAATGGTAATGAAGCTTTGTAAATGAGAGGGAAAAGAACTCAAAGGAGGGGAGAGGTTTGGGGAAAAGAAGAAGAATCAAAATATATCACATATAGTTATAAACGCCCTATGATGACTATGATCATTATGTATTTTTAAACTGCACCAATAAACTTAATAAAATAAATAAGCAAACAAATAAATGAGGCCCCAAAATGGGGGAAAAATGGAGACAATAGAACATATGGCTTGGTATTTCTCAAACAGAAAAAAGAAGGGTTACTCAACAACTGGTGCTAGGCAATTTGTTTCATTCTGGAAACAAAGAAGTGAGTTATAGCTTTATCTCATAATATATGAAAAAATAATCTGCAAGGGATTTTAAGAGTTAAACATTAAAATCAAACAAGAAAACCTTGTGAGAAAATATTCACGGGCATAGCTACTTGTTCTTAAATAGAATCACTTTCTTAGCATAAAGCCACTGAAAATCACAAAGAAAAAAATCCATAAACATCAAGTAATCTGAACTCTTAACACTCTGTAAAACAATTCATTTGTAAAATAAAAAAACTAAGCTGGCACTTGGGAGGCTGACCAGTACAGGATATATAACAATAGTGTATCAACAACAAAAACAACAAAACACCCCACTTATCCTTACAATAACGACCTGACAGTCACTACAGGTTAAGTATAAGTTTCACCAAACACTTTTTTATCTTTAAAGACAAACTTTCTCTTTGGTTAACTTCTAGCTCTATTACTAGGCAAAACTACTCAACATAAAAGTCACTCCTGATTGACGTCTCTACATGCTTATAATTGGTATAAAGAGATCTGGAAGCTATGTGAAGGGGCTGCTAAAAAGACACTTGTCCCTGTCTGAGGCTTGGGACTTTCAGGCAAGAGTGACTATTGCATTGTGGCCTCCTTTCCTTATACCAGCTGTACTGACATGAGGTCTTTTTTCCTCTCCTTTACTGCTCTCTTCCATCTTTTTTGGTCTCCCCACTTGTGCAAAAGATCTATCTTCCTATATTCTATTTTTTTCTCTCTTTCTCTATTTTGTTCTTACATTTTGGGTGTGCGGTCCTGCACTGGAAAGAAACAGCCAAAACTTCCCTGCTGTGGTTCCCAGCTTGAACATGTGTGAGTGCCAGGATGACCCACTTGAGTCTTTTGAGCTTCTCATCTATAGCCTAAGAGCCCTGTGGGTACCGCATCACTTTAACCATGTGATCCGTGGAAAAATCTGACACCCAGTGCTCCAGAGGTGATATAATGTGAAAGACATAACACTGTTTATGAAGTGTGCTTGCCAAAAACATTTGATATAAACCTAACCATACAAGTAGTCTAACTTCTAATCTATTGCGAATACAGGGAACAGATGGACCAAAAACTATTCAGCAAACTAGAATGTAAGACGTTCCTTTGAAAAGGCAAATAAATATTATGAAGAAAATAAGTCTATGAGATGCTTTAGATTACAATAAACTTGCAAGATAAAATTAAATGTATTGTGTGAACCATGATGGAACCTAAAAGAGAACAGAAGCACTCAAAAGATGTTCAGAGGCTCCCACAACACAACTTATACTCTATAGCATGATATAATAGATTTGGAGCTACCATGGCTAGGTTCAATTCCTAGCATTACCAGGTACTAGCTGTGTGGGCATAATTGGAGGGCTAATTAATGTCTCTGTATTATCCCAATGTACTTATCTGAATATGGACATAGTAACTGATCACCACATATGGCTGTTGTGAGGATTAAATGAATTAAAATAGGTACAATGCTTAGAATCATGCCTGGTACACAGTAAGTGAGTATGTGTGAGCTATTTTTACTATTTTAAAAATTTTTTATTATTTTTACTTGCATGAACGAACTGTCTATGCTGCAATGTGAGTAAAGTCCCTGACCTGTACAATGGATATTACCTCTTCCTCGCCACCTCACAGACATATCAAGCTTAAGATTACAACTTTTCTGACTGTGTACATATATTTTTAAATGCAAGTAGCGAGGCAGCTGCCAGTATGCCGCCCTGGTAAGTAGCTGTGGCCTGGCAAGCTGCGGCCGCCTCAGGGCGAGAACTGTATCAGCGTTTCCTGAGATCCGCGAGGCGCCATGTTGGACCTTGGGGCACTGGGAAAATGGGCAGCCAGTTCACCCCTCTGGTGGGCAGCTGTGAGCCTACTGGTGCCGGGCTAAGAATAAAACATCCTCCCGCCCCCAGCAAGTGAGAGCCGGAGATCTGACCATGTCTTGTGAGTTTGACTATATCCAATATAGCAAATAAGAGGGATTTTTTTCTGCCATCTCTTTGAGGGCAAATATTTTTATCTATTTTGCTCTGTTTTGATCAATGGTATTGCTGTATTCAATATTCTGTTCTTGTAATTTCGGTATTTCCTTCGATATTGCTCTGCCTGATTGAAGGAACAACTATTGTGAAGAAAACCAGATGTACTATTGTGTTTATTGCTGTTGTCCTGGTGGCCTGCTGTGAGGTTCTGTGCCAATTTCATTGCACTGCCTCAGTTGGCTATGTCCTGTCTTGTTCTGCTGTATTTTACTACCTTCAAAATAAAATAAATAAATAAAATAAAAAATAATAATAAATAAGAAAAAATTAAAAAAAAGTAAACAACAACAATAAAACAGATCAGCAAGGTACTGAGCAACCTGAAACATGATATAACTAAACAGATAATGGACTTAAATGCAAAAGGAGGAAAAGCAGGTGCTCTAAAGGATATAATTGCTTGTGTATGTTTAAGGGTGTAGGAATGATAATTATGTTGCTAAGTTTTTGTTGGATCAGAGAACAGAGCTGTTTGCAGCCTCACTGTTTGAATGCCCACTTTGTATGCTTTGATTTTGTAACTTGAACAACTACATCCAGGAAGACAATATATAATGTATCAACTAGTGATTTCTTACTGTTCATTTTTTTTAAATTTTGTATTGTTTCTACCCTTTTTTTCTGTTTTGCTTTATTTTTCCCCTCTCTAAATAAAATTAAAAAAAAATAAATGCAAGCAGCAAGGTACCAATTTTTTAGGGTCTTGAAGTCTACCCTCTCTGCCACTTTGCTCTTGACTTAGGAGAGCCGTTTGATATGAATGGACAAGCAGAAGATCATATGCAGAAGATCACTGTGTGGCAGGAAAGAGAAACCAGCGGGCTGTGTACGATTAATACATAAAGGAGATAAAGATCTTCACATACAGCTGTGAAATATAATCTCAAAGAGCCCACAACGAATGGTTCTGGATTTTATAACAACCTGGTGAAAAGTCATAAAAAGAACATGAAAGGCAGACTGGAGTAAGGGGAAAAAAAAAAAGAATCTTCAAGGTTGTCAAGGCTAAAAATGATACCCAACTTTATTGCGATGAAAATTTCTTTGCTCACAAAAATTTACTGTGTGTTAGACTGAACCAGTCAAAAGATAAATAACATGTCTGAGTCCTATGTGCACTGTTAACAAGACCACATTAAGAGCTCACATCTTTCTTTTTTTTTTTTTAAGGTGTTCTTTTTCTTTCTTCTCTGGAAAGCTTTCAGACCTAAGTGAGAGGTAGAGGACTGGAGGAATGAAAGCTCCTATTTTCTTTTATCTTATTTTATTTTTTGTCTTTTGAGACAGGGTCTCACTATTCTTGCCTTGAGCTCACTTTATAGCCCAGGTTAGTCTCAAACTTCCAATGACCCTCCTGTCTCAGCCTCCCAAGTGCTGGGGTTACAGGTGTGAGCCACCATGCCCGGCTCCTATTTTAAAATATTACTGTTATTAGGTTATCTCCTGACAAGAAATCCTATCTCTTGCTACTGTTGCAAAAAGTGCATATGGATCAATTCTAAAAGTCAAATATTAACAGGGACTCCAAATCAGACATTAGAGTTTTATAGCTGAACACTAAACTATCCTTTTAAACCAAAAATCTAGTAGCATACATCTATGGGGAAAAGATGTGCTACAAAAATACCAATCTATAAAAGATGATGCGTCTTTTATATAAACAAAATCTCATTTTCCACTATTTATAATGTCCAAGAATTATTCTATAAATAAACCCTTCTTCTAGAGTGTTTAAGTGAGCCCTTGATGTGAGAAAGAAGACAGTTCACTAAATGGCAAATATCAATAGAATACTGACCAAATGGGGAGTGGTGAGCCCTCTAATGCTTCACTTTTTTTTTTTCCTCTCGTGGCAAGTCTGCAATTGAAGATCACTCGCACTTTAGAGAATGGTGCAATCTGTTAATCTTCCTTTAGCGTGATACATTCTGGCTTTGCTTGGAAATCAGTAGTTTCTCATGTCCAGCTCCTATTCATGTGGGTGCTGGCACCAGCTCTGGTCTCTACAATGTACTTATAGATGCACAACAGGACTCAAGATTTTACCAGCCTTGAGAAATTCAACTATGTTTTTTGAGCTTCAGCTGTTTATTCATCTATAAAGCAGACTGAAATAAAGACTAGAACAGAATGCAAACTACAACATTTGTATACTGTAAAAAAAACAGCATACAAGCAGGACATTATAAATACTAAAAAAACTGGCTGAGTGAATCAAATGGGTGGATCATATTACTAGATCATAACAGTGATTTGTCAATCTCTAAAGCTGTGAAGACAAAGAAAACATTTGTTTTGTTTTTTTGAGACAGGGTCTCAACTATGTTGTTCAGACTAGTCTTGAACTTGCTTTGTGGCCCTAGCTGTCTTGAGCTCAGTGATCTTCCTGCCTCAGTCTCTTGAGTGCTGGGATAACAGCACGATGCCTAGCTGACAAAGGATACATTTTAATAATGATGTACTCTATTTCAGTTCTATTTTTTTCAAAAACAAAATCTTATTAAAGAGTTTATATAATTAGGCTAGGGCATAGCTCAATGCAGAGTGTTTGCCTAGCAAGTGAGAGATGAGTTTGCATCACTGCATCTCTGGAAAAAAAGGGAAAGAACAAAAGCAAAGGAAAAAAATGAATGCAATTAAGACAGCAATAAGCATTTTGTCCAATACTTCACTTTTAAAAGAAAAAATTATCTGTAATTTATCTTAGAGGTACATTACATTGTCAAAACTCTCATCTGATACCCAGTGTGCATTTAGAAAAAAAAACAGAAGAAAGTATTTTATATGTTTTGTATTCACCTTGGCTTCTAACCCAAGCCAAACACCAGTGTGCTCTCATTCAATGAACACAATTCCTTCGCATTGAGAAAGCTATGTAAGTATAGCTGTATGGGACTGCCTAGGGCAGTGGTGGTGAACCCCTGATATGCTTGCTACAGCAAGCTGTTGTCAATGAAAGGTCTAAAAGGTGGACTAGGGCAAACATATGTACCCAAGTCCAACTAGTTTACAGTGTTCAACTGTAGAACTTAAGAGTATATATCCTACCAACTACTTCTGGGCCAAACTTATGTAAATATTTTTGCAAAACACCTTTTTATCCTTTGAGAACAACTATAATTCACTTCCAAATACTAATACTGAAAATATGTTTTGACAAATTAATAAAGAAGGTAATACTATCATAATAAACTAATATACTAATTTAGGTCACCTCAGTTACTTTATGCTTACGTTTTAGATATAAAAAGTTTGGTGAATTTTGAACCAAAATATATCTTCCCTTAAAAGTACCTGTACTAAAGTCGTATCTAGAGGATGTATGTGCACATGCATGTACACACACATACTCCTTTTTACTTACTCATAAGCATCCAATTCCCTAGTTAAAAGCATGCTTTTGTCTATCCCTGACTGACCTGAATCATAAGTTAAGACGTTAACATCAACATTCATTCTTCTTTATTATCTTGGATATGCACTGTTAAGTACACATTTATTTTATTCTGAAGAATATCCCTAACCCTCTTTAAATTTTTATTTTGAGGCAAGGACTAAATTACCCAAGCTGGCTCAATTTTATAATCCTACCTCAGTGTTCCAATATATATTACTCTTTTGTCTTGTAGAGGACTCAATGCTGCTCAGATAAAGATAGTTTGAGCATCTTCTCCGTTACAGCAATCCCAAGGTTAAAACAATCTAAAAGCTCGTACTTTCAAACAAAATGATTTTTTACTTACCCAGATTTAGTTACTACTTCAGAGTAAAACTGGAAAATGATCTACATTCTTGGTTTTTTTCTCATCCCTTACTTATATCTTAACCCAGACTAACTTACTGAAAGTATGTTAAGACACTTCTCAGTATGCCAGCTGGCACCTGACAAATACATCACACCTTTCCTTTAAGCACTTCATCTCCTCGTTGTTTACACAATGCTTATGTAATGATTTTCTCCTCCTACTTCACAGACTCTTCTTAGATACATGAATTTTCCAGGTAGTACAGTCTCCATATGATGCAGCACAAGTGCCTTCTGTTGGCCTCACCTGAACTCCAGGTGAATACTGCATTATCTTATCAATACTTTCTGCCTCCAGCCCTATGGTTTCTAGCACTACATATGGTGATTCACAATTCTGTATTTGTGCTCTGACTTCTCTGCAAATCTCCCAGATGCATGTTTAAATGTCAACCTGACACCTCTATGTGGACATCTAACTGACAGTCTCAAAGTGATTATGTCCCAAATGGACCTATTTCTGTCCAACCCAAATCTCCTGTCCCTGCATTACTGTCTAGCTCAGAAAATGGAAGGGCAGTCCCCCAGCAATTCAAACCAAAAACCCAAGAGTTATGTTGAATTTCTTCCTTTTCCAAATGCACTAGCAAACTTACTTCTAAAATATATCCCATTTCCCTTTTTCCTTTCAATACTACTGATGGCTTGAAGTCTCAGCCACCATCACCATTTGTCTAAAATTCTCTCTGCAAAAGATTGGTCTCTCAGCTCTTATTAATGCCTTTCTTTTATCTGTTTTCTTTGCAGGAACCAGTTAAAATATATATCAGATCATGTCACTTTCTTGCCGTTGGTGGCTTACCATGATCAGTGATAACATCTAAATTTGTTGCCATGACAACAAAGCCACTTAGGGTTAGTTCAGGTTAGGCCTTTACCATAGTTCCACACTGGACTTCCTTTCTGACCACGATCTAGTCATGTAGATGTCTTTCAATTTCTCCAGAACCATGCAACATGTTCTTTGTTTCCTCTGGTTCTTTCCTTGGCAATATTGTTCCCCCAGTTCTCTATGCCTGACTCCTTAGTCTACAGTTCTAAACTCAAGAATCACTCACTTAGAGAAACCTTCTTTGTCTACACTATGTAATCTCCTCTTTCCCCTTTTCCTCCCAGTTACATTTCTGTATTACCCTATGTCTTTTAAAACATTTACCATATCCTTGTAATATTCTTACTCATCTGTTTAGCACATCATCCCCAAATCAGACTTTTTAATCTTGCCTTGTTACTATAGCACTGTCTCTCACTTAACAGTGTCTAGCACCTGGGAGGCTATAAAAATATTATTGATAGAATAAAAAAACAAACCTGGCAAGATGTGGGGAATCACTGGGATGATTCTTCTTGAAAGAAGAGCAATTACTTCCATTTTGGATAAACTTGGCCCTACCTCCATGTATTGATACGTGCAGAGCTGGCTAGGCCATGCCTTTGCTCCTTCAATTGGCATTGTATAATTTAAATTGGGTTGGCTGAGGAGTTGATGTGTAATCTCTGAAGCAGGGCATAGTCACTGGTTCCCTGCTCAGTGATTCTTAGGAAAACATGGTTGAGAGGGGTGGGATGAAAAGCTGTGCTCATATAATAATCAAGATACCAGAAATTCAATATAAAAATAGAACATTAAAAGCCATCACAGAAAAGAAACAGAGTACCTATAAAGGTAAGCCCATCAGAATCACGGCTGACTTCTCAACACAGACCATCAGATCAAGAAGAGCTTGGAGCAAAGTATTCCAAGCCCTGAAAGAAAATAACCTCCAGCCCAGATTAATGTACCCTGCAAAACTGTCACTAGAAATTAATGGAGAAACAAGATGCTTCCATGACAAAGAGGAACTGGGGGAGTGTGTGACCACCAATCCAATCCTACAGAGAATACTGAAGGACATTCTAGAGAGAGAGAAAAAAATACCAGAATTTTAGGAACAGTGGCAGAATGGCCTCAATGAGTGGGACAGGCAGTAGAATGAAGGACAAAACTAGACAAACAGGCAGAAAAATAGCATAGCAGAAATGAGGGAGAGAAGGATAACTAGAATCTCTAACATAGATGGCCTTGATACACTATATTGTTAATAGTGCACCAGGATTTAAAACCCACATTACTCACACTACTTTGCTTAGATATATTATATTCTGTTCCAGTCATTCTACCTGTACTAGATTTGAGGGCACAGACAGTAATCCCGAAAATAACAGGACATAGTATGGTAATCATCCTTCATTTCCTATTAACTTAATCTAAAGCTCTGTAAAACCTACACTGTTTTATCATGACTGACCGTAATAGATTCTGGTTTGTTGGATTGCTGTTTTGTACTGATAGATTTTATTCAAAGCTGTTATGATTGATAGTATCAAGTCTGAGAGTATAGGCAACTGCACTTAAGATGACAAGATTCACTAGAATATCCCACTATGGTTTGATTATTACCTGCTTTGAAATTTTATACTGTCTACAATGTTTTATTTTTACTAATATTTTTATGTACTGCTATATTCAATTATACTGCTATATTCAATTATGCCTGATGATACAGACATTCTATTGAAGATAATAAGAAACAATCATTGTAGATCACCTTGTACTGTGGTTTTATACGACTTTTTGGTTTCATGTTTTTATAGGAATTTGTTTTGTTTTGTCTTGCTAAGTTTTGTTTTTCCCTCTAATACAGAAAGGATAGAAATACATGTAGAGATTCATGCATGCGTAGCTGTCTACACTCTCACTGTTTGACTACTTTGTATGCTTTAATTTTGTAACTTGAACAATGATTTCTAAGAGGACAACATGTAATTTATTAACTAGTGATTTCTTATTGTTTATCTTTTTTTTTTGAAATTAGCATAACCATGTTGCTAAGATGTTACTAGATCATTGAACTTCTTTGCAGTCTCACTGTTTGAATGTCCACTTTGTATGCTTTAATTTTGTAACTTGAACAACTATGTCTAAGAAGACAATATGTAATTTATGAACTAGTCATTTCTTACTGCTTATTTTTTTTCTTAAATTCTGTATTGTTTCTACCCCTTTTTGTGTTTTGCTTTTTTTCTCTTTAAATAAAATTAAAAAAAAAAAAAAAAAAGGAAAGAAAGAAAGAAAAGCCGTGCTCCACACTGCTCGACGCTGTCCGTAGGTCCGAATCGAGTCTCAAGATAAGAGGCTATGACTTCCCAGGGAAGAAAAGACTATATCAGAGCTGAAGCACCAACCCCAAAATATTAGATACTAGCTCAGTTGTGTTATGCAGATTATGCTCTCTGCATTTTTTTCCCTCTACATATTGCAGAGGTGATCTCAATCCTCCTACCTAGCCCAGCTCACTGCACTAGCACTCACATATTTCTCACTGTCACTCATCTCTGAGCCACTGTCCTCATGGAGAATTAATAACACCTGGGCTGAGCCCTGAGTCATGGCCTTTGTCCCAGTGATCCTTCATCCTGGCTGGACTCAGGACCCCTTGACTCCCCATAACTATATATATATATATATATATATATATATATATATATATATATATATATATGTCTTAGTGACTTTATTCTCACCTTGGGTTGCACTGGAAGTGGTAGACTAGAATTAACTCACTGGAATTCCAATATCTTTTCCATGGGATTACAAATATAAACTTCCCAGAGGACAGCCAGACCCAAGCCACTCTCCATGAGTCAGCACCATTTGTGGACTTCGAGGTGGGGTGGGGGAGATCAGGCCTGACAAGGAGGTGGTTCCCACCTGGAAACCAGCACTGTACCGGAGTGGGGACAGCCAGGCCCGAACTTCTCTCCAAGAGTGAGCACCATTCATGGACTGCGGTGGTGGGGTGGGATGGGACCAGGTCTCACCAAGAAGTGATCCCCACCTGGAAACCATATCATTTTCATTGTTTTGTTGCATTGGGTTTTATTATCTTTTGTTTTGATTATGTTAAATCAGATGGCATGAGCAGCTATTCAAAAGCTAGCAAGACATATTATGGTAGCCATTTGGATTTACTACTGGCTTGTTTTGCAGTACATTACTGCATTCATGGTTTTGTTTTTATTGTTTCTACTCTATTCTGTTCTGTTCGATTTTTACTTGATGTGTAATTAAGATTACTATGTCTGAAGGTATCTGCAGCTATTTTTTTTTTTTTTTGGTCTTTTTGAGTTAGGGTCTTGCTATTCAGTTCAGGCTGACCTTGAGCTCACTTTGAACCCAGGCTGGTCTCAAACTCAGGCAGGATCCTCCTGCTTCAGCCTCTCAAGTGATGGGATTACAGACATGCTGGGATTACAGGAATGAGCCACTACACCTGGCTTTTTGTTTGTTTGTTTTTGCTTCTTACTCTTTTTTATTTTTGGTGCCAGGGATTGAACTCACAACCTCATGCTTGCCAGGAAGATGCTTATGCCACTGAGCTAAATCCCTGGGCCTTCTGCAGCTATTTTGAAGACAACAAAAGACATCATGGTAACTATTACTGATTTTGTAAGGTTCTGAAGTCTTGTATCACTTAAACTAGTTTATTTTGATTGGTTTTATTTTTTTTTTGGTTTTATCCTGTTTAAAAAAAAAAAGATTCTCCATCTCTCTGTTTTTCCTTTAACAACCTCCCCCCAAGCTTAGACAAAAACAATTACTCCTGGGAAGCAGTCTGAAATCAAAAGTACACCGAAACAAAGCAAATTTTACCTAGACTTTTCATTTGGAACTTTTGATACTAAGTTTAGGGAAAGCTTTATGTAAAGTTTAAGAAATTGGCTACCCAAAGTCATCTAATGATTTAACTTACTCTTTGAATCCTGCAATCTGACCAGATTTCACATGCAAACTGAAGCATTTTGGACAGAGAACAAGGAAACTATAATGCTTCACATTTCTCCATTATAAACTTCATTTTAGCCAGGGGATAAGGCTAAAATTCATCATCTAGAAATGACCATGCAGGTATGATAAAAAGCAGAATATGCTAAGTTTCCATTTCTCTTTCCAATTCTCAAGAATCTCACAATCTATAATAGATGTTATTCATCTTGACCTCCTTTTCATCAATAAAATGTCAGTGCTAAAAGGCTATAACAACCAGGAAATAATTTTAAGCAATTTTGACTTTCCTGTTGAGAACTACTCTGGCCCACTAGACAGGAGGAACAAGAAGCAGGGAAACTTCATAAAATCCTTCTCTTTACAATGCCAGTTTGGAGCTACTCCAAGAGAAAGTCTTTTAGGGTTCATGTGTGTGGTATAAAGATCAGGGGAAGGCAATATGTGCAAGGGTAAATGGAAAATGCTTACAGTAGTCTCTACTGACTTGTCCAAGTATGACCTGAACCCTACCAAACACATATACATATACAAAAAAAGTAAAAATAAAAGCATGGAGAAAGAAAGAAGTGGTGCATATGCAATGGAGACAAGGCTCCCTGGATACAGGAAATGAGATGACACAAAGATGAGGGATACAAAGAAAAAGAAGAATAAGAAAAAAGCTGGCTTTCAGATATAATTTAGTAGGATAAATGCAAAAAAACTAAAATGAAATGTGTGATTAAAAAATAGTGAATATTTAAACAATTTTATCATAGCAAAAGACAAATTGACATTAATCCCCTGCAAAATGCTCCCTCTTACTTTGAACACGCTTATCCCATCTTTCTTGTCACTTGCTGAAGCAATTTGAGAAGTCTTGCTTTGTACCTTTTTGTGGCTGCCTCAAACAGCCATTTTGGATTAAGCCAAAAAATGTTTACAACAATTTCTGTCAAATAAAAACATTACAGTGTGTCCTTCCATAACTTACTCAGTGGATCTGGGCAATGTGAGACTTCAACCTCTTGCCCAAAGTCAAAATGACCATGAAAGGTAAATGTTTTGAATTGATTCAGAACATCAAGGCAGCCATAATAAGTCAACTAGACATTTACAGAAGAGGACTTCCAGAACTGCTTCAAAATGTGGCAAGAATAGGGTAAGTGTATTCAAAATGAGGAGGATTAAGGACAGTGTATCTTTTACTGTACAAACAGGAAAAAGAAAAATCACTATTGTTTTTTATTACACCACACAGATATTCTTTCAGCAGAAAAAAACTTGTATTTTTGAGCAGAAAAAACTACACTGAGTTTCCAACTTATGAACATTTGAGTTGTAAACTTACAGGTAACAAATGGACCTAGCATTATGAGTATCTGTAGATGTGAACAAGTTGGTGTGTAAGAATCACTTTGTTGGACTTGCAAATGAATCCAACTTAGGAATGCTCTCCTGGAACAGAACTGATCCATAAATCAGGTACTTGTTGCATTATAAAATTCCATATGTAATTTGAAAAAATTATACATATCAATATGAGCTTATTTCATAATTTTACTTCATAACAGCATTTGCATAAACCCAGAGACCAGTAATAACAGAAAGCAGCAAAAGCAAACAAGAAATGACTAGTCCTCTGTTTACGCTCATCTTTATATAGAGTTCATCTGACTGGCTATCAAGGTAATTCCCAAAGAATCTGCATTAATATGTTAAATTAACTACAATGAAATCATTCCTTGATTTTGCAGAAGGCATGTTGAACCTTCCCAATATGACCAATGGGAGGACTCTACTGGGCAGCTATCCAAATTCCAGTAACTTTTATTTTTATATTTTATTTTTATCATTTTGAGACAGGGTCTCACTTTGTAGTTCACCCCAGTCTTAAGCTCACTTTGTAGCTCAGGCTGGTCTCAAACTTGCAAGGATCCTCCAGCCTCAGTCTCCCAAGTGCTAGGATTACAGGGGTGTGCTACCACACCCAGCTCTAGTGATTTTTTAAAGAACAATTACTTCACATTGTTTCTATTCCTCTCACCTTTTCCCTCAGATTCTGATTGAAAACTAAAAATATAGGCTGACTTACCTATTTTTTTAACTTCTTCAGCAAAGTATGGGTCATTCAAATCAACGTCAGGGGGAAGTTCATCTTCACTGGCCTCTTCTGTAAGAGCCTTCAAGTCAGATAAAAACATATAGCTTTATTAGGAATTGTAAGGCATGTATATGAAGAAAAAAAATGTAGTTCAATTGGAAATTAGAAGCTTTTAAAAATGGATAAGTTTATAACCTTTTAAGACATTCTTTCGTTTATTCAACAGATAATTAAGAAACATTTAATGAATGTGGGAAATGACACAGTGCTTTTGGGAGAAATGAAAATTATCATCAGGGACATGGTTTCTGCCCTCAAAAACTTTACAATCTATTAAAGGAAATGAGATACATAGACAGGTGCATAAATAACAGTAATTCAGGACAGACAGTGTTAGAAGACAAAAAGGGATATAGACATTCAAAACAGGACTACTTTTAGGTGAGTAATTAGTGAAGAGATGTGGTCTGATTTCTGATAAATTCAGAGATGGCAATGACTTAATAGCTTAAAGTTGTGCACTGTAGGTTATCTCTTAAATGATTATGTAAAACCACTTATTTATTAACTGAAGAAAATAATTTCTAAGATGAAATTTAAAATATACAAAAGTAATAAGCAGTGTAACAAACTGTTCTCAGCATCCACTGTCAACAATTATCTTGCTTTATACACAATCTACCTGATTTATGGATTTATTTTTAAGTAAATCAGTTGGTTAAATGTTACTTAATTAAATTTGAATCAATTGCTACATTTGTATAAATTATGAAATCAAGTCCATAACATATCTGAACTAAGACCATACTAACCAGACTGAGGTTATTTCCAGAAATCTAAAACACCCCTAAATCATTTTAACAAAAATGTGTAGACTGTATGAATGCTAAAAGTCATCTTTTATGCAAGAAGATCTACTAGATCCTGAGGAATATTCAGTTTGACATTAATATCCCTTTAAGGACCAGTACTTCTAAAAATTTTATTTCACTGAGGTATTAGTAGAAACATGTTTTTAATGAAGATTATAGAATCCATCTATTTACTTACACATTTAATTACCATAGAGATTAAACTATATTGGTAGATTGAAATACTAAATACCAGGGCACATGCATAAATTCATACCTTCAGCAATAATTTCTCAATAGCAAAACTGAAATCACTGAGGCAAAGATGGTAGAAATATTTTTTACTTGAAAATTCTTGAAACTTTTCTATATACAGAGAACTTGTATAGCCAAAGCTGTTGTAGTTATTAGTACAGAGGCCTGAGTCTAGAACACATTGAAGATTCTATAAATGTATTCCGAATGTCATTGATAAAAGGAGTCTAGACTTATAGTCCAATAAAATGGAAATGGGACATGGTGGTGCACACCTGTAATCCCAGCACTCAAGAGGTTGAGGCAGGAGAAATGTTGTGAGTTTGAGACCAGGGCTACCAACTGAGCTCAAGGCCAGCCTGAGCTGCATAGCAATACCCTGTCTCAAAAGACAAAAAAAGACAATATATATATATATATATATATATATATATATATATACATATAATTATATATATATTTTAAAAAAATGGAAAGATGGTGTTTTCCTCTCACCAGGAAAAAAAAAAAAGAAAAAAAAAAGAAAAGAAAAAGTAAAAATCAGCTCAAAACTCTTACCATAGGAATCTTCTTTTTTGGTAGCAGGGATTAAACCCAGGGCCTTGCATTTGCTAGGCAGTGCTGTACCACTGAGCTACTCAAAGTGAGCTACTTTGAGTTGGTACACCCCAACTCAAAGCTCTTACCATTGGAAATCAAAGACTAATTGCTAAAAGTCTGAGTGACTACTCTACTGACTCCATAAAGAACCAGTTTGAAAATCATTCTATAAACTGACAGCTTAATTATCTGTGGAGTTATTCCATTTAAAGGATTTACTGCCTATTTATTTTTTTAAGGGCTAGAGATGGCAAGAGCATTTTACCACTAAGCTAC
This sequence comes from Hydrochoerus hydrochaeris, assembly GCA_004027455.1. Classification (NCBI taxonomy): domain Eukaryota; kingdom Metazoa; phylum Chordata; class Mammalia; order Rodentia; family Hydrochaeridae; genus Hydrochoerus; species Hydrochoerus hydrochaeris. Next base: position 360,717 of record PVLA01000513.1, on the reverse strand, counting down.
ATCTTCAGTCTCATGCCTACTTAGTTTTAAAGAAGTTCCAGGAAAAAAGAGAAGTCATATGTCAACGGGGGCACGGTCTTTATTCTATTTTTTAAATTTTACTATTTCCATAAATACTGATCATAATAAAAGTACAAAAGTTACTCCAAAATGACATTCAACTTTGTAGCCCTTTACTTTTATATAAAAATCACAGCTGTACCAACACATTCAGACAATGTAGCGAGAAACCATGCAGAATAGTAGTAAGAACAAGAGAATGAAAGTGAGGAGTTTGCCCCTTTAGCCTGGACGGCCTTTTTGGCCTCCAGAAAGATCATGGGTTCTGGTTTCAGCTTATCTGTGGCAAGCTGGATGATAACCTCAGGCAAATTATTTAATTTTCTACAACTATAAATAGAAATGGAGAAGAACCACATAAAATTCCAGGTAGTACCATTTGTGATTATCAGTGCTAACATTGTAAAACAATGACACTACTGCCAGAATAACGTATCTAAATGCTAAGTACAATGTTTTTAGTGGCAAAAATCTAAGTGATTGTGCTATTTCTAAGGACACAAATTCTAGAAAAGATATTATCCCTTGAACAATGAGGATCAAATCATACCTTCCATATTAACACAAAGTATTTTTGATGAAAGACTTTAATGATAATAACATATTGAAAGGGCCACGTAATACTGAAAAGATGAAAAATGCAGGTTAAGAAATAGAAATGTGTATCATAGATTCACAATTCAGAAACTTCTCAACACATATATACTTAAGTAAAAAAGTCTATAAGTGCCTCTCTTCTTCAAAAACACAGGATGGAATTATACCGTGTTACATCTAGATGTACTGACTAAGCAATACATTAGATTCAGGTAGCATGTCCGCTGGGATCTCAGCGGAACTGCATACTACTATGTGGCCTTCCAGAAAACAACCTGCCATATTCTTGCCTCTTGTTCCTTAAAATTGAGCCAATAAAAAAGCCTACTCCAACGAGTGGTTACGTTCTGAGATAAGGGATGGTAAGCATGTGGTACTTTGTTATAAACAGCTGGCACTCAATAAATTTCAAAATTAACCCTTCTGTTTCAAAATTAATACCTTCTGTTTTTTTTTCAGTCTTTTTTTCTCTTTCTTCTTTTCTAAAAATTGTTCCCAAGGAGTCAGTTTATCTTTTCCTTCCAATCTGTTTTTTACCATCTCTTCTGCACTTTCTTTGAGGCCTAGGGAAAAAAACCAGTTTAGTTTAAAATATTGTATCTTTAATCACTTAAAAGTTTACATAAACAAAACAAATATAATTTATGCGTATTTATACAATAAATGTAACCTTTGTATACCTTTGTATACACTAAGATTATAGGGAATCAACTTTTATAAAAGCTATTTTTTAATGACAAATGTTAAATCAACAAACACAGTAACCTGATGCATGGTTAAGCCATGAAAAATATCCTTTAGGTTGAAACTTCATTTCTCTTTACTTATTTTGAGGCTCTAAGAAACATCTTGGGGTGAATAAATCTCAGGATATGACTACTAATTAATTTAGTAAAATTATCTCTACTTGCTTCTGACACCTAAATGAAAGCCTGTGTTCCCTGGCAACTGCAGGGACTAACAAAAACTAATTAGTAATGTGATCCTCACTGAAATACCTCAGGTGGAAAGATTCTCACAATCTATCTTCAAGCATTCTGTGAGGCCACATGGTTAAGATAAAAAAGGACCACCAACTTTGCATTCTACTTTGTACAGTTTAGTTCTGTTATTTGTTCTTGTATTTCATCTCTGAAAAGGTTGCTCCTGTAATAATGTTTCTAGGTATCTTGTACATCTTCATTCTGTAGGTCAAATGATGAATTATGATGTTTATTAAGTCCCTGACTTAATGTTCTCTCTGGAGTTCTGAGAGAAAGTCTGTAAGTCAGGTTCATTCATAATCCGACAAAGTGAGTCTTACACAGGACACTTTTGAATGTTAATACAGTACAACTGTGAAAGTTCATAACTGGGATGTTTTTAAATTGAGGACTTACTGTACCTGATAATAGTATAGAGGAAAAACAGGAGTTCAAATTTCAGCTGTGTAGCTTCCTAGCTGTGTTTTTAGGCAAGTTATTAAATGTTCTCAGTATCTGCTTACTCTGCATCAAAAAACTGTAATTACAGTATTCTTAAGATTATTTTTAATTTCTCAGCACTTAGAATGTATCTGGAAAAATGACCTGGAATAACTGAATCTCTCTTAAAAAGAGCATTTCAAATTATTCCATTTATTATTATTACTATTATTTTTAAAATACACTTTATATCATTTAAATATTTGAAGTCCACCAATCTGTGCCCAGCCATGTTCTCTGAAACACTGAACGAACGAACAAACAAACATCTATCTTCACTGTCTGAGGGGACAGCAAGGTAGCTGCTTTTCCTTTATCAAGAATATTAAGAATTGGCTAGCCTCAGGGACTTTTTCATAGGTCTCACCCCATTCTTGTTTGGGCCTTGAATTTCTTAATGCAAATGAGACTGGTAGGGCTGGGAAGTATACAATCCCTCCCACCCACATGCTCCCACCCTCCAGAATGTCTGGTGAAAGTCCAAATACATAAAACAATTAACTGCAGGCTTTTAGGAACTGAGCTGCAAAGAATAGTATGAAACAGCTGGAATTATCTCTAAGGTCCCTTCCTTGCCTTTTAAACCAAGATTTAATCTTCACATTTTTAAGACTTAGAAAAGTATTATGTTATAATATAAATATGCACTATATATATATGTATATATATACAGATTTGTTCTTATGACAAATGTAGATTTGTTCTTATGACAAACTGCTGATAGGATCTCTAATTTATTGGATGCCAAGTCAGAAGCACAACTTTCTTATTTTTTGGTACTGGGAATTGAATTCAGGACCTTGTGCTTGCCAGGCAGGCACTGTGCTACTGAGCTATATCCCTGGCACCAAACACCACTTTCAATTCAAAAATGCTTATGAGAAAAACATAATTCATTTTATTAAAAGTTTACAATATAAAACCATGTCCAAACCCCTGAATGTTTCAGTAGGTAAAGAGAACGTAGGAAATGTAAATTCCGATCATTTCTGAGAAGGCAACAAATTCAATAAAACAAGTTGAATTCAAATAACAAAATAAAATAACTCAGCACATACTCCAATCTCAAATGCATGGTACTATATTTTATTATTAGATAAATAATTATTAGATAATTATTTCCATGGTATTCTACTATAATTTCCATATATATTTAGAAACTCTTTATTGCCTCAAAATATGAAATGTAGCAATTTTTTCATCAAAAAAGAGATTTTTTTTGTTTGATTTTGATCCTTGACACTTAAAACTGTACTTCTAGGTCAGTACAATGGTACAGAAGGTTCTGTGTTACCTCATATAGGAGACTAGAGCACTGGCTGAATGTCTCAATCTTTTTTAGGGAGCTATACAGATACCTTGAGAATTTGATGAAAGCTACAGACTCCAACTCTGGAACACTGTTGAAAAAACTTGCAAGCTATGTTCTGAAAGTTTTAGATACCCAGTAATCACATGTAAGGATTCCAGGACCGCAGGCAAAGAACACTGCCAGCAACTGAACAGTCTAGGAGATGACAATATATCTTGTATAACTTCAGAACTTAACAGTATTGCCATTTGTAGATTCAGGGTTTGCCAACTGTCATTCTTCTGCTACTCTGGACTGGATGATTCTTTGATGTGAAGGGGTATCTTGTGCATTTTAAGAGATCAAATAGTATTTCCAGTGATGCCAGCAACCTCAGTTGTGAAAATCAAAAATGCCTCCAACATTGACTAGGGAAGCAAAATCACCCCTACTTGAAAACCACTATTCTAGATAACAATTACACATCATTCCTGAAAAGAGGGGCTTCGTAATTATCTATACCATATAAGTGCTGCACTATTTTATTTGGTACTTGATTACATAGCATCTTTCTACTTTATAAGTTTCTTCTGAATATGCCTTTTCTTCTAACTAGACCAAAAAGCAGCTTACAGCCACCTTCTTTTGTTTTCTATATTTAGCATAGTGACACACACATAGTAAGTACTTAATGAATACTTAATTGCTCTTTCTTGAAGGAAGGATTCCTATTTCAAGCCAAGTGTTTGATCTTTAATGTTTGGAACATATTCTCTCCAACAGAAAATGAATCAAAACTTCAGGGCTTTTAATCCTGAAGAGGCTCATCTGTTTTTTTTTTTTTTTTAAGACCTATAGTTCTAGAATAATTCATGAAATACTTATTCTTAGGAAATAATATTTTTCTGGTTTGTTTACAACAAACTAGAAACTATCTTAGGTTAAAAATAGACTAACTTTTTTTGTCTGGCTCTCACTTAAAATAAGAGAACGACAAACACATTGCAATGAATTACCACACTACCATGATAACTTAAAAATGCTTTGTTCTCATTGTCATCATGAGGTCATTTAAATTTCTTGCCACAGATCATAGCTGTTTATGTTCTAAGTTCTTAAAAATATGCCCATCCCAGAAGTCTCTTGGCAAATGCACAAGAACATTCTTCAGAGACAGTTTTAACTTCATTTGAAAGAAGCCACTATGTGATCAAAAAACAACTTATAATTGTTTTTAGCTTTGCATAATTTTGTCCTATATTTTTTAGGTGTATATCTAAGGACTGCTGAATTATTAAGAATAACATCAATAATCCTACAAATAAGGGAAAAAACCAACTATGAATAAAAATGATTCAATTATGATACTGATATGCAAGCATAATCCATTCAGAATTATTTTCATGGTTTGCATACATATAAAAGTAGTCATAAATATCCTCACAAAATCTACTAACACAAGAGTATACATTCCTCCTGATCCTACTCATAAAATATTTGAAAAGTCTTCAAAGGGCAGAACATAAACAATTCATCTAGATAATGGCTTTGTTTATAAAAACAAAATGCTGATTTTAAGATTTCTGATATAAGCTGAAACCTGGACTTTATCTAAAGGAAGACAAGATTTACTAAGAATATTTACAAACACTTACAGCTCAATCTTTTTTTAAATAGTTGTATGCTATAAATCAGTTGGTATAACAATTCCAAAAGCTTTTAAAATGTAAGCAACCACAACCGCCACCTCCAAAACTCCAAAGTTGGAATTCATTCTGGGTACGAGACTTCACATGCCCTGCAGGATACCACAATCAAAGGCATCCCTTCAAACTGGCTTGTTATTCCCAATGGTGTGGAGACAAGGAAGGCCACATTACTCATATAACAAGAGTCAAAGTGTACCTGGCCTAGATAAGTGAAGGGGATCTCTGTGGCATTTTCCTTCCAAGGTATGGTTAGGTGACTATGTATACTTATCCTTAAAGTGTATCTGATAGACCAAATTATTAATCTAATGAGAAAGATTTGAAGTGTTTTGAACTTGGCTCAGGATTTATTTAAATTTCATAAATCTCTCCCAAATTCTTACAATATTGTATTCTTTGTCCTTAATTTATTTGTCATAGTTTTAAATTTTGTATTTATGGAATTAAAATAATTTTATTGGCATTCATTACTAGACTGAAAGCTCCATGAGGGCAAAGGCCACAGCTCATTTGCTTCTGAAGGACACTCTAGAGGTTAGTGGAAGGCCTGGCACACAAAACACATCTTATAAAGGTCTGTTCAATAAAAGAGCAAATAAAAGGGAAACAGAGTTAAATTTGTTTCCAACTGATGGACTAAGAGCAACACTGCATGAAATTTTGATGTAAAATAAAAACTAACCATAGGCTGGTAAGTGTGAGGTCGTGAGTTTCATCCCCAATACCAACCCCCCCCCCAAAAAAGCAAAAATAAGCAACTGGATATGGCCAATAAATGCTATTTTTTACATTTAATATTGGTACAATACTATTACATCTACTAGAAGGAGATAATACAAGTAGCTAAAATGAGAATAAGAAGTTATAGATAAATTGAACGATGTGGGACCTCACTGTGATCTCAGCTAATTGGGCAGCTGAGGCAGAAAGATGGCAAATCCCGTTCCAACTTGGGGAACTTAGATCCTGTCTCAAAAATGTTTTTAAAGGGCTGGCAGACAAAACTGAATGGCTGAGTACTTGTGTAGTATATGAGAGGTCCTGGGTTCAATTCCCACTACTGCACTTGAAAAAGAAGAACTTAACGGTAAGATGCTCAGGAATAATTTACCTGTTAATTTTGAGTCTGTCAAAACATTCAATGACGTATTCACAGAAGATATCCATGCAAAGCATTCACTGAATGAATAAATATAAACACTTTTGTTGATTGCCTAAAAGTTGTTCACTGGATAACTGCTTCATGTTTGTTTTGAATTTCAGCTTATATTACTCTTCCCTCTTCCAAATCCCCTTTTACTCTCCTTAAAATGATATCTTCCACTTGCAAAAACATTCAGCTTTCTAGAAGTCAAACTATCCATGCTTGTTAGAATCAAATCTTCCTAAAAACCTGATTTCAAATACAAGACAATATTTGGGCTTCATGCAACCCATGTGGGGTTCAGGAAGAGAAACATTAGTGCGTCTCAAGAATCGGCCATGCTGGAACTGGGAGGAATCCAACAAGAAGTCAACTAGCCAATTTTTCTGGTAAATCACACAATTCATGTGGGGTCCAGGAAAAGAAAAGTCGGAAAAGTCAGAGAAGACCTCCCTGCAGGCCTGGGACCAGTGGTCTGAGCATCTATTGGGAGGATAACAGTATGCAATATAGCCAACATGGGGGATTTCCTTCTAATTTGTTGTTGAAATCCAATATTGTTCTGTTTTGTTTTGATTTTGCTATATCTGATGGAATGGACTACTGTGAAGGTAACAAGATATATACTATGGTAACCACTGTTGTTTTCCTGGTATCCTGCTTCAAAGTTTTGTACCAATTTTGCTGCTTTGTTTTGATTGGCTCTGATATATTTTGTTTTGTTGAACTTTATTATCTTTAAAATTTAAAAAAAATATTTGGACTTCATTAAGGAACTACTGTTTCCTACATCTGCCTGCACTTTATTGTATGCTTCCTTTGCCTTTCAAGCAGCTACCTAGTAGTACTAATTGACTGTAATCCTGGTTGAGGATGGTGAGATTGTTCTGGTAATTAATTTATGGTTAAGGGGACTGAAGAACAACTTATTCTACTCTTAATTTTAAACATGTTCAGGGACAAGGCAGAAAATAAATTAAATATTTTAAATGAACAGTTAAGATACAAGGAAACAAATGGAATTTTACGTTCAGTGGCAATAAGAACAGTGAAACAGAAATATAAACTAACTTAGAAGCAGCGAGTTTTCCTTGGGTATACACACTGACCCACTATGGTCTAGTATAGATTCGGGGTTGTTATGGGCAGCTGGCCAAGGAGGCAGGAGACATTTGGAGTCTGAGCATGGTGGGAGGTCCCCCCAGAGACCACTGAATCAAGCCAGGATCCTTAAGTATGCTCTCAGTGGGTGATGTCCCTCCCGCTACAGTTGAAAGGGAATACATGCCTGTTTGGGTTTTGGATATGGGCAGAGCAAGGGAAATAAAAATACATTTTTCCCCAAGAGAATTTATAACCACAAGCCCACAAATCTATAGGTTTGCGGTTGGAATTCACACTACTTGTGTGGCCCCAAATACTCCAATTCAAAAATTAATTTTCAATAGGTCTTGGATTAGAAATGCCCTTAGGAATCCAGCAAATACTCTCTAAAAGAGGCACTTTTGACTCAGGCCCCTGAGAATTTCCAGAAAAAAGAGAAAGGATTCAAGACAAAGTGATCAAAAGCAAAATTCACTAGAACTAGAGTAAGCAGAAAAAAACTACAACACAGAACTATAAAAAATATGTATGATATGAAATATAGAATCAGCACCTAAAAAAAGAGGAAATTAAAAGATCATAGCAAAAGGATGAAACAGATTTAAGGAAAAAAAAAGCTTCATGAAACAAAGACAAATGGAATGATAAATGACCAAGTTAAAAGGGATACTAGAGATAAAGAATGAAATAAAATAAATGAAATTATCCAAGAATATTACATAGATTCAAAGGTATAGAAAATATGAATTATCAGATATAGAACAAGTACCACACATGTCAAACAAAATTTCAAGGAACAGACAATAGAAACAATGAAGAAAACATTCTGAGATGATGTTTGCTAAATTTTCAAAACTGGTGAAAAATTCTAACCTGCAGGATTTTGGGTCTCCAATTTATTCAAGCAATATTTAAAGCAAAATAAGAAAAACAACACTCCTTCCCAAGCAAAACAGAAAACAAAAGCCCCAGATACACTATAGTAAAACTCTGTAACACTAAAACAACACATCTTAAAAGCCAAGAACCTAAAGATAGCATTGCAGAGCAAGGTCACACCTTATGCTCTCAAATTATCCAGTTGTATGAATGTGGTACTGATTCAGGAATAGGCAAACAAATTCATCAATAAAACAGAGAGCTAAGCTACAGATCCATGCAGCTGTGAAACTCTGATACATGACAGAAGTGACACATCAAATTCCAAAGGGAAGGGAAAAACTATTCAATAAACAACAGGATAAAATATATTTTCTATGTGGCACAAGATGGAAGTAGGTCCCTATCTCATATTATCAACTCCAGATGGATCAAGGATTTAAGTGTCTAAAATTTTAAGTCTTTTTAGTAGAAAATACAGAGGAACATTTTCTCATCTGTATAAAAAAGATTTCTTAAATGAAACACAAAAGTACTAACTATAAAAGATAAATTTGAGACTATTAAAATCAATTACTATGTTATAAGCCATAGGGGAGGGAATTATAATCCAGAAGTTACTCGCTACTTTCTAGAACACAAGGGATTAGTCTCAAAACTAAATAAGGAACTCCTAAAATCCAACTGCAACAGAAAAATGTCAGAAGATATCTCTTGAGTATTGTATCATGGAAAAAACATAAAACATTCATATCCTTTGACCTAGCAATTATCCTCCTAAATGCCCAGTAAAATTTAAACACAGTGAACATGCATAAGGTGGTAAGTACCAGAGTAAATACTTCAAATAACCAAAGTATGCAGCTAACAGAATGGACATTTAAACTGTGGTTTAAATCATATCTGCAGGTGTGTGTGTATGTGTGTGTTTGTCCACCCATTCATCCACATCTTTCAAAAATAGAGTGTTTAGCAAAAAACAAATGATAGAAGAATATCACAGGATACTTTTTATAAAGTTTGGGGTTAACAGAATATATACAAGACACATATTTGTGGTAAAACAATACACAAAAGAAAGACAATGGCTAACATTGTATAAGGATATAATGTACTAAGACTAGATACAACCAAAATGACATTTCAAAGTAAATTTCAAAAAACTTCCTTTTGTAAAACACTTGAGTCTCCCTTAGCATAGTCTCCCATGCTAAGAAGTTTGAAGAGGTTAATAGCAAATATACTCCCTTTGCCTTTTTAAAAAATGTTCTGAACAGTGTAGTAATTAGAAAATAGGCTTCTCAGACACTGTCACATCAATGATCCTGTTTGTAGACTAAAATGTTCTCACACTTTAAGAGGATCTTGTGTATCTTTGTGCATGTAATGGTAAACACATGCAGATTGGGAAAAGCACTGCACTAAGAGGCCAGGCTTCAGATCTTTTAAAAAATTTTATTGGGTTCTTCATACAGATTAAAGGTTTGAGTTATAGTTTTCTCTCCTAGTTTTACGATCTTTAGCCAGTCTGTGCCTCAGTTTTCTTTTCTGAAAAATAAGCCATTAACCACTTTGAAGAATTTAGTATTATTTATAAAACACCTTGCACAGTTTCTGATCATAGATATCCAATAAATAGGTTTTTCCTTTCTCTGAAGGATATTTTAAAATATAATTCTTCTGGATTGAAATAATGTACCTAAAAATTACTTAAAAACATTTAAGCCTCTTATGTTTTTACAGAAAGAGCAAGCAGTGGAAACCAACCATTAAATATGTTTTATAACAATCTAAACTGACAATGCTTAAGAAAAGATTGGGTAAGTCCTATGAAGACAGTCTTTTCAAATTATGCAAGCCAACTATTCTTAGGGAAGTGTATGCCTTCAAAGTACATGCTTCAATTTACATAAGGCACATCATTCTAAATACCAAAGGGACCTCATCCAAGTCAGATTAGTGGCATTTATTTCTAGCGATATATAAGAACAGATTTTTAAATGTATGCCAAATAACTTTATAAAAAAGTTTATAAAAGTTTCCCATATCACTAATGTAACAGACTGAACTAAGGTTATGTCTCTTGAGAGTTCATTTGATGAACTAATCCACTCAACCTCAATAACGATTAAAGAAAGGAAGGCAAGTATCTCACACTCCCTTCTCCAAACAGATTATATCTGAAAAATGTTATCATCAGGAAAGCACCAAATTCAACTGACCTAAACATCAATTCATAAAGTTTTTACCAACTTCACCTTGGACCTCAAAGCTCAAAATAATCATTACATTATAGTGAGTGAGCAAATATCTATAAAGGTCTACCCAAAAAGATACAGAAAAAGGCAGTAAATCCTTTAGGGGACAAGAATGTGGTATATGGTGTTAGAGCGGGATTAAGTTTTGTACCAAACCAAAAATCTCTAAAAATGAACTCATGCCCTAGCCTTTATGTGGCTTTACAATCTAAACATATTTTAGAAACTAAATTTGGTTTTGTGTATAATTTTATCAGCATTTCTGATACTTCAAAAATTAAAAGTTCCCCAATAAATACTGTAAAGTAATAGAACCTTGTCTTAAAACAATGCCTGACAAGAGACATGACATGTTCTACTTTTAAGAATTTTCTAAGAAAATCCAGTAAAGGTGATTATGGCTTCCATAATAATAAAACATAAAAAACTGAAACCATAATGCCAAGACAGTGATTTTTATTTATTTTACTGTTGGTGTATGTTTGCAATTTCATAATCATTACATTCATCTTGGGAAATTGCTATATAATACAAGGTGTGATAAAAAAAAGTGTTAAAATCTTTTAAAAAACTTACTAGAGTAAAAGACATGTTGCACTTAAGTCTCCTTTAAAAATCTAAAAATACTACTCATTTATCCCAAAATTCTTGCCCCTTTTTGAAGCAGATCTGAAAGTCCTCTTTCAGGAATGTCTTTATTGTGCTGCTGTGCCTGCCTCTCTGTCAATTCAAAACATTTATCTTTCATGATTAGTTTGATTCTGAGAACAGCCAGAAGTCTCATGGTGCCAGATATGGTGAATTGATGGCTGAGGACATAGTTATGTTTTTACAAGCCTACCTTTGATGCTCAGTAGCAACATTCACTGTATTTTTTTTTTTTTTGTACCGGCGATGGAACTCATGACCCCGCACTTGCCAGGCAGGCGCTTATGTCACTGAGCTAAACCCCCAACCTCATTCACTATATTTTTAACCACATCTTGTAAGTGCATTCACAAAAGAGAACTTGCAGAACTAGTGTACAAAGTGGCAGAAGAATGGGACAAGTGTGTTTGAAGAGAAGAGTCTTCTGAGGGGGATTAACAGCAGTTTCTTTTACAAAAAAAAAAATTCATCTTTTTGGTTTCCCACTGTACACATTTCATCTTGATCATTTTTACTTCTCCCTACCTGACCCTCAAGAATGATCATTTTCTTTTTGTTTTTTTGAGATTACACTGTGTAATTCACTGTGGTCTTGAACTTACTATGTAGCCTAGGCTGGCCTTGAACTTGCAGGGATGCTCCTGCCTCAACATCCCGAATGCTGGTTTTATAGGCATGCACCATCACACTCAGCTTTCAAGTGTGATTTTTTAATTTACCAATCAGAAATGCAATGCAATGTTAGACATTGAGAGTATAAAGGTAATCTAGAAACACATAAAACAAAATATAAGTGAAGTTTAAAAAGCAAAATGTAAAACTGGAGTAAACTGTTGCATTTGTAGACAATAACACATAAAAATGAATGTGTTAAAGTAATACTTATAGGACTCTTTAATTTCAGAAAAAAGGACAGCAATAATGCAACAGTTGAAAAGTCTAAGTGAATTCTGTCAAAATAATACAATGGAGTATGTACGAAGAAAGATGGCAGTGTGCTAGTCAGGAACTCAGCAAACAAAATGATGCTGGACACCACAATTAGAATAGGCAAAAGTTTTGCTTTAAAGACCAGACAGTTCACAACTTCAAACCATCAGCATAGCTGTGGGCAGTGAGGGAACAATGCATACAGCAAATTCTTTTTTGTTGAACTGACTTCCAGCAGACTGCAACTCCATTGCAAAATTAAAAACAAAACAAAACAAAAAAAATCCCAAAGTTCTCTATGGTCTAGAAACTGACTACCTATGCAAATAGTATAGCTGGTGTGACATATGAGCAGAGAAGGCAGGGCTGCATTAAAGAAATCATTCTAGATACTTGCATCTAGAGGGCCTTATTAAAGTGGGATTCTACAAAGGTAAAAGAAAAGGAGACTGATTAATCTGAAACTTTTCAAGGTCTGAGAATTTTAGCATCTTCTCAAACTATTAGTATAAAATTATCCTTAGTTTTTGCTTAACGTTTTAAAAAGCTTCTTGGAAATCTTAAAAAAATTCTTAATAGAAGATAAAGTAATCTTTAAATATTCCAGGAGACATTGAGATGTTTACTAGCAATTATGGAGAAAACATGCTAGCAACATTTTTTAATAACCCTAGCTGCTTGTTTTTATTATATATTCCACATGATTAGAAAGCTTTTTGCACAGTATGAAGTTTCTGCTTATTATCTTACAAAGCCTTTACAGTCAACCTGTTAAACTCTTAAAATTTAAAATTGTAGTCACTAGCTGGGCATAGTGGCAATGGCCTATAATCCCAGCTCTTGGGAGGCTGAGGAAGGGGGATTGCTGTGAATTCTAAATCAGCCTGGGGTACATAGTGAGTTCAAGGCCAGCCTGAACTACACAGTGAAATCTTGTCTCAAAACAAAAAACAAACAAAACAATCTAGTCATTTAATAGCTGTGTCTTTGCACAAGTTATAAGTACATCAGGGTAAAGCTAGTATCCTGCCCATCACCAAATAGTAGACAAAATACAAATTCTTTCCATTTAATGCTTTCTTTCAAACTCAACTCAAAATTTAAACATCTGGTTATTTTAAAAGTTCTGACCCAAAAATATTTTCACGAATATATTTCAAATAATGAATACATTGGCAATAAATGAAAACAGATATAGCCAAAAGTAAATAGTGAACAAGTTTTTAGATGTCTGAAATTAAAATGTTTGGAAAGGGCCCTCCCACCAAAATGAATGCAAAAATGATTCAAAAACATTTTTTTCAAATAACGAATGAATGTACAATAGCCATATAATCATGTCCCTGATGTCTGTATACTTAAGTTTCCCAACAGAAGAATGAACAGAGGAATAGAAATGAAACAGAGAAGGGGAAAAAAGGACCAAGACCAAAGAGCCGATGCCAGAATAAAACTGAGACTGCAAATGTAAAGAGTGAAGGAAAGGAAGCTGAAGAATGGAGGGAAGTCAACAAGGTACTCAGTTTGTGGGCTGAGACAAGTACTTTTCATCCCTTTTAGGTTCTATGCCTCTTGGTATCCTAGAACTCTGGGTATTCCTGACAAGATCTCCCCCATGATATTCACAGCCTCACTACTATTATAGCTCCAAGACCATCAGAATTAATCTTATCTGTCCTTTATTCATATTTAAATCCGTCACCACAGTAAGTCACCAACTTGCAAATCATTTCTCTTCTCAAGCCTCATTCTTATTCAATGACTGAACCCATTCTACTCACTAGCAGTCATAGCAAAAACTCCTTTATCATTTACTTACTAATCTGAGACACACCCAAACTAGTTCTCCTTTGAGGACACTGCCTCCTCTGTGTCCCTTTTAGGAGGTAAACTTCTCTTTCCCAGAGTCTAGCCTTCTTAGTACTCAATGCCAGTTCCAGTGCCAGAGCTGGTCCTCTTCAAAGTCCTTCACTTTTTTTTTTGGCACCCAGGACCTTGGGTACATGAACAAAGTACTGTACTACTGAACTATACCTGCAGTCTAAGCCCTTAAGTTTGAGTATGTCATCAGACAATAGCATCTACTATCCCTTCTTATTACAGGTATCTAATGATGACAGTATTCCACTCATTTCCTGAAGAATTTAGCTCCTTGCTCAAATACCATTCTCTCCAATATTTCTGTCATTACTCTTAGTAATTTCAGTATCTGCGCCGATGACATTTCCAACACTTTAGGCATTACAGTGCACTGACTTTTAAGTCTCTATGCTTCACTCCACTCTCTCACAAACTCAGAGGTAGGATTGTTATTAACAAAAAACTGAATTTACACTATGACCTTAGCTTAAAGCATAATACATTTACCACCACCCCAATTTTTTATTTTACTAACACCCCAAGGCTAACACTTCTTAGAAGGAAAGAATCCATAATCCTTGTTCCTTTTACCTTCCTTCACCTGCCATGTACCCACTCTTGTTTCCCTCCTACCTGAACACAGATGAGGTCTAGCATCATAATCACCACTTGTATGTTATCTCTCAGTCTAGTCCATTCCCTTCTCTTACTTGTTCGTACTTGGTTGACAAAAATTCTAGTTTGATTTAATTTAATATTTTCCTTACTCCATACTTGCAGTACACAAATACAATAAAGAAAAGATTTAATTATGCTAATTCATCTTTATATGACCATGATCTTCAAGTGAATCCTTGTTACTGCTCAGCAAACCTATTGTATTTCCTTTTCCTACATTCTCTTTAATAACCATGTCATACCTTTTTCTAATACCCTAACTCCTTCCTTCCTTCTAATCTCTGTTGTAATACTACCTTGTGTTTCATCAGAAAACACAAATAGAAAAGAACTAAAAGTTCCTTATACCATATCTACCCATTACTCACTCTGTGACCATATTCTTCGCCTTCTTTTTTCCTGTTGCAATGGATGAACTGTATGCATATCCACTAAAGGTCATTTCCCTTCACTTTTAGAAAAATATCCCAAGTCTATTTATCTACTTCAGTAGACAGTTTCTGCATTATCTTTTCTTTTTTTCCTGTTTTAGATCATTCACAAAAGCATATGGCATGCCATTCTTTTCTTGCCATCTTAAAGAAAAGTGCTCTCTTGACTTCATATTCCCTTCGAGTTTCTTCCCCATTTTTCTATGATCTATCATAGGATATCAGGAGTTGTCAAATCATAAGTCCATAGTGACTTAAAAAAAGAATGGGGAAAGATTTCAGAATGCTAACAAATGCAGAAAAAAAATTAAAAACTATCATTCTGTAATCAGTAATATATTCAAGTAAGGATCACCAAAAATTGTAAAACCACCTGATAAAAACTGAAGAATGAAATATTCACACAGTATCACCTCACAAATTACGCCTCAGTTACAAAGGAGAAAATGTACTTTGACAATGAAGAAATCAGTTGGATATTACTTCAACTGAGTACAGGTAGCAGCACAACAGGGCAAACTAACATTATACACAACTGGATGAAGAGCAAAGGAATATATATATATATATATTCATATCTATGGAGGATTCTTATCAAGAAGTTTTACGTCCAAAATGACAAAAAAAAAAAAAAAAAAAAAAGAAAGCCGGGCATGGCGGCGATCGTTGCAACTTCGAGACCAGCCTGTGTTACAAAGTGAGCTCAAGGCCAGCCTGAATTGCACAGCAAGACCTTGTCTCAAAAACACAACAACAACAACAAAAAAAAGAAGTTTTACATCAATTGTAAAGAAAAAAAAAAACACCAATAGCCAATTGGATTCATTAGCTGACTATGGTACACACTTAAAAAATGACTAGATTCTGGATCAGGAAAAACTACTATAAAAGATTACTATGAGTAGGAAGTCTGACTATTGATATTAAATTTTCTTCGTGTGAAAATTACATTGTGAAGAATGTCTTTCTTTTGAATTTCTGAAACAGCTTCGTAAATTGTTTTGCTAAGGATGAAGTGTGATGAAGCATGCAACGTCAAGTGATTTAGAACAAGGAGTTAACTGTACTTGCTGTCTCCCATTCTCTCGACTAGTTAATTTCATCCCTCACATCACCAAAACCATTCAATTTGAACAATGATCTCTACATAGCTAAATCCAATAGGCCTTCTTAGTTTGTATTTTATTCTCACTGAAATTCTCACCTCCCTTCCCAATGGATAACCCACAAACTTAAATTTCTTCTTGCTTGTCTAGTAGCTTTAGGCAGTCCTAACTCTGTCTCTAATAAATGCTGGAAGGCTCTGATGATCAGTTAGGGAACTTTTTTCTTTTCTACCTATATTCACTAGCTTCTTGTTCTTATTCACTCTCAGAGCTCTCCATGATGAAGATTCCCAAATTTTATCTCTAGCCCCAACTTCTTCCTTGAACTCTTCTGTGTGCTTAAGTGACTCCTTGGGATTTGGTATCTTACAGGCATCTTAAACTTAACATATGGAAAAAAGAATTGTTGCTGTTCTTTTGCAAATTTGTACTCCCCATCATTTTATTATTTCAGAATTATTGTAACTACCTCTAGATTAATTTACACAAATTTTGTCTCTGACTCTCACTTTCATCTACAAATCAGGGCAATCAGAGGGATCTTGTTAAAAATAAAAATCAGATCATACAGCTCCTAGCTCAAAACTTTCTAGTGGCTTCTCAGAGAAGTTCACGTCTGTACCAGACCTTCATAACCGGCCCAAGTTTCCCTGTTGAGTGCATCTATTTTTTTTTTTTCAGTCTTCCCATTCTAGCAACAATGTTCCCTTTGTTAGTCTTCAAACACAACCAAAAAATTGTATGTTCAAGGCCACTCATTCACTAATTCTGCTTGCAATGCACTCATTCTCTGATCTCTGCTCAAATATTTTTCTTGTCATCTGTTTGTTTCTTCATCACTAGAATATTCAGAATACAAGAACTCTGAGGTCAGGGATTTGTACAGTTTTTTTTCACATGGTATTTAGAATAAACCCTGGTATATAGTCAGTATTCAGTAAGTATTTGATGGGCTAAAAAGGGAAAACTGGGGGTCTATTTTTTCTTTTGGTTTTAGGGACTGATGGGTCTTCACACTGAACAAAATCACCACCGTTTTTGAAATTTATTTTTGAGACAGGGCCTTAGTAAGTTGCTAGGCTGCCCAGGATAGGCTTGAGTTTGTGATTCTCTCGTCTCAGCTTTCCAGAATGTTGGGATTAAAGGAGTATGCCATCATACCTACCACCAAACATCCTTTTCACTAGTGTCCATTAAACAAGAGACAGCTATGAGAAAGAGGACTTCTATTATCTCTTTTGAGATCAGTAAAATGGCAATATTCACATTCAGGATAGAATTTCATAGATACTACTTACATTTATACTTGCATCATCTACTACAAAAAGGCAACAGAATTTTTAATACAGAAAATATGTAAGAGATAAAACTGATATAGTTGGTACCTTTCATTTATATTTATGTTACAAATTTCCTAATGAGGACATTCATTGATGAAGACTTTACATCATCATATTATCTACTAATTGGACTGAGGTAGGTAGGAAATTTTAGCAACAATTTGAGATACTACTAATCACACATACATCAAAAGAATGAATTATAATTTTCTTTAAAAATCGCCAAAACAAAACTTACATTGATTGATTGATTTTTTTTGAGACAAGGTCTTACCAAGAGGTTCAGGGTTCAGTAAGACCGTGGTTCAGTGTCTTACTACATGGTTCAGGGCTCATAGCAATCCTCCACCCTCCAAAGTGCTTGGGTTACAGGTGTACACCAGCATGCCCAGCGTTTTTACTAATTTATAATCCTATTACTAAGGCTGCACACAACATCACCCCAGGAACATATACCAACAGGAACATCAGTTCATTTCAACTGTTACACCAATGAACCTGTTATCTATGTTTAATATTTTACAATTAAGGGATTAAACTCCACGTTACTATACAGTATAATCCAATGTAAAAAAGTAGTTTAACTAGCGCAAACTAAAAGTCCTTTTAAAACTCAAACCACACCATATTCAACAAGTGTTAGTGATTAAGAATAGTTATTTTTAAAAAGAACTTAATATTTTGAAGATTTGGGCCACAGAAAAACCAATAAATGATATAATCTCACACTGACCCTCTTTGGTTTCCTGAAGTATAATGTCATAAAAATCCAAAGATTCAATATAACAAGTACTAAAAACATTTTTAGAGCCGAATCCTCCAAAATATACACACGACTTAGTACTTTATAGTTTATAAGATACCTTTATAAATATCTCAAATTTAGCAAGAATTATTATTCTCTTTCCAAAAGAATAAACTGATATTCAGAGAGATTAGCTCAAATACCTTACATTGTATATATGTAGAGTATCTAAAAAGGTCTTTTACTTTTTCACACTCATATGTACACATGTGTGTACACATAACATAGGTGATGATATCTCACTGAAGCCTTTAAAAATATTATAGTTTAGGATTTTTAAAATATTTTAAATTGAGGTGTTTGTCTGTTTGAGAAAGTCAATTTTCCTCCATTCAATTAAAAGTAAAATATATATATCCAACAGTGATAATTCCATGAAACTGGTACTTATACTGATACTGAAGGGATTATAATCTAGTATAATATTTTTGGAGAAAAATTAGGCCATACCCTCAAGATACAAAAAGTATTCATGTCTTTTCCTAGTTCTTCTATTTCTGGGAAGTTATCCTATGAAAATAATTCAAGATACGAAAAAAAGCTACATATTATTTATAATAACCTAGACACTTGGCATCTGAGACTTAATATTTGAGGTATTAACACTGGTAGTTTTAACAGTTTGTAAGGGAACCACAGGTTGATCCACAGCATGTGTAAAGTCGCTGTGTGAGGGAGGAAGTCACGTAACTAAGTAAGCTAGCCTGACTGCTAGCATCTGCTTCTGAGTATGGCTTGGTTGCTCCCTACCAGTCCTCACATGCATAAAAGTATTTCTAAAATAGGGAAAAAGGAAAAACATCTGTGTTAAAAAGTTTTTAAACTTAAAAGGTCCTAAAAGAGCAAGCCAATTTGATGATAATAAGTAATAAGATCTAAGAAAAGACTGATATATATGGGTTTGGAATCTATTTCTTTGCAATGCCATAGGTCTACCGTAGTAAAAGACTAGAAATACAGATAAATATTTGACAACATAAAAATGAAAAGTTAAACTGCAATCCAACTAAGTACTGGATAACAGAAATTATAGTTTTTCACTTTGAATTTTCAAAATAATTTGTATATATCAACATTATATCCACAAATAAAAAATTCAAGATAAAAATATACTGCCAAATAGGAGTGCTTAACATCTGACAACAAGAACATTGCAAAAAAGGAAAACCAGACATTAAAAGTCCTCATTAACACAGGGGCAAATCTGCAGCCAGAGATTCAACTATAGATCAAACAAATGTTTTTTTTGTTTGTTTATCAGTACCAAGGATTGAACTCACAACCACACGCTTGCAAGGTAGGTGCTTACGCCACTCAGCTAAATCCTCAGCCCCAAACAAATGTTTTTAAAAAACTGTGTCTGTACTAAACATGTGCAAACTTTGTTTTTTGTCATTATTCCCTAAAAAATACATTATAACAACTTTTTACATAAAATTCATAATTTTACATAAAATTAGGTATCATAAGTAATCTGGAAATGATTTAACACACAGGAGGATATATGTGTTATATGCGACTAACAGGCCACTTTACATAACAGACTTGAGCATTTGCAAATTTCACAACCCATGGGAGGTCCTAGAACCAATTCCTCAAGGATACTCAGGAAAAACTGTTTGTAAACAGCAGTGATCTTCAAAGAACAGTACTGGTTACAAAATTACACGCTGACTTCCTCAGGACTGCTGAACAAAACAATGTGTATGTTATAGGATAAGCCTAGTTTATCCCAGCTTTTATCTTGGTTTAGTTCTTGGTTTAGTTAGCATTGTACTAGTACTGTAGGACTCTACTATGCCATATGTCTTTGACTATTTAGGCAAAACTGAGATGGGATGGAAGACTATGTAACATATATTTTATGTTAGGAAAAGCTTACAAATGAAAGACTAAGAGGAGTTATGAAAGAACAGATCACTTGAGATTTACATATTTTGAAAAGCAGCATAATTTTAGAGCAATGTTGCCCAGATCCAAGTTACTATATTCTGCAAATACAGGAAAAAACCTAGGAAAGATCTACTTTCATAAATGGACAGGAATAATTTGTTGTTAGTAAGTCAAAGAAACAGAGTAAGTAGATAAGAATCTAAATGCGAGGCCCAAAATGAGTTAAATACCATGTCAATTTCCTTACCAAATCCCTTCTGCAAGACAGGATATTTTAAACTCATATTTCTAAAGAAGGGTTAGCTTCTTTCCCTTCACATCTAAACACATTCAACAGCTCCAAATAAAGAAAAACCACAAATCATTTAGATAGTACCTAATTCGTACCTGGAACCCACTTAATTTCCATTTCCATATCATTTTCTTTTCTTTTATTTTCTTTCTCTTGAATAACCTGCAAGAGCTGCCTGTATTTAGCAATCTGTTCTTCATCATCCTTCTGACTTTTTTTTGTCTTTCCATCATCTTCTCCACCAACTTCATCATCACCTAAAAAAAAATTTCATTTAATACACAGAAAAAAATTCATTTCTAGGCTGGGCATTTAGCTCAGTGGCACAAGTGCCTGCCTGGCAAGCACAAGGTCCTAAGTGTGATCATTGGTACCAAACAAACAAACAAAATTTCTATTTTCATTATTTAGAATACAGCAACTCCAATAACATTCTAAAAACTGTCACATATATTACAACAAAAATTATCAAAATTAGACTTAAAACTTCTGAATAAAATGAAAGATTTAAGCACTGTGTATAAGAAAATCAGCTGCAGTATAAGCACTGTCAGAGTAATTTATTTGGAAATTGCCTTTTTATTGAATTAAGTCATTATTTCAAAATAACTTGCTAGTTACATAACATCCTTGGACTTATATTCCCTACAAGCTCTAGGACAATAAAAATGGCATTGTAGCTTTCTTTTTGTCTTTTCCCATCCAGCATAGTAGCTTTAAAAATGTTCTGTTCAATGAAAGGAGACTGAGTATCATTGGAATGAATTTAATACATGGACTGAGCTTTCAGACAGAAGAGATAAAGAAGCTGTTTATAATACAAACCAAAGGCTACTAAGTTCTTTTTCATTTTACTGTGAACAAGCATTTTTAAGGATATATTAATGATAAAAAATTAGAAATTCAATTAATTTCACTGTGTGGAAAAATATTTGCACTTCCATGTCACAGTTTTAGGAAAAAATAATTAGGATACAAAAGAACAATATAAAATTCATGGGCAAGATATATCAAAAAAAAAAAAACCTAATAAATCAAGTTTGTTTGTTCTATATTTCCACTGTAACTCTCCCAAGTAAAAAGTCATAAATTAGGAACCTGGGTTTTAATGTAAAACACACAGACTTAATGAATTGGCTAAAAGTATCCAGAAAAGGAAAATTAAGAATAGTGAAGTTCCTTTCTTCTATTACCTGTGGCTAACTTCATTGGTCACCTAAAATAGCTTATGTTAAGTACGTATCTGTGAAACATCAAGGCTAACACACTGTCCTGATATCTTAAAAGAGGTGATACAGAAAGAAACTGGTTAAGTAAAAATATTTTTGTATTTTTTTCTCTAAATGAATAAAAAAATAGTCGAAGACATTCTTTCCATCCTATCACACTTTTTACATTTTCACTCAAACAGCTGAAGTTCATTTTTTTCCTATTTGTGCTTTGTGCCACAATAATAATGTTGGATAGAATTCTGTCATGTATCCTGTAATTCAATGGATAAAACATCAGGAACACATTAACAAAATGGCAATGTATTTCTTTCTATTAAAAGCTTACTTCTGAAAACATAATTAGAAGCAAGCTCTTTCCAGGTTGAAATTTTAGTGGTAAGTCTCTGATGGCTTATTTTAAATTGATTTTTTCCAGCACTAAAATTTTACTTTCTGAAGCTCTAAAATGTGAGCTAACTCATGCAGGCCTGTTTTTTCCCCCAATTCAAGGACAATACTGTTTGAAAGTCTTATTGCTATTTAAGAGATTTTCTAAAAAATCTATTCTGATAAACTTGGAATATCTAGTAAATCCAAACCATTCAAATGTACCAGTAGCATCTGTCATAGCTACTACATTTAAAGAATCTTAACAGTAAGGTACTCTCAAATAATAATTCAGAATATCTAGTAACTCAAAAGTATTCAAATATACTAACATACCTATCATGGATATCAAATTACAGATGAAAATAATTTTGCAATTAGCAAATAGTACCAAACATAAATAATTGGGATCGTATCAAATTAAACAGCTTCTGTACAGCAAAAGAAACAACCAACAAAGACAACCTACAGAATGAAAAAAATCTGTGCTAGCTATTTCTCAGAATGAGGGTTAATATCTAGAATAAAGAACTCAAAAGAATTAAACTCCCAAAAGAAATGATCCAGTTAAAAAAGAGGCAAGTAAAATGAACAGACACTTTTCACAAGTACAAATGAAAAAATGTTCAACAACACCATTACAGAAATGCAAATTAAAAAAACAATGAAATTCCATCTTACTCTAGAAAGAATAGTTAATACCAAAAAATCATATAGTAACAAATGCTCGTAAGGTTGTAGGGAAAAAAGAGCCTTTCTATATTATTGGTGGGAATATAAACTATTACAAACAGTACAAAAACCATTATGGAGATTTCTCAGTAAATTAAAAGTAGAAATTCCATTTGTCCCAGCTATTCCCTTTCTAGGGATCTTCTCAAAAGAGTAAAGAGATCATATTACAGTGATGCATACCCAGATTTACAGCAGCACAATTCATAATAACTATATTTTGGAAGCAGCCTATATGTCTGCCAATATGGACAAAGATGATTGGGTAAAGAAACTGTGGGATTTACACACAATAAGAGTACTCTTGACCATGAATAAATTTGAGTCATTTACGTACCTTGAGACCACAGTGTTAAGTGAAATAATCAGACAAGCTTAACTACCATATGGTTTCTCTTAATGGGAAACTCAAAATATAAATGAAGAGCAACAAAAAAAAATTAGATAATAGAAACAAGATAGATGTCTCTCAAATGGAAAAGGATTCAAGAGATGGCAAAAGGGAAGAGAAACAGGAGAGAAAGGGGATGAGACAATTAAGATGTATCATACATGTACCAACTCTCCACAAGAAATGTTAACATGTATTACAAACATGTACTAATAAAAAATTTAAAAAATCTTACTGTATAAGGGGATAGGGATGTAAAACAAGTAATTCTGCAATCAATTAAGATATGGAAGAAAAAAGCATCCTTTTTTTTTTTTGGTGCCGGGAATTGAACTCACAACCTCGCTCTTGCCAGGCAGGTGCTGAAGAAACCATGCTTTTTAAAAAAGACAATCAATATATTTTGAACAAAAGGCATCAATCTTTAAAGTTTCAAGGTAAAAATATGTGAGGCAGGCCATAAGTGATGGTACATGCCTACATTCCTAGCACTTGGGAGACTGAGGCAGGCAAAACTGCTGCAAGTTTGAGGCCAGCCTGGGCCACAAAGGGAGTTCAAGGCCAGCCTGAAATGCATAGTTGAAACCTTGTCTCAAAAACAAAACAAAACAAAACAAAACAAAACAAAACAAAACAAAACAAAACAGCTAAATATTTAATGTACATCAGACCAATCTTTCCAACCATGAATCAGGTACTTTTATACCTACAGAAAGAAAGGAACAGGACACACTAATAATTAACCTGTTATTTTATTATGTGGTAAAGTCAGTATCCAAAAGCAGCCGAGTTGAAGATCTTATTAAGAATGTACTGACAAATTAATTGTTATTTATACTGCTGATTAGCCTGTCAATGTTATTTTAAAATTGAGTACAGTTTTCCTATGCCAAAGAATATTTGAAAAATGTGGGCCCAATTTTTACAAGTACAAATGAAATACTACCTTCTTCTCATTACTTTAGAGCTCACAGTGAAGAAAAACTACCCAGAATTTTTAAGAGCTCTATAGTAAATGCTTACATCAGCAGACCAACAAAAAGGAAATGTAGACAATCTCCAACAAGTATGGGGGGACAAGGACATAAAAGCTACTGATAAAAAGGCTATTTGATTCAGTTGTTCTGACTCACTAAGAAATACAGTATACACTAAGAAATAAAATGTTCATTCACTTCTTCAGAATTTTTAAATATTTAAAAAGCAAGTCATTGAGGTTTTTAAAAATGTGGTCTTTTGTGCCTAATATAACTACTATTTCAAATTATACATTTTCAAAGGCTATGAAATACTTAAGGAATTATGCAGTATTATTAATATATGATGTCTGAACAAAATAAGCCAGAATGATCAAATATGATTTTCCATTCTATTTATGAAATACTGAAGATTAATATTTTATGGAAAGCTTTAAAAAACGAGGCCATATCTTTACAAGTACAATAGATCAATCCAAGGATCTAAGAAAGACAAGGCTTAATGGCCCTCTGCTAAACTAAGGAAGCATTTTTGGATTTATTTAATTAGCTATTTAGTCATAAAAACAATACATTATGCAAGAGAAAAATCAAAAAGAACATTATGAAAAACGTTAAGCTCTATGTTAAGAAAATTTCCTATTTATGGTTCTTCACTTTTGGTTAGTACTAAAACTCTTATTCCTAATTTTTTATAGTTGGAAATTCTATTAGATAAAAATGAAGACACTAGATGGGTAATAGCAACTAAATACTGACTTGAAGTCACAACCAAGCAAATGCATTTCCAAACAGATCTAATAGAAAAAAAAAATTATTTCTTTGGTAATATTTTTATGAGTTATTTTAAGTAAACATCATATCCAATCTAAAATTACACCATTAATCATTTCTAGTATCAAAAAAGAAACTAAAAAATGAGAATAATCTTAGTTTTCTATTTCTATTAAACAAATTAGGTACTTCAGACTAATCCTTTAACTGAAAATATCAAGCTGGATAAAGCATTTTAAAAATCTTTTTGAAAGCATCAAAGAAATTAATAAAAATTTTTTCAAAGAATTGAGAAATTAGCAAAGATCTACTATATCAAAATAAAGACAGGAATACTAGAGGGATGACTCCTGTGTTAAAGACCCATTTTACCCTGACTGTAACAACTCCTACTTCCTGAATCACAGAATATCAGCTATGAAACTCAACTGATGTTTTGGCAGCCTTTCTGGCAAAGAAGGCAAAAGCTAAAGGCCCACAGAAGGAGGGAATTTCAACTAGTACCTGGGTCCAAAATAAGCAGAGATGCAGATGCTCTTAAGAGAAAGATCAATCCAGAGGAAACCAGGCCTTGTGTCTACCTGAATCACCTATGTAAGAATGTCAAGCCTTAAAACTTAAAGTAATATGGATTCTCTAGGATCCACAGATGGACACATTCTTCCCACCCACCCCACCCCACCACCTTGCACTTTTCCATATTCTCTTGGACTGAAAGCAGGTCACTATCTTAGCAGACACTACCCAACCTAGAAGCCTACACACTCCAGAAAAATGATGGCAGGTGCCAGATCTCCCCTCACTCCCACCTCTCAGGGTAATCTTCTTAATCTGGAATCCAGGGACGTAGCATCTATCTTTGGATAGGCTTGAATGCCTGCAACTACTCTGCAAAACCTAGGTCCCCATTTATACCCATGATAATCAGATTCTCCACAGACTTAGGGTCCCTTGAGAATTAGAAATGATCATTCTAGACAAAACAAACCCGGAAAGGTATGGCATGGTGAGGGTATGATCTGGGGAGTACTCCAGTGGCAATGGGCTTTTCTGGCCACCACGGCCGGAAAAAGAGAAACAGAGAAAGGAGGTACCTTCTCTAGTGTCCTGTCCAGGTGTCGCTGGTAGAGATTAAACGTAGATTTATCCAGTCATGAAATCCATCTTCAGCCATTCACTATGAAATAGCTATCTTTAAAAGTCAAGTACAGTTTACTCTAACTGCATAATGTGTCCATGTTTGTTTGGACATGAACAGAGATTGTCATCCCTTAAAACTCCCACTAATGCAATACCTCAGAACAATCTGAAGTACTGGCTTTATGCCCCCAGTGAAGGACAGGCAGATGATCTAGAGACATGGGGATAATAAAGTCTCTTGGGGATAATAAAGTCTCATGGCACTCAGGGTTAGGACAGTTCTGGGCAGCCAGGTCAGGTTCAGTCATGCCCTCTGCATGGGCTCTTGGCTTTTGTCCTCATTCTTCATTTCCTTTTTGACTTTTGGAGGTCACATGGTCTAGTGTTCTTGCTCTTCCAATGAAGAAGCAAGGTCCAAAAATTTGGAAAATTTTTCTACAGTCACGTGGGGTATTGGACATAAGGATAATGACCAGGAGTTCCCACCAGGGCTTTTTCCACTGGGATCTATCCTCTTTTTTCTCTGAGAAGTGGGAATCTACCTTTTTTCTTTTCCTTCTCTTTGTTTCCTTTCACCTCCCTTCTCTTTCCTGCCTTCTTGTCTTTTTCCCCCCCTTTCTTTCGGTACCATTCATCTTTAGTTTTCTGAATCTTTGATAACATAAACCAACGGGGCAAAGTAATATGGTCCTAGACTAAAATAAATGAAAGTTCTCTTACAAAAGATACTCTCTTCTCAAATGTTAAAACACAAAAAAGTTAACCAGGTATACAACTAAATGAGAGAGAAACCAACATAAAAACATGAAATACTGAAATTACCAGAGACTATAAAGCAAGGGTGGTAGTGCAGAACTATAAGTCCAGCACTCTGGGAGGCTGAGGCTGGAGAACCAGAAATTTGAATCCAGTCTGGAGAACTTAGCAAGACTCTATCTCAAAATCTAAAAAAAAAAATCTACAATACTGCAAAACGAAAATAATAAAACACATAAAACTACAAAATTTTGATTATTTATAGAAATAAAAGAATGTGTTGAAGCCTTCTGTAAGTGAATATAAAAGCATAAAAAACAAAGTGGTACTTTTGGCATGAAAAATAGCCAAACAGGATTTCCAGAAGTGAAATATGCAACAAACAAGGTTAAAAACTGAATGGGGCTGGGCATTGTGGAGTACACCTATAATCACAGTTACTCAGGAGGCTGAGACAGGAGGATCACAAGTTTAAAGCCAGCTTATGAAAATAAAAAAGGGTCAGAAATGTAGCTCAGTGGAAGACTGCTTGCCTAGCATGTATATGCGAGGTCCTGTGCTCAATGCCCAGTGCCTCAAAAATAAACTCAATTGACAGGTGATTAGCAGATTTGACATTGCTGAAAAGACAATTAGTAAACTAGAAGATGGAAAATATCCAGAATGCAATACAGGGTGATAAAAATATGAGAGATAGGGAAGATACATTGAAAGATCTAACATGCATTTGATTGTAGTACTGGAAGGATAGAAAAGTAACTACCTATGGCTAAGATTACTCCAGTACTGATGATGAAAGATACCACTTCACAAATTCAAGAAACCCAAGACTCCAACCTAATAAAAAGAAATCTATTTTTAGAAATATCACTGAAAAATGGGCTATTTTAAATATTTTATTAGTTTTAACTGCAATTTGAGGTAACTTGTTACTACTTTCCCCATTTCCTAGGACAATGATGGTGAACCTATGACATTTATATAGCAGACTGTTATAGGTGAAAGTTCTAAAAGGTCTGCTATCACTGACCTAGGGTATTAATAAATGGCATATTACCTATTAAAAAATCTAGTTGTTTTGAGGTTGTGTTTGTTTGATAGGTGCTGCCAGGGATAAGTCGCAGAGATTAAAAATGAAGTGAAAAGTTTAAAAGCAGTCAAAGAAAAAAATTTTCAAACAAGCTTCAAGGGATTTTTAATTTACAAAGCTGATTTCTTAAAAACAATGAAGTCGAAGGCTAAAAGATCTGCATAATTTATCTGTTTTTGAGGTAAGTATTCACTGTATAGCCAGGCGGAATTTGCAATCCTCCTGCTTCCCAAGTGTTGGGATTACATATATGTGCCTGGCTACATGATTATCTTTTATCTTTTTAAAAAGTTACTACTTAGGACTACTTGTTACTGTTGCTGCTGCTGCTACTACTACATGATGCTTATGTTCCAGCATGAGCTTGCTTGCTTGCTTTTTTTACTTTCTTCTTTGTACATGTGTTAGTTACTGGGGATTGAACTCAGGGTCTTCACACTGAGCTACATCCCTGCCCTTTAAATTTTTTTTTTTAAGACAGGGAATACAGGAATTGATTTTATTAATATTATTAAAGTGTGATGGTAGAAAGGAATGCCAACTAGAAAGTTTTTACAAATGAAAAAGGATACTCTCATACAAACTAAACCTCAAGAGAGTCTGATACCAGAAGACACTATAGGAAATTTTCAAGGACGTATTTAAAGCAGAAGGAAAATAATCCCAGATAGAGGTCTGATATTTAGGAAGGAATAAGAGCAAAGAAAGTGGTGAAAATGAAGGAAAATTTAAACAACATTATAAAATAGTAATACTGCATTCTGTAGAATGTAGCTAGAATTACAATACACAGTCATAGCATAAAAGTTGTTTAAAAACTACATTATCCAGGATGATAAAATACTATTGCCTTCAAACATTAGTAAGTTCAAGAAGCAAATTTTATTTCTACAACAGTTTTAGAAATGGAAAGTCTACTTTCTAAACTACTTGAGAAAAAAAGAATGTAAACCAATATTTAATCAATCTAAAAGAAGCTCCTGTTTTTAAAGGGGAACATTTTAAAATTTTATTAAGAAACTATGTGACTACATGAATTGGGCAAAATCTAAAAAGCCAGCCTTTTTTGTTAGGTCAGGTTTTAAAAAAATGTTTACAATTAAAGAAACTCAGGTGTTTCAACTAAAGAAAATACTAAAAACTTTTCCAGATTCTATAGAAACTTAAGAATTAGTTTGGTCTCTCCCCTTTAAATTATTATCAAAGGTGCTCTTCCATTGAGTCACTAAATGATTAATAAATACCTTGCAGCTCCTCTTCTATCTCCTCTTCATCTTCACTAGAGGAAGCTAAGTAGGCTTGAAAATCCATATCCAAAAGTTCTTCCTTTTTAAATTTTCTGTTGAGTGTTGTGATTCTTTCATGATCAGTCTCATCCCAAGTGATCTCCACCTTTCACCAATGAATAAGAAAAAAACAAAACAAAAAACCAAAAATGGTATCATCAAGAATTCAAACTTGTTAAAGAATACATGTTGTTAACTTGGATATTTAACAATAAGTTTTAAAAGTTCAGACATTTAAACAAGTACATGAATGACATGCTTAACAGTTTCCTACTTGTGGAAAGAAAATCATTTTTATCAACATGTATCTTCTTTCTCCTAATTTCTGTTACATGTAGTACATTCCATTAATGGGACTATAAATCAGTAGAGTATACACACTGAGAAAAAGTATCGATAAAAAAGTTAACACTACGAACAACTCATAAAAACATGTTTTGTTTTGTTTCACTTGAAGTTCTCAGATGATGGAAATCCACAAATCATGAGATCTGCTGATTAAGCAACATAATCTCAGTGGGGTCCATTTTTTTCCATCTTTTTTTGGGGTCCAAAAAAAGATTAAGCACCACTGATGAGAAATGTTTCTACTGGTTGGAAGTATAGGAAAGCCCTTCGAGACATGAACTCATCTGTAACATGAATGGAGAGTGACTGGCTCTTGCCTCTACTCATACCTATCCAACACAAAGGTTTTATATTCATTCAGAACAGGTCCCCCATCCTTACCACTTTTTCCCCCCAGCCAATTTTCTCTTATGAGGACAAAAAAATATGGACTAATTAACCAAGGAAACTTTAAAATTGTCATGGACACAGAAGTTCTAGTAAGCCACAGGATTCAAAATTATTCCTATTCTGACAATTAAGTCAGAGTTTAGGTCCACCAAACTGTTGCTGAAATTCAGACAAATACTGATGGCACAACCAGGACTCAGGAACTTGAGACTCACTGGCTAGAAGTGCTGGATAAGGCTATTAAATTAGTCTTGAAAATGACATGCTCTTGCATTTTGTGACTCTTTTGAACTTCCAATTTACTCCACACTGGTAGGGTTTTACTAATCAACACAAATCAACTAATCAACACTACAAAGCATCCTCCACAGCACTACAGGGGACAAACATTGTGTCTCTCTCTGCCACCAGCCTCTTCTTGGAAGTGGACAGTTGTGAGTCACACAGGAAAGGCAAAGGGAAACCAGAGTGGCTGCTTCAGGGTGCAGCTGTGAATAGATATTTAAGGTGAGGGGGAGAAAAATCAGTAAGCTAAGTAACAAACCATTTCAATACACAAAACCTTCTGACTATTATTAACCATTAATAGGACAACTACTGGTTATAATTCTACTTTGTTTTTAAAATTGTTGAATTGTATTTGTAAAAAAATATGATATTTTAAATTTTCACTATTTTAACTGCCACTTGAGGCAATCTGTTACTTTCTTCTCCCTATCCCCTAGAATACTAATAACTGATATATTGCTTAATTAATAATATAGCTGTTTGGATAGTTTTTTGCTTGTTTTGTGGTGGTACTGGGATCAAATCCAAGGCCTTGTGCAAGCTAGGAAAGGGCTCTACTACTGAGCTACATCACCAACCCCTAAGAATCTAATTAGTAAGAGTGTGTGGCCAAGACAGAAAGAAAAAACATTAGGAAGCAACTGACTGAAATTGATTTAGAAGCACAGAAAGAACCTGAAAATAGATTAAAACAGATGTTGTAAATAATGCAAACACACGTTTCATTTCTATTTGTATTTCTGCATGAATATTTTGAATACTTTCTAAGGATACTATAAGTAAATAATATATAAATCTCTTATTAGAGCAATGGAAGCTGGGCGTGGTGGTGCACACCTGTAATCCCAGCACTTGGGAGGTTGAGGCAGAAGGATCATTAAAAGTTTGAGACTAGCCTAGACTACAAAGTAAGCTTAAGGCCAGCATGAACTGCACAGCAAGACCCTGTCTCAAAAAACCAAAAACAACAACAAAAAAATAGAGCAATGGAGTCCAGCAAAAATAATGTTGAGATACCGTTGATGTTCCCATTGCAGCAGATGTGAAATATTTTGGTTTATATGCTGTTAAATCCACTTCTGAGGCTACATCTTTAGGCTCATCATCAAAAGTAGTATCATCTGGTATAAACCTACGACACAAACAAAATTCAGACCTTAGATTCTCAACTAATTAGCTCTACTATATACATACATGCCATGTAAAATTTCTAGTGAACGTACATATAGAAGGGGAAAACGTTAGACGTAATCTTGACACAAAATATCTGAAATTCTTAAGCTATAAATCTGAAATTCTACTAAATTTGTGAAAATGTTTTATTGAAAGACACTTAGCTTAGAAGCCAGTTAATATAAGTCAAGTGCAAGCACATGTGGATCCATCATGTTTCAAAAAGACCCAGATTTCTAATTAGTACAGTGACTGGTCTGCTCTATGTTATTCTGAAGATCAAACAGAATGATTAATGGGCAATGTGTTCTGAATATAAAGTATTAAACACATGATGTGTCACTGGAAATAAAGACAAAAGGTTGATTCAAGACCCAAAGCCATCAATAATATTATCTTACAATTTCACTTCAAAAATAACTAGCTTTTAGAAAGTAGTCACAGTAATTAACAGTTATTAGGCAATAGGCCGGGGAGAGGAAAAAAAGTAAAGTGCCAAATAATCTATGGATATAGTATTTAAATTTTTTAATTTATGTAGGGGATTGTTTATATACACCCACAAACATAAAAGGCAGAGATTAGAAAGTGAGTTTTGGCCAGCTCTCTGGGGGAGCTGAGGCAGGAGGATTACAAGTCTGAACTAGGCTTGGGCGAATTGGCAAGATTCAAAATCTTAAAAAAGTGCTGAAGATATAGTTTTGTGGGGCCGGGGATTTAGCTCAGCGGCATAAGCACCTGCATAGTAAGTGCTGGGTTGTGAGTTTGATCCCCGGTACCAAAACAAAACAGATCTGGTTTTGTGCAAAAGATTTAGCTTAGTGCAAAGGCCCTGAATTCAATCACCTATTCTGAAATAAACAAAATTTTTTTGGGGGGTGTGGAGGCAAATAGATAATTAAGTTTGTATATTACTGTTGTCCACATTAAACTTTTGTTGCACAGATTTAGTGTATCATAATAAACTATATGAGAAAAAGAAATATATATATACATATATACAGTGATACTGTGGATTGAACCCAATGTCTTTACACTGAGTTACATCCCTGTTTCTTTTTTATTTTTTATTTTGTAACAGTGTCTGCTAAGTCACCTAAGTTGCCCAGGCTGGGCTCAAACTTGCAATCTTCTTGCTTGCTTCAGTCTTACAGAATGTAGGGATTATAACATGTATCACCATGCAGAGATATGAGATCAATATTTTACTTTTTATTTGTTTTTTGTTTTCTTTAGACAGAGTCCCCCTGTGTACTTCTGGCTGGCCTTGAATTCATTAAGTAGTCCATGCTGGCTTTGAACTTGCAGTAATCTTCCTGGCTCAGCCTCCTGATTGCTGGGATTATAGGCATACCATTATGCCTGACTGTTTTTCATTTTTTTGAGATGAGGTCTTGCTTTGTGGTACAGGTTGGTCTTAAACTCTAAGTAGCCCAGGTGGGCTTAAACTCACAGTGATTCTTCTGTCTCCTAAGTGCTAGTATTACATGCCTGCACCACTGTGCCTGGTGAAATCAGTCTTTTTAAATGTAATCCAATTGTATCGCTTTTTTATATATATTTTGGGGAAGATTTTTTAAAAAATATTTCTTTAGATAACTAGATGGCAGCAGAAATTCAAATGTTTTTGTTTTCTCTATGTTATATATTACAAAGTAAAACAAGAATGTAAAATTTTTAAATTTCCTATAGGTACCTTACTTTCAATGTACCACAAGAGCTTATTCTAACACTGCATGGAAATGTCCCAAGAAAGGAAACAAAATGATGCTAAAAAGAAATCAGTGTGAATTCATAATCCCCTAAGTATTTGCCATCCTAATATATTCGATAAATAAACATTTAGAACAAGAATCTACTATTGAAACTGTGAACAAAAAACAGAGGGAAACAGCTTGTTTAATCAGATTATGCCATTCTTGCTGAATATTTAAGCATGCTAATAAAATCTTACCTCAAATTATAAATTCCCTTTTTACTTTTCCTACCAGCCCGAATACTGGAAGGATGAGGGACATAATGATTCTGAAATGATGCAGCTTTTCCTGAAATATATCACTTTGAGAACAAAGTTCCTAACCTAGATTCAAAGAAGTATTTCTATTCTGTGTCACGGTACAATGGTTCCCTGTATTCAAAGGACTAGGATCAAAATAAAAGGGTACAGTAGTACTGCTTCCTGTTTTCGTGGAACTCACATTTACAACAATCTAAGGTTTTTCAGCTCTGGGTCAGTGAAGCCTGAATATTTGGTGAAAATAATACCCAGGTCTGAAGATAACGGCAGCACTAGTGTTTACTCACTGTAACACTACTTTGATCAGTTTTATGAGAACATCTGTTATGACAGCAATGGTCTGTACCTGCTTGTCCAAAATGTGACTATTAATTACCTGAAATGACTAGCCTGACTGAGAAAATAAATTTTAAATTTTATTTCATTTTATGAAACAAAATTTCCACATATTAGTAGTAGCTACTGTATTAGACAGCACAGATCTAGACATACCAACCCACTAGCAAATTACTCTGTCTCTTCGTCAATGCCATTTTTTAAAGTTACTTCACCCAGTTTCTAATGCTAAAAAACTGCCACGAAAAAATTACTGTATATCACTTATTATCACTGCACAATAGTTATGCAGTTTCAAAGAACATACATGTGGGAATGTTTCACACATAATACTTTAGCATTTTCTTGTTCATTTTCCCTCTTAGGAGTGATGTTTCACGTGACAGCTCTTCCAAAAGCAAATGTTCTTGGAATACAAAACCACAGAGCACACTAACTGTTCAAATATTTTACTTATTTTACTAAGATTCAACTGTTAAGACACACACTGGATTACCTTAGATCTATGAAAGAACAACTACTTTCGAATTCCAGGCCATCACAATCCTCATAAATTTTACTTGCTGTTTCAGGAGAATCACAATCCACTACTGCATAATAGTACTTCAGTCGTTTGAACTGATAATCTCTCAATTTTTCTCTAGAGGTCCTACAGGGAGGAGAATTCATTAACACTAGATGTAATCATTTAAAAAATATATATACTAAAAGCTGGCCTTCATTCCAAGCAATCTTTACTTCATGACTTTGCCTTTATGATCATCTAATACTTAAGTTCAAATTATTATTCTGACAAGATACAGATTTTTGGTGTTTGGATTGAAGCTTATTATCTAGAAAGGGAGTGGAAGAATTACATAAATCTATCTGTAACTGTATTTCTTAGAAAAGTTACTTATTTTGTTTGTTTTGTTTTGTACCTGCTAGAGTAAAACTGCTAGATCAGTTCACTACAGTACAAAATATGTTTGGAAAATATTAGCTCTTATGAGAAATTCCTGATCTTGCAAAATGTTTTCTCCATATTCATGTATCAAGTCCAAACTGTTTTATATTTAATTCCACTTAACTACAACATACTCTTTGACTGTTTTCATTTGCCTCTCCTACCAACCATCTACTTAATCACCATTTTTATTAAATATACATGCAGCTCCATCTAGTGGTTTAAAAACTATCTTAAATGATTTCTTTTGATATATACGGTAATTCTTTTATTTTTCTATTTAATTCTCAAGTCAGAAAAGTGGCACAATTTGAAGGTTAAACAGACTTTTGGTACTATTCATATGGAATGTAACATCTCGAAAATAAAACACTAATTCAGAGTAATGATAAAACAACTAAATTTATCATGAAATGTTTGGAAAAAATTATAATTATTTTCAAGAATATATAAATGTATACACAAAAAACACTGCTGGAATAGTATACCACTTTTGACAGATTATAAATCTGTTTTGCAACCTGTCTGACCCATAAATGATAAAAGTGTAAACTTTAGTCCTATTAAGATAACCAGGATTCTGAACTGATGACATCAATCTATGAGATTTAGTTCAAGTTCTACAATGACTCCATACCAGTCCTTTTCAGGAGCATCTTCAGGAATGCTTAATAACTCTACTGGTCCTTGAACTTGCTCCTCCTTCATCCTCTCTTTTCCGAACTCTGAAGGATATATCTAAACACACAACAAAATAAGACAGATATAATATAAACATTTCTTTTCATACAATACCCAGACTTGTCATGGTCAGAGACTTATAGCAGTCACAACTTCAGTCAACAAAAACAACTCTCTCCGAACTCATTACAGGAAGGTAAAACATCTGGAGGCATTTCCTTTAAGTCACACTGTCTACAGAATAACAGATCTTGGGCATGGGAGCAATAAAAGAGTATGTCTTCCACAAATCACATAGAACAAGATGGTTTTGATATTCAAGAGAAAAATTAAGAAAAGCAAAATAAGACACTTAACACAAGGAAGTCTGAATGTGAATACAGAGAAAAATAGACTGGATTAAACAGTTTACATGAATTTTACAAAAATAACTACAGAAATGTGTAAAACATAATGAACAAAACCAATTTTATAATATCCAACTTACCTCTAAGTGTTATTATTTATCCAATGCTTTCTTTTGGAAGAAATTCTTCAAACAGTAAAGAACAAAACTGATGATAGTCTTACCATATTGATTAGGTAGTCAGTATCTAAAAAAGGATTTACTTACTGGGACTTGGAATTTTTAATCTTGGCTACTTTGAGAGTCAAGAAATATGATTACATTAACTTAACATCATTTGATACTGCTGAGCTTAATATATATTTGTTGAGCCAAGCCGGCACCGCAACCACGAGGCAAGTAGCAGCTTGCCAGGGCAGACCCAGAAGGGTTTGGGACCCTAGATCCCAGTGGCTGGGTGCCTGCCCAGCCCCCTTGGGTCATTGGACTAGGCTCCAGAGGTTCCGCGGGCTTGAGTGGACTGTGCCCAGCGACCTTCATTCAACCAGGGGAGCCAGACCCGCCGAAAGGGTAGCCAAGGTGGCGCTGGGCGCCACGAGGTGATTTGCAGTTCACCAGTGCAGACCCGGAAGGGTTTGGGACCACTGATACCGGCGGCTGGGTGCCAGCTCAGCATCCTTGGCTCACTGGACTGGGCTCCAGAGGTTTTGCAGGTTTGAGTGGACTGCACCTAGTGACCTTCATTCAACAAGCGGAACCAGACCAGCCGAACAGGGAACCAAGCCGGTGCCGCGAGGTGAGTACCAGCTCACTAGGGCAGAACCAGAAGGGTTTGGGACCCTCGATCCGGGCAGCTGGGTGCCTGCCCAGCCCCCTTAGGTCATTGGACTAGGCTTCAGAGGTTCTGCGGGCTTGAGTGGACTGCACCCAGCGACCTTCATTTAACCAGGGGAGCCAGGCCCACCGAAGGGGGAGCCAAGCCAGTGCCATGCCGTGAGGGAAAGCTTTGGAAAATTGCTGGAAACACGGAAATACAGGAAAATGACAAAACAAAAGACCAAAATGCAATCTCTAACCTCCAGCCCATCCCAAGAAATAGGAGCCATATACATAGAAGAAAATACTACACATACACCTGAAATGTATGAAATGATATCAACTGAAATAAAGAATGATCCAAAGAGCTAAAGAAGTCACTAATACTAGTTAGGGGAAAACTTCAAGAGGAAGAGATAACAATCTTAAATAGATATGCACCAAATTCCAGAGCACCCAACTACACAAAGCAAGTATTAACAGAAATGAAAAATCAAATAGGCAATAACACAATTATAAACAGGAGACCTTAACACACCATTGACACAAAGGGATAGGTCAACTAGACAGAAAATCAGCAAAGAAATAACAGAACTGAATCACACCTGTGAACAAATGGATTTGATAGATGTATACAGAGTGTTCCATCCAACAACATCAGGATATAAATTCTTCTCACCAGTACATGGGACGTTCTCTAAAATAGACCATATACTAACCCACAGAACATATTTAAGTAAATGCAAAAGAATTGAAATTATCCCATGCATGTTATTGGATCATAGCGCCATGAAACTGGAAATTAATGATAAAAGTAACTGCAAAAACCACATAAACACATGGAAATTAAATAATACATTCTTGACTAATCAGTGGGTCACAGAGGAAATTAAAGAAGAAATTAAACGATATCTACAAGCAAATGAAAGTACAAATACAACTTACTGGAACCTGTGGGATGCAATGAAAGCGGTCCTCAGAGGAAAATTTATTGCACTGAGTTCCCACATAAGGAAAACAGAACGAACACAAATAAGCAACCTGATATTACACCTGAAACATCTAGAAAAAGAAGAGCAAGTCAAGCCCAAAGCCAAAAGAAGGGAGGAAATTATAAAGATCTGAGCAGAAATTAATGCAATAGAGACTAAGAAAACAATTCAAAGAATCAATGAATCAAAGAGTTGATTCTTTGAAAGAATAAATAAAATTGACAATCCCCTAGCCAACCTAATTAAAAAAAGGAAAGAAAAGACTCAAATTCATGCAATACAGAATGAAAAAGGAGAAATCACTACCGACCCTGTGGAAATACAGAAGATCATCAACAACTATGTCGAAAACCTCTACTCTCACAGGTTCGATAACACAGAAGAAATGGACAGATTCCTAGAAACATACGAACCACCAAAGCTGGATCAAGAAGATGTAAAACTGCTGAATAACCCAATTTCTATGAATGAAATTGAAAATGTAACCAAGTCCCTACCAACAAAGAAGAGCCCAGGCCCAGATGGATTCACTGTAGAATTCAACAAGAAATACAAAGAAGTCTTAATGCCTACACTCCTCAAACTCTTCGATGAAACTGAAAGGGAAGCAATTCTCCCTAAGTCATTCCTGGAAGTAAATATCACTCTAGTACCAAAACCTGAGAAAGACCCAACTAAAAAAGAGAACTATAGGCCAATCTCCCTAATGAACACAGATGCAAAAATTCTCAATAAAATATTGGCAAACAGGATGCAGCAAATCATCAAGATTATACACTATGACCAAGTGGGATTTATCCCAGGCATGCAGGGATGGTTCAACATACGTAAATCAATAAATGTAATCCACCATATCAATAGAGTCAAAAGCAAGAAACACATGATCATTTCCATAGATGCAGAAAAAGGTTTTGATAAGATCCAACACCCATTCATGATAAGAACCTTACAGAGAATTGGAATAGATGGTCTTTACCTCAATATGATAAAGGCCATCTATGACAAACCAACAACCAGTGTCATAGTAAATGGCCAAAAACTGAAAGCCTTTACCTTAAAACCAGGCACAAGACAAGGATGTCCCTTATCACCACTCCTATTCAATATAGTACTGGAAAAAATAACCAGAGCAATTAGATGAGAGGGAAATAAAAGGAGTAAAGATAGGAAAAGAAGAAGTTAAATTATCATTATTTGCAGATGACATGATACTCTACATAGAAGACCCGCAAACCTCTGTTGAAAGTCTCCTAGATATAATAAATTCAGCAAAGTAGCTGGATACAAAGTCAATACTCAAAAATCAATAGCATTCTTATACACTAACAACAAAATCACCAAGAGAGAAATAAGAGAAGCCACACCCTTCACACTAGCATCCAAAAAAATGAAATACTTAGGAATTAATCTAATGAAAGATGTAAGAGTTGTACAGGAAAAATTATAATACCCTGAAAAAAAAATCCAAGAGAACCTCAGAAAATGGAAAGCCATCTCTTGTTCATGGATAAGAAGAATAAATATTGTGAAAATGGCCATTCTCCCAAAATTGTTATACACATTCAATGCAATCCCAATGAAAATACCACTAACATACCTCATAGATGTAGAGAAATCACTCCTAAAATTCATCTGGACCAGAAGAGACCTAGAATAGCAAAGGCAATTCTAAGCAGAAAAGGCAAGGCAGGAGGCATCACAATCCCTGACTTGAAGTTATACTACAAAGCTACTGTAATAAAATCAACAGGGTATTGGAATAAAAACAGACCTGAGGATCAATGGAATAGATTAGAAGATATAAATAACTACAAACACACTCAACTACCTTATCTTTGATAAAGGGGCCAAGCATGTTCACTGGAAGAACGACAGTCTCTTTAATAAATGGTGCTAGAAAAATTGGCTATCCATATGCCGAAAACTAAAATTAGACCCATGCCTATCACCATGTACTAAACTAAAATCCAAATGGATCAAAGATCTAAATATTAAAACAGAAACACTAAATCTGTTGCAAGACAAAGTAGGTAAAAATCTTGAAGACATAGGGGTAGGTAGAAAATTGATGAACAAGAACCAAACTGCACGGGAAATACTTCCTATAATCAATAACTGGGATCATATCTTATTAAAGAGTTTCTGCATGTCCAAAGAAATCTCCAGCAGAGTGAAAAGAAAACCTACAAACTGAAAAAATCTTAGTGAACTGTCCCTCAGACAAAGGATTTCTGTCTAGAGCTTATAAAGAATCAAAAAAAATCAGACTCCCGAAATTCAAAGACCCAATCCAAAAATGGGCATCCGAGATGAACACACAGTTCTCAGACAAAGAAATACGAATGGCAAATAAACACATGAAAAAATGTTCATCATTATTGGTCATTAGAGAAATGCAAATTAAAACCACACTGAGATACCATCTCACTCCAGAAAGAATGGCCAGGATCAACAAAACTACCAACAACAAATGCTGGAGAGGCTGTGGGGAAAAAGGAACTCTTCTGCACTGTTGGTGGGAGTGTAGACTGGAGCAACCACTGTGGAGGTCAATCTGGAGATTCCTCAAAAAGCTGGGGTTGGAGGTCCCATTTGACCCAGCTATTCCACTCTTAGGCATATTCCCAGAAGATCTGAAAACATCTTACCACAGTGATATATGTGCACCCATGTTTATAGCGGCACAATATGTAATAGCCAGATCTTGGAAACAATCTAAGTGCCTATCAACCAAGGAATGGATAAAAAAATTGTGGTACTTTTATACAATGGAGTACTACTCAGCTATAAAGAATGATCACATTGAGATATTTATAAATAAATGGATGCATCTTGAATCTATACTCATAAGTGAAATAAATCAAACTCACATGTATAAATACCGTATAGTCTCCCTAGTGTAAGAAATGCTAAGAGTACAGAAGATTTTATGGAAATCATGGTTCACCATTATACTGCTTTGATGTCTTTTGTCTTTATTCATTGGTTCAAATGGTTTTATTCTGTTTTGTTTGATCTTAATATATGTGATCATATGAATAGTTACTTTGAAGACAAGACAGTATGGTAGCCAGTGTTGACTTAATATCATCTTGCTCTGAAGTCCTACCATGCTCTTGTTTTTCTATTATCATTGGTTCTATCACATTGTGTCTTATTGGATTTTAATATGTATGATAGTATAAACAAAATTTTTATGGAAAATGATAACGTAGCAGCCATTGTTCATCTTCGGTTATTTGGTTCAGAATGCCTTGCAATACTTTCATTCTCTTGAGTGGTTTTATTCTATTTTGTTATGTTTGACATTATTGTGTGTAAAGCTAAGCTCAACTATTTCAAAGAAAGAGACATTATGATAGCTACTGTTAATATCCAATTGTCTTGTTGTGAAGTGCGGTGTTGCTTACGTTGTTCTGTTCTGATGTGCTTAGATCTGTCCTCTTTTGTTTTATTCTCTTTAAAATAAAAAAAAATTAAAAAAATATATATTTGTTAACTAATATGTAATTTTTAGTTGTAGGAAATAGTTGATTTATCAACAAGATTTGAATTTTCCTTACTAATGTTGAATTTTATGGAATTGGATATATAGAAGTTTTAAATACATGTAGTCACAGGTATTCCCTTTTTTTTCCTTTTTCTTTTCTAGATCTAGAAACTACCATCTCCTAAAACATAAGAATTAACAAAATGTACTTTCTTATCCTGTCTCAGTGATTTTTTTTTTTTTTTAGATATACCCCCCCACCCTAGTTCCTCCTTCCTTTTGAACAATTTCTTTTTACAATATGGATTGTACATTTTGGTCCTTATTTACTCTTTTAGTTTCTCATACCAGGGAGAAAGTATGTTGTTTATACATGAATCTGATTTATTTCACTTAGAGTATGGTCTCAAGTTACACCCATTTACGTAGAAAATGCCTCAAATTTATCCTTCTTTATGGCCAGGTAGTACTCAATTATATTAAAAAAATGTGGTTTGATTTTTAATTTTCCCTTTTTTTATTCCATTCTGCCATGTATCCTGGGATACTATAACATAAAAATATGAACCAAGTTTCCTATCCAACAATTTGCCCATTTCTCCCAACATATTCAAACTTATTTTGATCTAAATTATATGAACTTGTGCATATTCTGTCCAATTTTACACCAAACGTGTGAACTCTCAAACCATTATAAAATAGTGGTATGGTCTTTTTTTATTGGCATGATTTCTCAAAAAGGTACTAGCTATTTTTTGTTTTTGATGATTACTATCTTTTTAAAAAAATTTCATTCAACTGGAATTTTGATCAAAATTACAACCAAATTGAAGAACTGACATTTTTTTTTTTTGGTACTGGAAAATGAACTCAGAATATTGCCCTTCTAGGTAGATGTTGTGCCATTGAGCTATATTCCCAGCCCAAAACTAACATTTTAAAATATTTAAAAAAGAATACTAATAATCAGGAGCTGAAGTGTACTAAATACATGTGAGCTCCTTTATAGCCCCTTACAGTCACCACTGGAGTAACACTGTTCTACCCACTTGTCAAACTAGAAAATACATTTGATAGATTATTAAAAAGTGCCCCAAATCACAACACTTAAAAGAATCAACATCTGAACATAAGTCTATCACAAAGCAAAGCCTGAATTCTATTTCTTTTTTGGTGCTACTGGGGATTTAAACCCAGGGCTTTGTACATGTTAGAAAAGCCCTCTACCTATAAGTTATACTCCCACTTCCCAGTTCTAACAAAGTGTGAATTCTTAATCATTATGCTGTCCTGAAATATGGTGTCCCAAAATTTATCTTTTTCAAATTACTGTTAAAATTTACTTCATATAGAACACATATATCTACTAAGATAATTCCCAAGAATTTCATGTGGTTTTATTGGCAATATAAGCAGGATTTTTTCCTAATTTGTTATTGCTAGTAAAAGGTTATACAATTTGATTTTTAATGTTTAACTTACACCTTGTTCTTTACTGAGTCTGTTTATTTAGGTTTTCAAGGTGGGTACAATCATATTACCCATCAATAAGAATTTTATCTCCTCTTTTCTAACACCATACCTATTAAATCAGTTTCATATCTAATGGTAGTGGACAATTTCCTGATTAATTATTTTCTTTAGAAAGAAAAGTATTTATAGTTTTAAGACATTAAAAAAAGGTTAGATTTAACTTCAGAAACATTTACTTCAAAATGAAATCAATTCTCACCTTTACAGAAAATATAACACCTCCTTTAGGCTTAAATGAGTTGAATAGAGCCAGTAAATCTTTTGCTTTTAATCTATCCCAGTCCATGTTGCAAACTGCTAATCGACGTGTAATCTGAGAAAAGGAATTACATATTATAAAATCTGTATCATTTTCAATTCTTAAAAAAAAATGTAATCCTTTTTTCCCTAAGTTCTGATATTACCAGTGCAATATTTATCTAGGGGGTTTCAGTATGTAAGACAAGTTCAAATGAGTCAAACAATAGCAAACTGTAACAGATAAACACTTTATTTGGATTTAGCTGCTGAATCAGAATGTGACCATAAAATGACTTTTTAACTATGTTTACTAAGCTAGCTATTCTGTCACCCATGCATGAGAAGGGGAGTTATGATACCCCATAGCTTTTCCCTAAGGTACAACAGAAACAGAAATATAAACTGCTAGCCACAGCAAACTCTTTCATAAATAAGTCAAGTGACTTCTTTATGTAGAACTTCATTTACTTGAGCAGACATCTTCTAACTTTATAAACATAATAACACAAAATTTTAAACAGAATCATTAAGATGATTATTACCAAGAGTTAAAGATGTAGCTCAGTGGTAAAGCACCCAGGTGTGAAATCCTGGCTGTATCCCCAGTATTGTCCCTTCAAATAAGTAAACAAAGGTAGCAAAAATTTTACTGGTACCAATACTAATTTTTCTTTGGTAGTGCTGGGGATCACATCCAGGACCTCTTGCATGCTGAGCAAGTACCACTGAGCTACATACACCTTTAGCCTCTCCCCAAGCCTAACATCCATAAAAGCTAATTGTGCTGTTATTAATAAGTAATCTTGAAAATGTTACCTCATCAGCTCGAGGAGCATCTTTATCTAATTCTCTCCAAGCATGTTCAAAACCAGGTTCTTCTGGAAATAAATCTGCCAAATCATCTTCATCTTCAGAACTAGTTTCTATATTTCCTTTACCCCTTGCAAAATCAGGGCCACTGTCACTTTCATCTTCATCCTCACTGTCTTCATCTTCTTCACCTTCACTTCCATCATCAGCTGAAGCTCCATCACCACCTGTGACTTCATCTTCAGATTCCTCATCACTTCCTATTTCATCAGCACTGTCTGAATCTTCCTCCAAAATGTCTTTGTCAGACAAGCTACCATTACTATCTCTTGCTTTTAAGACCAGAACTGCTGAAACATGTTAAAGGGAGAAATATACACACTGAAATAAACTGAATTTAAATTATTGTGACATAAAATCAAGATATAATTTCTATGATACAGAGTATAGGAAAGTATAAATTCAATAATCAGTGATGGGGTATTTGATACTGGGAAACAGGTGTTTTAGAAGTGTCAAAGGTTAAAGTACTGGCTTCATGAGCCAGCAGGCCAGATGGACAGATGAACAGGGGAAACTGGAAAATAACTATAGTTTATAGTATTTGGTCGGGGGGAGACTGTGAGCTCAGTTCTGTATTCAAAGTGCCTTTCAGTCATTTCAAAAGGAAACATTAATAAGGGTGTTGGCAATAAGAGATATAGCTCAAAGAAATGTGGGTTGAAGACAAAAATTTGACTTGTCTGTACAGAAGCTGTGATATGGATGATATCACAAATATGATACACAGACAAATAATAATTGTGACTTTTCTGCTAATTCTGCATCTTAACTGTTAGGGTTAGCAATATATCAACAGTCCAAAATTGCTTTTATTTAAATATGATTTTTTAAAGTCTTCATAATCCTGAAATGGCTCATTTCCTATTTCTAAGAACAATCATACCTTCTATCTACTGTATGTGTATTCTATATATT
This sequence comes from Hydrochoerus hydrochaeris, assembly GCA_004027455.1. Taxonomy (NCBI): domain Eukaryota; kingdom Metazoa; phylum Chordata; class Mammalia; order Rodentia; family Hydrochaeridae; genus Hydrochoerus; species Hydrochoerus hydrochaeris. Next base: position 316,101 of record PVLA01000513.1, on the reverse strand, counting down.
TTATTTCAGTTGATGCTTCCACTTCCTCCAAGCTCTAACCTTAAAGAGTTAAAAAGCAAATTTAAAAGTTTATGGTTTAGAATGAAACTTAGTTCTCTTTCATCCTATCCTCATGATACTTATTCATTGGTCAAATATTTCTTTACTATTAAATACAAAGCACTGAGTTAAGTGGAAGGAAAAAAGACAGTTTGTAACAGGATTCAAAGCTTTTGATGAATTCATAGTTTATTGATTTATGACTATCCTCTAAAGCACCATACAGACATTTCAGTTTGCAGACAGGTGTATCAATTATAAGGAGTTTCACAGATACCATTTGACTCAAGACTAATTGAACAGCCCAGCATAGCAGCATATGCTTATAATCCCAGCACTCAGGAAGCTGGGACAGAGGATTGCTAAGAGTTCAAGCATAGCCTGAACTACATAGTGAGTCTGTCTCAATGAGCAAGAAACAACAACAAAAAGACTAACTGGACAAAAAGGCATCTTGTTAGGAGAGAAAGTAAAAAAAAATGCCTTTTTATTTTAGTATGATAATGTAAGAATTATAAAAAATAACTAAGTTGTACTGTGAGAAGACCAAAAGAAGAGATAATCATAGTTTGTATATGAAGGATGAGAAAAGCACAACAGCAAAAAAGTTAAGGTAAGCACAATTCACATTTAAGCAACATACTTAAAAATATCACCTTGTTAACACAGCTTTATCCAGTATAGCAGTATTTCCTAAGTATCAATTATTTTTGTATCACTTTCATTATTTTTCACTAAATTTTTGGAAATACTGGTTTTAGGGCTGGGAACACGGTTCAGCAACACAATGCCTGCCTGGCAAGCACAAGGTACTGAGTTTGATTCCTGGTACCAAAAAACCAGCTAGTTTTATTGTAAACATTCCTGATGGCATAGAAATTACATTTTTTCAACATGTTGAAAAAATATATACCTATTAATATAAAAAGTTTAAGTACCACCTAAAATCTTACATATAACAATGGTATATATAGTACATTGTGTTGTACCACAAACTGAAAAATGGCAGATCAAAGAAATTAATAGTTCTGACAATATCAACAGATTATTTATTCACTGAAATAAAATGGGATTAAAATAAGTAACTGCCTCTGTTCCTAGACTGTACTGCCCTAGTAGTTATTTTGAACCTTGATACTTTTCAAACTACAAACTACTTTTTAATAACTTGCTTTACCATTTTTTCTCCCAAACTAGAAGCATAATGAATACTGATATAAAAATGGACAGGGGTTTAGCTCAGTGGCACAAGTGCCTGCCTGGGAAGCGTGAGCTCATGAGTTCCATCCCTGATACCAAAAAAATTTTAAAAAAAGAAAGAAAAAGAAATTAAGGCTATAAGGTTTAATGAAGAAAAAAAAAAAGACTAATAGTTTTTCATTAAGCAATAACTAAATGATTATTCTGGTATATAATCTCCTCAGCACCTTAGTTAAGTGGAACTTCAAGGATGCTAGACCAACTTACCTCCCAAATCAATATCATATCAACTCTGCTAATGCCAGTAAAATCTTGTGCTCCAATATCAGTAACTAGATTCCTATCCCTTTTTTCCTGATGGATCTCATTAAGTTTGCTGCCTAGTTCTAGAACAAATGACGTGTAGTTCTTTTATAAAAGAACTACATAGTGACCCACATTCAACCTGTTTGGCTAATCTGAACTATTTTTAGTAACATCAACAAGAAATATCAACCTTCAAAATGTTCTGCTGCCAGAGGTAACACAAAATATTAATAAACTTAGTTAACATGTAAACACAAACTAGAGCCATGTTTTTTTACCTAGCTCTAAATACTTATTCTTAGCTGTATTACCCATTCAACTCTTCAAGACCTTATTATCTAATCAAATAGGACTATTAGATCCTCTTCTGAACATACCCAACCACAATTTGGCTCAAAAAATTGTTTCCATGTAGGATGCTTTGGTTCACAAAGTTAACTCTTTCGAAACCCCAATCAAAACAGATTCCCTTAGGAATCTTTCTAATTATACCTTCAGTGACCTATTCTCAACTTTGTAGTCCTCTATTAAACACCTTTTATGGCACTATTCTATTTTGCATTGTGGTTCTGATTTTCTGTCATACAGATTTCCTCTTGTCTAACATGGTAGGTAGTAGCTGCATGTAGCAATTTGGCACTTGAAATACGGCTCATTCAAGTTGAGCCATATTTATCCCAACTTGGTATAAAAATAAAAAAAATGTTTTAAATATTGATCACATATTAAAATATTTCCTTTTGAAAAATTTTTTGAAATATTTTATTAAAATTAATTTCAGCTGTTTTTTAAACAGTTACTAGAAAACTCAAAATGATATATTTCTATTGGATAGTTGTACTTTAGATCAGGGCTATGGCAAAGAGCTTAGCAGACTGTTACTCATACAAAGACATCTACAAAAGGGCAAGAAGGACTGAAATCAATGCCAAACTCTACTGATTAAATCATATACAAAGGTGCATCTACTTAGGGGAAAAGAACTTGTTATTTCATTCAAAAGGGTCATCCCCTAACCAAACTATGAGCCCTGGGAAGCTCTCTATTCAGAAGGCATGCATTTATCTAATTTGCACAAAGGCATCTGACAATCTATCAATAGTTCCGAGTTGGAGGATCATGCCTTACTCATGTTTTATCTATATATACTAGCTGAACAATGAGTACCCAACTCTACCTTCTTCAGACACACCTCTTATCATCATAACATTTACTACTTTATGTAGAGATTATAGCTCTCTCATCTGCCCACAAATCAACATTAAGACTCAAATTTTTCTGACTTCTAGCACCAAAAATAAACCACTATTTTTCTTTTCACAGCTGTTTCTAAAGTATCTAACCATTCCTAACAGTCTATGTAAATAATTACTGCTTACTTTTATAAAAGACCAGTATAAAAAAAATTATTCTAACCCCACAGTTATCCCTAACCAACCTGATTGTTTTTCTTTTTTTGTCTTAGAACAAGTGATGTTGGGAGATTTCACAATTTTAGAGGTGCCTGGGTCTGTCTTTAGTTTTCCTTTGAGAAAACAGTCTCTACTATTTTCAGTAATGCTCTTTTTCTGTTTTGTACTTGATTGTGTAAGTTCTCTGCTGTCCTTCTTAGAACTTATTTCTGAATCTATCTTCTTAAATTTATACAAGCTTTTCATTTCTTTAATTCTTTCAGAATTATCTAAATCATTTTTATTTCCAGGATCCTTTTGATTAATTTTCTTGGTCTCCTTTTTTCCTTCAATCGTAATTTTTGAATCTATTTCTTTTTTTGTCTGATGGTTTTTCTTCTTTATTTTCTGCTGATTCAATGCGTTGCTATCTTCATCAGAGAGATCAGAATCAGAATCTGAAAGGTCATAGAAACGTTTCAAGTCTTCAGTAGTGCTGTGATTGATAGGGCGTCCTCTTTTATCAACAGCATAGTTCAGTTTGAACTTTTTGTCATGAAACATGGCTCGAAATCTCTTGTCAATTTTGACTTTTCGATCCTTTTCTGGCATTTCCCAGAACCTGGGATCCTTTGAAATCCGCCTAAATCGCTGATCACTCATTATTTCTTGTTTGGATGACATTTTGAAAGTCTTACTGAAGAACCTTCCAAGACACCTAACACTGAAAAATAAAACAAATGTAACAATAATGAAAGGTTAATATAATTAAATTTAAAACCCATTAATTAACAATACACTCTAATTTTGAAGTGACCAAGCAAAGTCCCAAAGTTTTATGGAGTGCAACAAATGTTAACTAGCCCACTGCAATTAGAATGTCTGGATTTCTAGATGTGTATCCGTGACAGTTAAAAGTGAATGTAATTAAGATTCCCAAGCCTTGGTTAGTCTCACTTGTTTCTTTATATTCTAGTCCCATTATCTGTTTACCTCTTGCTACTCCTTACAGCTTTTATTTCTACATAGGGACCTAACTAAACAGACCAAAATTAAAGCAGCTTAGCTTACAAGGTTTCCTTTCTAAATGATACCTTCCCTCAAGAACCAGGTAAAGTCTCACTCCACTTAATAAATATCATTCTTCTAAAACTTTTTATTCTTCAAGTGCCAAATAAATAGATCCTCCATAAATATTTAAGTATATAAATATAAATTAGTACTGTTGCCTCATAAATAGTCTCTGATGGCTTGGTTTCTCTGGATTTGAACTGTGCAAAAAGCCAAGTCTAATAACTGCTAACAGCAAAAAGACTAATCAAGTAATAGAAAAATAAGGACTCTCTCTTTTCCTTACACTTGGAGAAAAAGTTATACACTAATCAAAAAATTTCGAATGTTTCACTGGTGCGTTTACAAATTTTACAGTAGTACAGCACTTAACTCTGAACAGCTTTAGAACTACGTGGTAGAGGTAATGCATGTAAATATTTATAACGAAAGATCTAAACGTCGGATGTTTAGAAAACACACGGTGGCCCGACGACACCACTTAACTACGTCAATACACCCGACAACGGCCCGACAATACACCTCATTCTTAAATTCGAAGAATCCTTACACTGGCCCCAGAACGAGGGTCTCCTTCTATCTCACTGTCCTCATTGGAGAAGCTACTGGGCTGAGGCAATCTGAGAAGCAATCCTGAAAAGAACTAAAGAAATCAGAACAAAGACTCCAGCAGGGGAAAAAAGAGGTGTATGTCTCACAAAACCAAAACAGGTTGTATCACAGATTGTTTCTGTCCCTCTAGATACCTGACTAGCAGTTCTCATACGAAGCCACTCACCTTCTCGGGTCTCTCTCAGCCTCACGTGGAAATCACACCCATAATCCTTCGCGCGACGTTCTGCCGCAACGGTACGCGAACTGGGCCAAACTTGCCCCCTTTGCTCCACCTTTTCGCGTTCGTTTTTTGTCGCTTTGTATTTGCGGTAGCTGCTCGGCGCAGGCGCACTACAAAGTGAGCCGGTAAGTAGTTCCCCGCCTGGAGATGCTGAGGCCGGGGTTGCAGTGGTGTCGATGGCTAAGGCCTGGGACCTCAAGGGTTCCTACAGAGAGCCTTGGTTTCCGAGAGCTCGCTTCTGGTGTCCCTCCCTCAGGCAGCACTTCTCCTGGAGTTCTAAATATCTTCGACCGGCGTTTGAAGAGGAAACAGAAAAACTGGGCGGCGCAGCAGCCGGAGCCGACGCGTTTTGATTATCTGAGGGAGGAGGTGAGACCACGGGGCCACGGAGGAGAGCGGCGATGACCTTTAGGTCCGCGAGCTCGGGTTAGGCCAGCACCGTCCCCTCCTTATTGTGTGACCTTGAGCCGCAGCCTCGCGACTCCCGGGCCTATGTTAATATGAACGGTTGTGTTGGGGTACTTGTAGTGTGCTGTTCATTCATTCACTTACTCACCGGTATTAGTTGGTTTCTAACTGCCCCGGGAAGAGTTAGACTGTCTTGCTTACGGGCTTTCATTGTAGGAGGAAGGCAGACAGGCACAAGAAACACAAGAAGGCTAATTTCAGCTCCAGAAATAAAAGTTGGGAAATGAAGTATGTTACTGGGATGCTCAGAGACGGCCGCTTAGACTTGAGGAATTAGGCAGGTTGTGGGGAGTCAGCTGGGCGAAAGGAGAGACGAATGCAAAGTTCCCGAATCAGTAGCGCCCTTGTGGTGTTCTTCCGTGAAGCTCCAATGAGAAAGACTGTGGGAAAGGAGGTTAGGATGACCCAGGTTATTAGAACCTTACAGGGGAAAGACTGGATTTTCTTCTATGTTTCATTCTGTATGGAAACTGGTGGCCACGCGTGGCTTTTGAGCCTTCAAAATGTGGCTAGTCCCATTGAAACGTTTTGAAAGTATGAAAAATACACAGCGAATTTCAGCGACTTACCCTCAAAAAGGATGTAAAATGTGTTATTAATGGTTGAATTGATTACGTGAAAGTTTTTGATATTGGATTAAAGCATACTAATATTAATTTTTGTGTTTTTTAAAAATAAAGCTCTTAGAAAACTTTACGTTTTAGGAAAGTTAAATTAAGACCACCTCATTTGTCTACGCTAGGTTGAATGACTTCTTCCTCTCTGCCTCTGTAGACTAAGGGTTTAGTTCCCACTCTGAGGACACAGCGCTGAGCTCAGATCTCAGATAATTTCAGTCAGGGGTGGGAGAAAATTGGAGTTGAGTATAATGCATTCTTTCAAGCTAAAACAACCACCATTTACTCAGCTGCTACTTTGAGCAGAGCTCTGTATAAAGCATAGGTAATTTAAAAAAAAAACTTTAATGTACAATTGTTTTATGTATTTGGTACCAGGAATTGAACTCATGACCTCACATTTACCAGGTAGGCACTGTGCCACTGAGCTGTATCTCCAGCCAAAAAATAGGTAATAGATAGTGTCATTTTTCAGAAAGCTTCAGGTGAGACAACCACTTAGAAGTTGAGGAAGTCTGTTACAGAAATAGAAAATCAACTGTCAGAAAATTTTCTGTACTCCATCCGTAAGGCACAGTGTACAGGGTACACTGATCCTGCCAGTTGCTAGTTTCCTCCTGCAGAGCAGGTATTTAGAAGATGTGAATTCCTTAAAATGGCATGTGTATGGAGGATGTGTGTTCCTAGTAGTCCCTTTCCTTCTCCAAGGAAAGCACCTGGATATTACTTCACCAAAGACCTACCAATGTGCAGAACTAGAATAAATGAGATGAAGTATATGACTTTTTTTTTTTAATAATGAAAGGTATTGATATTGGGAATGAGGTACACAGTGGCCTTTTCTGAGCTGACTCTTGCTCTACCTCTTCTCTTTGCCTTTTTCTCTCCCAAAAGTAAATACACTTATGTTCTGAACTTTCATGTATTAATAGAAACTCAGAATGGGGGGCACATTATAGACTCCCACATCTTTATTCTTGCAAGCTGAAGTTAACTCAGGAAAAGGTCATACTTAGCCTTCTGACCGTTTTTACTTTGGGATGGAATGGGGGCTATATTTCAATTTTTTTTTTCTAATTTGAAAATGTCACTTAAGGTTGGTAACTAAAAGTAATATAAATTTGTTGGTGAGTTTTTATTGAGCGAGTACTTGTACATTGATCTATAATAAAATTGAAATAATTTTTCACTTTTATATAACTCATGTTGGTGCATGGGGATAATAATGTGCTTATTTTGTTTCTGTTACTTTTCTTCCTTGTGAGAAATGTTAAAGCCAAATATTTTAAAGAATATTTAATCTTGATTTCGTGAAATTGACTTCAATATGTTTCCTGATGTATTTATTATGTTCCCGTTTGAGAGTTAAAAAGAAATTTGTTGTCATGAAATAGAGGGATAAAGGGAAATACTTAACCATGTTGACGAATAAGTAATCTATGAGTTGTTACATATGGGAGTGTTACTTCTGTGTTAAACCTGCTCAACATATTTTGTTATTTTCTATTGTAATCTTTCAGGTTGGAAGTCAGATTGCAGACCGTGTGTATGACATAGCAAGGTAAGTGATGGTTAGCATAATAAAATTAAAAAAGAGTTTTAGTTTTTTTTTTTTTTTTTTTAAGACAAAGTCTTGTATGTCATAGATTAGCCTCAAACACTTGGGCTCAAATGGTCATCTTCCCTCAGCCATCTGAGTAGCTGGGTTTACAGGTGCATTCCCCCATGCCTGGTTAATACAATCAGCTTTTAAATGAAACTTTTGTTTTACATGTTGACAGAGCTTGTTATCTGGAACTACAGAATCTAGAGGTATTTATTAATAGATGGTTCAATCCTTGCATGGTTGCTGGCATGACAGAAGGTCCTGATGTGAGGAAAGCTGCTCAACTCAGGACAGCCAGGAAAGGGAGGACTCAGGGAAGCAGGTGTCCTTCCAGGTCACTCCCCATTAACCCATTTCTTTACCTCAGGCCTCACCTTCCAATACCAACCCTGCTGCCGCACCCATAGTCCAGTCACATTCCACAAGCCTTGCTCAAACACACAAGTTTGAGCAAGTATAAATGTATAAATCCATGTATAAATGCTAACACAAATTTAAAAGTTTAACTAAAATTAACAAAAGTAAAAGAGAGAGCCTACCTAAATTTGTTTCTCAGTCAGGATAGGTGAGTTTTTGGCCTTTTTGTCTTGAGAACTGTTAATGTTAGGGGTTTGTAGCAATTGAGTAGATAGAGTGACATGAAAAAATAACATTTTCATCAAAAGTTATTGTTATTTGTTGCTCTATATATTAGGCATAATGAAAGATTTATAGATTGAAGTTTATGGTCATGTAGTGGGATTGACTAGTCAAATAATGGATTTATAATAGAATTATTCAGTGATATTAGCAAATCACTTTCTTGTCCTTTTTTTAAGAGACATTGAATTTGATCAAGATGGGATGAATTTTTTACATTTGTTCATTAAAGAGATTTTGTAAAAGCACATGTTCCTTTATATCTTAGATAAATCTTTGCAACTTAAGAGTCTTGAAATAAGTTAATTTTATAAGATAAAAATTATTGTAAGCCCCCCGCCCATTTCATTTCACTTGTTTCATTACTTTTTTTAAAAGATGAATTTTTGCTGAATAGTTCTGGCTGAACTGGAGCTCACCCTGTCGCCCAGGCTGGCCTCAAACTCATGGCAATCCACCTGCCCCTACCTCCCACATGCAGAGATTTTAGACATGTACCACCACGCAAAGCTAGTTTCATTATTTTGTTTTTAAGGTACACACACAGAGCAGCTGTAATCATTTGTCTGGATTGTAGCTTATTTGTGATTCAATAAAGGAAACACTAATTTTTCACATCTATTTTGGATTTTACAAACTTTATGTCATAGTACTTAGCAAAACAATCAAATCTGTGGAGACACCTGTGATTATATCTAAAAGCATGTTTTAAAAGTTAAATATTTGCAATTAAATTATTAAAACTACATATATCCTTACAATAATATTCTAGTATTAGAGTAGTTTATGTTGTTAAAATTGAATCTGTCAACAGATTGCTGCTTATTACTTCAGGTGTTGGCTTGATTTTCTTAGCCCTGGATACCTAGCACAGTACTTTAAACCTGATAAACTTGTCAGTAAATGATCACTATTACTTAGTTTTTTTAAAGTTTAACATCATGGTATTTCACATGAAGATATCTAAGCATTCTGCTTTACCAATTTAAGAAAGAGATAATTACTAAATTCCTGAGAAGTATGCTAGTTCATTTCATGTTAATTTATATTAATTAGTCTTTTTTCATTCCTTGCTTGAATATGTTGTTGAATTAAAATATTCTCATTAAATCTGTTTTTTAAATCTATATCATGAAGCCATCTTGTAGAAAGTGATTCTTTATGTGATTCTGTAAATGAGTGACTGGATCACACAGGCGTGTATGCTCTGAAAGCTACAGCAGCAAAAGCAGATGACATTTGTGTTTGTGTTTGAAAATTGCATTCACTGAAATGTTTCAGTGTGGCTGAAAAGGCAGGTGATATTTATGTTTGTGTTTGAAATTTGCATTCACTAAAATGTTTTTACTTAAGAAAGATTATTTTTGAATTATTTTACAAACAAAGCATAACTTCTGTCTGTTTTTTAGAGATTTTCCCCTTGCTTTGGATGTTGGTTGTGGAAGAGGTTATATAGCACAACATTTGAATAAGGTATATTTATTCAGTGACTTAATTTACTTTGAGAAATAAAATGACTGATTTTAAAGACCTTCCTAATCATTTCAGTTGACTTCTGTTTAGATTTTGATTATTATTAGAGTTTCTAATTTGTTTTATCAAAGGTTTCTACTGATAGTATTTTGTTTAAATCCATGTATACTTTTCTTTCTCACTTTGTTCATTTTTGATAATTCACAGTAAAAATTAGGAGCTGGATTGTAGCTTAGTGATAAACTCTTACCTAACATGTATTAGTTGTTTAAGTCTTTATGACTAAATAGAAGTGGTCTTTTATTATTGTGAATGACACTTTATTTTGCAGTTTCTAATTCTAGGTCAAAAAGATACTCATTTAGTCTTTTAGATTCTGTGTATGAAACACTGCTGGATCCAGTGATTAAGGTGGAATTTTTATATAAAATCTACTTAGATAAAAACACACACTTGGGCCTTAAGTCACATTGGAGTGAGGGAGGGGACTGTAGGGCTTCTACAGCATTATTATTGCTAATAGTAAATCCCATACAAATGGACAGGCATTAAAATGCAAAAGGAATTAGAGGAAGAAAAAAGTTAGTAGAGGTTCATGTGGTCTAGGTGTCTCAAAGGCACAGACTCAGACCTGGAATTTTAGAGAATCTGGATTGGTAGTCATTTGATTGGGAGGATGGTAGGAAAAATAAAAATGCTACAGAATGTGATAATTATGACTTTAAAGGAAGATTCATTTGGAAGTGTCATGAGGAAGGATTAAAGAAAGAGAATAGAGAAACCAACCAATTAGGAGGCTGTGCTAAAGGTGGTACAGTCTTGAAGAACAAAGGTCTACCACTCATTTGAAGGCAGCAGATAAAAAAGATGTAATATAAGAAAGAGATATATTGCAACTCACAAAACTTGATGACTGATTGAATCAGCAAATTTTTTTTTTGGATTTCATAATAATACATCTATATAGCTCTACCTTTACCACTACCAAATTGGTCCTCACTATGATCACCTTTTTTCTAGATTATCACAGTAGTTTCCTTGAGTTCCCTTCTTCTTTTGCCCCCGAGAGTATTCTCATAGCACTGTAACTCAAAACTGTTGTTTTCTCATCTAACTTAGTCATAATCTGGAGTCAGTCCATAAGATGACTGTTCATCATGTCCTGACATTATTTTCTTCCTGTCACTCTACTTTTTAGCAACTCTAGCCTCCTTACTTTCATGTGGGGCAGCCCTTCTAATACTTTCCCCCAAGATATCTTTGTGGATTATCTACCTCTGTCAGATCTTTGCTGAAATGACTTATCAGAGATCTTGTCTCTGATTGGCTTCAAAAATAGTGTCCCGTGGTGGATTAACTAATGGTCAATTTGTAACACTAACGGTCCATTTGTAATGCTCAACTGAACTGAATGAGCATGGTGTTAGGTGTGAATGGCCTACCTGAGGATTGTTGCCAACTGCATAAAAAGGGAACTGGAAGGGAGGATGGTGTCGTGCAGTTGGTTCTCCTGGAGAAGCTTGTCACACTGGTTTTCCTGATATGAACTGAGCAATCCTCATCATTGGAGGGGCTTGGATCCTCACTACACTTGAGGATGATTGCGATTCTCTTCAGGGAGCTCTGATACTTAATTTAAGCATTGCTTCCTGGCTACAGTACAGATCCTTTAGCCTACTAACACAGATCCATCATCCTGCTAGTACAGACTACCTAGCTTCTACCACTGATCTTTGGTCCTTCTTTGTGAAGATCCTTGATACAGACTTGCTTGAGACAGTGTTGTGGTCTTTAGCCTTCCAGCTGGACTCGTGAAGGGCATTGCCGTGGGGTCTAGGTCTTCAGCTGGACTCGTGTAGGACATTGCTGTTGAATCCAGGGTCTCAGCTGGATTCTTTGAATCTCTGTTGTGTGTACAAATCGCTTGCACTCTTCTGCATTTGACTTTTTGGGTGAATATTATAAAATAATACTATAAATTGTGTGTCCTGTATGAAGTCTGTTCTCTTGCAAACCCTGACTCAGCATGCTCCCACTCTTCACTGGCTAGTTGCTATAACACAATTAGTCCCCAGTATATTTTTGTTTGGTGTTTGCCTTCTCTTACTGGACTTGCTTGTTTTGTTCATTATCAAATTTGTAGAACACAAAATGGAGATTTGTTAAATGATTAATTTTGAATAGATGCAAGATGACATAAAAGTTAGGACTTAAGTGACTGGGAAAAGTTGATGTAGTAGGACGAAGAGGTTGTTTTCTCTTTTAGACAGGTTGAGTTTAAAGTGTCAGAGGAATATATTAGTATTAACATCTGCAAGAGAGATGGAAATGGGGAACTGTAATTTGGGTGTGGAGGTTAAGAGCATTAACTTGAAGTTTTACAGATAGGGGTTCAAATTATCAGTGCTGCCATTTGCCATCTTTGTACTCCTGGACTAGTTATCACATCCTTCCACACCTCAGTTTCTGTAAAATGTGAGCAGAAATACTTTTTCAAAAGAATGACCAAAGGATTGAGACAAGGTAAATCTGGCAAAGTAGAAGTTATGGTTCTACCAGGTATGATGGCACACTCCTATAATCTCAGCACTCAGGAGGCTGAGGCAAGAGTATCCCCATGAGTTTGAGGGCAGCCTAGGCTATACGAGCAAGTTCAAGGCTCAGTGGCTTTACATAATGAGACTCTGCCTTTAAAAAAAATGTTATGGTTCTTACTTGGAATTCCTTGTTAGAGGTGACAGCTAAAGTCATATGAATCGGTAAGCTGTCTAAGGCAACATATAGAAAACTATCCACAGTTGTATTTAGGGGTGAGAATAAGGAGGCTGCCAGGTATAGTAAGATAGGTGTTATCTTAGGAAGGTTTTAGTCTTTTCTTTTTTCTTTGTGGTACTGGGGGTCAAACCCAAGGCTAGGCAAGTGCTCTACTATTGAGCTACATCCTCAGTGGTTATAAGAAGCAGAAATCCATTAAAGCCAAACACAGGAATACTTGTTACATAGAGATTCTTGTGTACTTGAGGGATCCAGAAGTATAGCAGGCCTCACAAGGGACAAGACTTTGAAAATTCATTGTGAAGGTTCTCTTGGTTCATGTGTTTTCTGGTATTACACATATGTTATATAGCTGCCTTTTTTCTTTTGACTGTTGCAAGTCTTCACTGGTACGTGTAGCTCTAATATAAATATTAGGGCCACTCAGTGGAGTGCTAAAGCTGGCTCAGATCAGCTCATGAGAACTCAGTGTTAATCTCTTCCTCAATTCTGTAGTCAGTGACATTGTGTTGACAGAGTGAAATCAGCCATCATGGGAGTATTTACACCATAGAAATTGGATATGATTCACAGAAGTTCCCTGCCAAGAGTCAGTTATTAAATGTATGTCAGAACACCACTGTCTCAACCCTGAAGTCTACATGTTCTAACTTAGGGACCATTGCCCTCCTCTTTGGATCTCTTCATTTAGGTTTTTAAGAGGGAGACAGATAATCTGAGTGCTTCAGGAGGATGTGCTGCAGCTGGTTTGTGAAAGCCAACTGTGCCTGTCTCTTTCCATCTCTACATGATGGTAGTCTGGCATCTACCATTATTGAGTAACTCACCATGAAAATTGCCAAATAGTTCCTCCCTTCTTAGGAGCTTTTCATTAAACATTTATCTTCAGTTAACCTCAGATAATCAGCAGTGGCTGTATCCAGTGGAAAGACACTGTGGTATGGTATATGCTTACTAAGTTGTGGGCAGGGAAAAGCAGAAATGAATGAATTGAAAGAGATCAGATTTTCTAACAGACAAGAGCAAGAATAGAAAGCACTGAAGAAGTTTCTAGTAGATTTTAAACAGTACTGTGCTTCAAACTGTTGCCTCCCTGTAATTTCAGCTACTCAGAAGACTGAGGCAGAAAGATCACAATTTCAAGGCCAACCTGGGCAACGTAATGAGACTTTCAAAATTTAAAAAGGTCCAGGCATCGCAGCTTATTGGCAGAGTAGCTGGCATACATAGTATGCCCAAGGCCCTGGGTTTAAAACCCTTCTCCCCAGTGACACAAACAGAACAACAAAAATAGGTCAGTGCTTCAAGAAGGTCAAGTGAAACAGCACTGAAAGCAGTGAGAGCAAACTACTGTGTTTCCACTTAGACAATTAGTGACCTCTAGAAATAGCTCTGATAAAGCAGTGGAAGGAAAAATAGATTACCAAGAGTTTGGACAAGGACCTCAGTGTGTAGACTGTTGAATTATAAACCAAGCAACTGGTATATGCTTCAAGATGAGATATTTTTAATTGGGAGGTTTATGCATGCTGTAAGTTGAGAGAAAGAAACTAAAAGTGTTTGAAGATTGTCAGAATTAGAGATGGAGCCAGATTCTGAATAAGCTAAGTGGAAAGTGGTAATTTGGGACAGAAGTAAACAGTACCCTTTCTTCTTGAAAGGGAAGAAGGACAGATAAAACAAGGGAAGTAAGGCCCATAAGCCCCATCCTTAGTCTCTGTGTGCTAACTCTTTACTGTTTGTAAACTCTTTGAATGAATAATTAAATGCAGGAAACCCATACAAGATGGGCCTGTGTGGCACAACAGTATAAAAACTAGCTCTCAGCTTATTAAGTCCTGGACAAGTTAGTGTAGAAGCCTTTACCCAGTGCAGTAAAGTGTGTTAGTGTTCACATTTGTATTTTGTTTTATTAACTGAAGTTAAATATGTTAAAAGTTAGCTGCATATGTTTAAATCTGTATAATTTATTATGTATCATGTACTATACTAGTGTAATATAGAAAAAGACTGTTATAGAGCTGAAAACTACTCTATAGTTAACCCTTTCTCCTTTAGAAATTTTAACAATTATTTGTTTTATTAATTACTGCATTTATATATTTGCTTGTCTTGTTGCATCTGATCAGTTTTAATAATTTCTTTTCAGGAAACAATTGGGAAGTTTTTCCAAACAGACATTGCAGAAAATGCTTTGGTAGGTGGCTTTTTAACAGTGTTGGTTTCTGATCTCCTGGTTTTTTAGTTCTTTATTTCCCTCAAAATAAAAATGGCTTTCTTTTTTCCCTCTGACTATACATGTAACACATATGAAGAAAAATTACATAGCACAAGAAATATAAAGGAGAAAGGAAAAACTGCCCCAGTCTTGCCACCGAGAGACAGCTACTGTTGAAATTTGATGTTTACCTTTGCAGACATACAACTCTCTTCTATCTCAGTATTCCTGTTGCAATATTATGAACAATATTATGCTGACATCTTATTTTTTACATTCTTGTCAGTAAATATTGCGTATATGTCTTTTTAAGTGATTACATAGTTCTCCAATATATGAATGTTAATTTAGCTAGATTTCTATTGAAAGACATTTTATTTGTACTGTCTCATTACTCAGCAATGCAGTGAATATCCTTATGTGAAGCAACTGTGTGTGATTTATTTTTTTTACTGGGGATTATATTCTTGGTAGTGAAATTTGTGGATTCACTGATGTCAAGATATCTGTATATATCTAGGCTGTCCCTAGAAAGATTGAATGAGTGCTTTACTTGCCTCTTTGTTTACTTGTTTGTTTTGGTCTTTGTCAATGTGATAGGCAAAAATGATGTCTTTTTTTATTATTATTATTTCCTTATTAGTTGAACCAAATAGCTATAAGTGTCTTATGGCTACTGGTTTTTGGTTATTGGTATTTCTTAACTTATTAGTTGTGTAGTTTTGTGACATATGTGTACCTTGTCTGTTGACTTTAGTTTTCACCCATGCTAATCCTAGGTTGTTTTTAAGAGCTTGTTTTTTAGGGATATTCTTCATCATGTGAATTATAAATATATTGCCCAGTTTGTGTGTTACATTTTTTGTTGCTTTTCAGAGCATTTAGTTTTTCATTACATATATCAATATTTTCATTTATAGTTTCTAGCTTTTGAGTGATGTTAACTTACCCTCTGTTTTTTTTTTTTAATTTGAAAGTATAAAACTGTTCACCCATATTTTAATCTAGTATTCTGTGGGTTTAGTTATCCCATTGAAACGTTCAGCTTTTTTTGAGATTCGTTTTGGTGTAAGGTTGATATATCATGGCTAACCAGTTTTTCTGGTTGAGCTTACATGTCATTTAACAAAGTTCTTTGGATACCTCATACCATGTTTTGTTGTTGTTTGGATAGAAATGGCCAAATGAAGATAACACTGATTTTTTTTTTTTTTTTTTTTGGTACTGGGAATTGAACTCATGACCTCCTGCTTGCCAGGCAGGCACTTGTGCCGCTGAGCTCCTGGCTGAACATAACATTGATTTAAAGTTAATAATGAGACTGTATAAATATGATTTTTATCTTTTATTTTTTATCATTAGAAAAGTTCCCTAGAAACAGAGATTCCTACTGTCAGTGTTTTAGCTGATGAAGAATTCCTGCCCTTTCAAGAAAATACATTTGACCTGGTGGTTAGCAGTTTAAGGTTGGTAATCTATTTGTACTTTAAAAAATAGATGTATTATAAATAATTTATGTTATAAAGTTTTACAAGTTAAAGAAAATAGGTAACTAAATTCTCAGTAACTTTTTAAAAAAATCACAAACAGTTATTTTATAAACTGAATTTCTCTAGGAAAGAATTAGAGATCCAGTGCTTTCTTGTGGAGATAATACTTTTTATCCCAACTTTCCACAGTTTATCTGCATTAGAAGAGGTTTTCTCCCCAATAGAACTTAGTATTTTGGATTTTTACTGATAGAGGCAGAAGTTTGAGAGAATCCTGACTCCAGTATTCAAGGGTTGGCACACTTTTACCAAAAGTCATTTGGCAAATGGGAAAGCTAGTGTTTCTTTCAACTTTAATTCTTCTACACAGAAATATAGTCCACAAGTTACTTCTTTCCCTTTGTGTTTTCTACTGTGTCCCTTTACATTTATTACATCAATGTGTACTATAAATATTGATTTTGTAGATTATAATATGTGAGGCACTGAGCTAGATGCTTTTAGGGAATACAAACATGAGTTAAGAATTCAAAAAACTGCATCTAATGGAGAAAATAAACTATCTTCTGTGGCATCTAATTTTTCCTGTTTCTTATAGATGATTTTCTTTTAAAGGTTTATTGCACATCTCACATCCAGTTCATCCTTTTTGTTAGCTGCGTTTAAGATGAACAACATCAGAATGTGTCCAGGACTTTGCCAGTTTTAGCATTGAAAGTCATCTCTTTCCCAGAAAACCTCTTAGTCCCAGTCAAACTAGGAGAGTTGGTCACCGTTGGTGTTTTCTTTAGTGAGCTTGTGATTTCTTCCCTGCCTTTGTATAAATGCTGAAAAAAATCTTTTAAAAAGTAATCTTGTTTGGTTATGAAATGAAACACGGCCAGCATTCTAAAGGAAGGAGCCCTGGGTGAGTCAGAATATAGGTTTCAACTGTGGCTCATCCACTTGCTATTTGCAAATAACTTATTGTGTTGCTTTCGGTTTCTTTGTAAGTATGATGGAGGATCTCTTTAGTTTCTAAATTATCTAATAAAATTGTTGGAAAGCATTTTAAAGGATAAATGTGAGCTTAACTCAGTATAGTTTTAAAGTGAATGTTTAATTCTGTCCCTGAAGTCAGCATAAGAGGATGCCAACTCAGTCGGGAAAGAATGACTGTACAGAGAGTAAGGTTCTTGCTTTCAAATATGACCATATTCTGGGAGAAAGTAAATAGGGTTAAAGGAAATTCAAGAGTTTTCTTAATAAGGATAGAGAACTCTGGCTTTTGTTTTTCTCATCATCTTTAAAAATGTTAGCTATGTGGCTCAATTCAATTGATTATAGAGTGTGGTGCTGATAAAAATGTTGGATATGACCCAGAAATCATGCTTCAAGGTATCTACCTATCAGAATGACCAACATCCAGAACACTGATAACAAATGCTGACAAGGATGTGGAATAGCAGGAACTCTCATTCATTGCTGGTAGAAATGCAAAATGGTATAGGCACTTTAGAAGACAGCTGAGGAATTTCCTACAAATGTAATCATGGTCCAAGGTTTTACCCAAAGAAGTAAAAACTGATGTCTTCCACAAAAACTTGCATACAAATATTTGTAGCTGTTCTGTTCATAATTACTGAAACTTGGATGGAACTAAGATGCCCTTCAGTAGGTGAATGGCTCAAGTGTGGTACAGCCAGACCCTGAATATTTATGCATTTAAAAGAAGCTGCCAGGTCTTAAAAAGACATTTAGGAAACTTAAATACAAATTACTAAGTGAAAAAAGCTAATCTGAAAAGACATATACTTAAAAAAAAAAAAGCATATACTGTATGACAGTCTGGAAAAGGCAAAACCATGGAGACATTAAAAATAAATAGTTGCCAGAGATTATTGGGAAGGGAGTTAAGGTAGTGAAAATATTCTATATGATACTGTAATAGTGATACATGTCATACATTTGTCCAAACTTACAGAATATGTAACATCAAGAATGAACTCTAATATAAACTATTGATGCTGGATGATGATGATGTGTGATAATATAGGTTCATCAGTTGTAATAAATATGCTCCTATGGCGAGAATGTTGATAATGGAGGCTATGCATATGTAACAATGGAAGAGTCTCCTTACCTACTTCTCAATTTTGCTGTTAACCCAGAACTACTCTGTGTGTGTTTATGTATTTTAAACCTTAAAAATGAAAAGAAGAATGTTACTCCAAAAATCACTACTTTTTTTTTATTTTATATTTTTTAAGTTTTTTGAGGCAAGATCTCACTGTATAGTCCAGGCTGGCCTTCAGCTTGCTTATGTAGTCCAGACTGGCCTTGAAAACACAGTGATCTTCCTGCCTCAGCCTCCTGAGTACTGGGATTACAGGCATGCACCACTATGTCAGGCTCTTAAATTAAGCTTTTGATGAATGATACCATTTGCCTTGGAAAATTTTATTTCTACTGATGATCTTTGTTTCTCATAAGAAAATAGTACTTTGAATACTATGTTTCCTTCACTTAATTGTTTAATTGGTGGACTTTTTTTTTTAATCAGATACTTAATTTTAGCACTTTCAGCTAAGTTCTCAGAGTACCACTATTTGGATGAAATGCCAAGTATGGATGACTTTAAGTGATGAAGAATAATGATATCAGGTTTTTCTAGTTAAAGTATTACACTGACATAGGGGAATTTTGTGTACAGAAGTGTACAGAAGGAATGTTTATTTGAAAATTATGAAGTCAGTGAGGTTTTTTTTTTTTTTTTTTTGTACTGGGAATCAAACTCATAACCTTATGCTTACTAGGCAAGTGCTTATGCCAGCTAGATCCCTGACCCAAAGCCAGTGAGTTTTGACATACAATTTCAGACTATAATACCTTTTGTGGCTTTTTATATATGATAATTATATTAGTTAAGCTAAAACAAATACTGTGTTTCTCTATTTTAGTTTGCATTGGGTTAATGACCTTCCTAGAGCACTTGAACAGGTGAGAAAACTTATGTTGATTCTATTCTGTATTTTTTCATTATTAACAATGTACATATGTTCCCATTTTCATAGACTGTTTATGTATAGGTCTGAGAGTTGGAGAATGGAAGCAAATCAAGTACTTTTGTGGGCTGGGTACACTTGGTACCTTTGGCATACAGATCTATACATTGAATGACTCAGAATTTTAACAAATTTATCATGGAGATAAATTTTGACTATTTTTGAAAATACTACACAAAATAATACGGTTGATATAAAGACATTTTCTGCGTGAGATTCCTTCTTTCACTTAACTGCCTATAAATTTTGTGTGGGTAAGAATCTATTTATATTTGTGTCTTCCCCATAACATATACTTAGAGTATGCCAGGTAAGTGCTTAATTTGTTGATATTCATCAATGAATCCAAAAGGGATAAATAAAAAGCATGTTTCAAAATATAGATACAGATCACTGTGATGTGGAGTTGCCGAGGAAAGCTTTCAGAGGAAGGAGTTACAGTACTTGAGCAGAGTTTTAGAGAGTAGGCAAGCTTTGGGTTCAGAGGGTACAATATTCCAGGAAGGTCCAGTCATAGCATGAGCACGAGGAACAAGAGCGTTGGCCACAGGGAACAGAAGACTTGTTTGGGGGGTGACTAGTACGCTGGGAGATGAAGTGTATTAGGGCCACATATAGGAAGACTTAGGTGCTCTGCAGGTTTAGGACTTGGGAGTTTATTCTTTATGCAAGGAGAAAGTGATATGATTAAAATTTTGGTGGCAGGATAGTTAGGCATATGCTATTTCTTGGGTTATAGAGTTCTTTTTTATGTGTGGATTAAACAACCAACACACACAAAAACCACACATCATTTTGTTTCTTAGAACATTGATGATAGAGAATTGAGAGAATATTTCAGTGGTCCAGGTGTAAGAAAACTCAAATCTAGGTAACAGTGATAGGAATAAAAAAAGATGGAGAGGTTTCAAGGATTCTGCAAAGAAAAATCAACAATTTGGTGGTTTCTTAGCTCCAAAAATCAAAGGGAAACTCAAAACTTACCTTAATGTTTTAAATCCAGATGCATAATGGAATGATTAGTAAAAGTAAGGAGAAAAGCGTAATGATTAGATAAATAAGAAAATAAGAATTAATCAAAATAGAGCAAAGGGAAGTTGCTTTGATGATTGGTGTTTTGTTTGTGTGGATTCAGAGCAGTTAGGGTGGTCAGTTTTCCAAGAAACAAATGTCTGTAAGGTAGCAATTGAAGGTGAGTATCGAGTTCTATGAAGCTGCCCAGGCTGAAGATAGAGATTGGAAAATCATACTTATGAAATTGTAGCTTATAAGCCCTATAAGGTAGAGAGAGGCTGCGGAGACCTGAGAACTATATGTTAGGTAATTGGTATAATAAAGTTTGGTGACAAAAGGAAGTAACAGTAAAGCAACATAATGGAAGAAACCAAAGATTGATTGATTTTTATTTATTTATTTATTTTTGGTTTGCTTACGTAGTGCTTTGTAACTGCTTAATATATTAAATGTAATTATAAGACAGTGCTTTGATTAAAAGAGGTTAGTGTTATTTGAGTTCTGGTTAACTTTTCTACTCTTGTCCTTATTGTTAAAAATAGCCTAAACTAATTACAGATTTTACCACTAACCTGTGACCCGCAGGCTGCTTTGTCTTCCGTTTTTAAAAATTTTAATGTTATAATGACAAATATTTTAAAAAGCAGGTATTATTACTTACATACATTAACTGTATATTTCATATATGGCTCAAAACAATTCCTCCTCATTTATGTGGCTCAAGCAAGGACATAACTGGAAGAGAATCACTGAGCAAACATTTGTGATTCTGGAATTCAGTAATTTGCTTTTAGGCTAGCAATTAAAATTGTTTTTGTTTCAAAGCTGAAAAGAAAATGAATCTGTTAGGTGTTAATGGGTTAAGTTGTAAATCATGATAATTTTTCTGTAGATTAGTTTTTTCTGTATAATAGCTTGACACACTATTTGGCTCACAATTTTGTTGGCTGGCAATTTAGCCTGGATTTAGGAAATTCTTCTGGATTTGGCATGCCTGTAATCAGCTGCCAGCAAGGGAGAGCGGGTTGGTTAGGTTGGCCTCATGTGGGACAGCTGTCTGATCTCTGCTTCATGCGTCACTCATCCTCCACCTGGTGTGCTCAGGCCTGTTCACAACCTTATGGTTGGGCAGTGCCCCAGGAGAGCAGATGGCGGTGTGCAAGGCCACTTGAGAACTGGACTTGAAACTGGCATGGTCTCAGTTCTTCCTCATTCTTTTGGCCAAATTAAGTCAGGAGATCAGCCCAGAATCAAAGAGAAGGGACACAGACTCCATTTTTTAATGGTCATTGTTGATGAAATGACATTTGAGTAGGTGCAGACACAGTTGTGATTTCTGCAAACTATCCCAATTAATTTTTTCTTTCAGTATTTTTCTGAATATAAAATTGTACTTACTATAAAATTTGAATTCATGGAACATATTCTTACAGATTTTACTATTGTTAGAAAGTATATATTTGTCTATAACTATGTCATAACAGCAGTGACTTAGATTTCTGGTCATGTTAGATGTGATGTATTTACTAAGTTATTTGATTTATTTGGCAGAATAAGATTGGTAGTCATAAAATACTGATTTAGACACTATTTTAATGTTTTTGTGTATAAAATTTTGAGTAGTTTTGTTGTATTTATTACAGATTCATTATGTTTTAAAACCAGATGGAGTATTTGTTGGAGCAATGTTTGGAGGTGACACACTGTATGAACTTCGCTGTTCATTACAGTTAGCAGAAACGGAAAGAGAAGGAGGATTTTCTCCACATATTTCTCCTTTTACTGCTGTCAATGACCTAGGACATCTGCTTGGGAGAGCTGGCTTTAATACATTGACTGTGGTAACTATCAAGACAATCAAGTAATACCTTAATTACACAGTTCAGAAATGTCTTTTCATTTTAAAGAAAGTTCATGGTCCTGTCTTTCTGTTTCTCTAACCTTCTGCTCCTAGCACTCAAGGAGTAGGCTTCCCAGAGGGAGTCATCTAGAGAGACAACCATTGTCCTTTTTTACCTCTAAAGGGCTTGTTCTGCTTCAGAGATGACTAAGTGGACTTCCATGATTTTCCAAACCTCTTATACCTAGAAACAGCTAATTAGAAGAAATTGGAGTTTCTTGATAAAGAAAGCTTCTTATTGCATAGTTAGAGATGCTAGACTTAAAATAGCTATTTCAGGACTTAGTGCATGTTTTATAAAATTAACCAACTGAAAAATACATTGTCATATCTTTTCTTACATTGGTAGATAGTAAGAAATATATACCAGCAGAATCCCTAATGTTAAAAGAGGCCCAGGAAAGGAAAGAAACAACTCGCTGGAAGACTAGACTAGAAATTGAAGCTACCCTCGAGATTTCTAACCTGTGTCTAGGGTTGACCTTTTAATTAACTTTTATTTACTTATTTTATCTTTTGGTTTTTTGAGCCTCGCTGTGTAGTTCATGGTGGCTTTGAACTCACTATGTAGCCTAGACTGGCCTGAAACACACAGTGATCCTCCTGTTTCAGCCTCTCAAGTGCTGGGATTACAGGTGTGCACTACCATGTCCAGCAACCTTTTACAAGGTTTTTTTCAATGGTTTGAAACAGTAGAAATACTTTTCTGGGATATTGAATTGACTGGAAGTCAGAAAACTACATGAGTATCGTACTTTGTAAAGAAAACCGACATTGATGCAGGAATGTTGGAGGAATGTTCAATAACACTGTGATGTTGTATGCAGAATTGGGTGTTTTCTTCATTTGTAGAGGAATGTGTGTCATCTAATCATCAGATCTTGAGAGATCTGATATGACTGAAAACATAAGAGACTACTGGTTTAAGGTTTTGATATAACATTTATTTCATTTCCATGGAAAAGATTACCCTTACTGCTGACTCTTAAAAATTACCTCCCATGTTGCTCTGACAAATCTACAGTTAAAGTGGAAATAGAATCTCTGGGAATGGAAAGTATCTAAAAAACTAGGAGGGTGCAGAGGGATAGAATGATGTGAAGAAGTGTGGGGACCAATATTGGAGGACACCACAGTTGTCCATTAGGAAAAACTTGGGACTTGTATCTTTATTCACCAAAGGAAAAATAAATTATATTGACCACATATGGTTTCCTGTGGTTATAAAGAATATTATGTTTTAGAATTCTACTGAAAATATTTAACCTGACATTATAGCATTTAAAAACCTGTATTTCTGTTAACTAAGGAATCTTAATTCAGAATACCTTCCATATTCTCCAAAAATGAGCTGAGTGACCCAAATATTAATATAATGCAAAATGTTAGAATCTTTTTCATCTCTCGTACAATTAGGAATGCTGTATTATTAATAAAGCTTTAAAAATTTGTTCTTTCAGTCATTAAATTTATTCTTTGAAGTATAATTTATCTGAAGGGCCTTATTAATGTTGTGTCCCAATCAATTTTCTAAAAACTTGTCCAAAAACATAACCAATTATGTAGGCTTATGTTGTATATCTTAGACATTATATTTATACTGCAATTAACTTTTACTTTTAAAATGAAATCAAGTAAAAATATATAGTTGGTTTTACATTTATATGATCCGCTTAGTGAATTATTTTCAGTTAGCTAGCATGCTAAATGAAGTTCAACTTTTAGAATGAACTTTTAGAATAAAACTTCTTTTACAGAATGCTGCAGAACATAGTTCATCTTAATGTAAGGTCTTTGACAAAGCTATTTTGATATTCTTTTGATTGAAATAGAGATAGTTTTATTGGAGAATCATTTACAAAGATATTAGTTAATTGGTAAATATCGGTTTGCAAGGAAAATTTTTTTTTGGTACTGGGGATCAAACTTATGACCTCACACTTGCCAGGCAGGCACTTGTGCTGCTGAGCCCTTGCAAGGAAATTTTTTAATCTTGGGATTTTTCTTTTACTCTCCTCTCTTCTCCACTTTGTCCCACCCACCACCCTAGATCTCTTTTTAAATACTTTGTTAATGTAGATGTATAGAGATAAAATGGTTATGGTCCTATTACCCAAAAGCATACATAGTCTGATCCATGCATATATCAACAGAAAGAAAAAAAGAGTTTTGTGTTGTGTGTGTGTGTGTGTGTGAGAGAGAGAGAATGTGAGTGAGAGAGAGAGAGAGAAAATGAGAGCAAGATCTAAAGTGAAAAGAAATCTTTTGAATTCTTATACCTTGTCCTTCCGTCCTAAAGATTTGTTGCTTGTATCTTATACTTCTTTTGAAAACAATTTTCTCCATAGAATACAAATATCATTTAAACTCATATGTACAGTGATGTAATACATTTTTTGCTTCTTTAATGTCTATACTTTTTTGCTTTCCTTTTCATGTGTACTTTGAAGATCTCCTTCAGACATAGATCTACATCATTCTTTTTCTTTTTAACAGCTATTGTTTTCCATTGGATAGATATTCTTTATTTCATTGGTTTTTTTATTAATGACATTTTTGAGGAGCACCATCAATGGTTTCTGCCACTTGCTATAGTAAGCTATAGCATGAGACTGCAGAAAGAGGGACAAGGCATTGTGTAATAAGTAGTTCATTAGGGAAATAAGTTCTGTGTGTGTCAGTAGCATGTCTGTTTCTTAAACAAGCTGTCGGCCTCAAAGTGGAAATATGTGGGAGATGACTGCCTTTGACTTGATTTGGTGCCACATTTTAAGGATAATAGATGTTGATTATAGCCAGGTAAATGTACTTAGAACATGCAAGGATCTATGAATTTTGTCTGTAAGACTAGCTTCTCTCTCCAAGCTCTACCAAAAAAAAAAAAAAATTATACTGACTTGGAAGAATTTTCAAAGACTTAGGAAAAGGGTTTGTAAAGAATAGATTGATTCTTTGATACTTCCAAGGATAGAACTAGGACCAACTGATGGAGTTAGGAAGATTCTCTCACAATGAAGAGTATTCAGCAATTTGAGATCTTCAGAAATCTAGCATAAACCAAGTATGTCTGTGAAGAATATAGCAAAAGTTTCTTGCTTACAATTAGAGATTGGTCTGAGAAATCTCTACAGTCCCTTCTCAGATCTGGATTTTTTTTTTTTTATGAATGTCAAGTTGAATGTTCCTTTTTCTTTTCATTTAGGACACTGATGAAATTCAAGTTAACTATCCTGGAATGTTTGAACTAATGGAAGATTTACAAGGTAAGACATTTTAAAGAATTTTTAGATTCCATTTGAGATACACTTCATGAGTCCATCTTGTGCAAGAATGGAGGTGAGCAGTAGGGAACCATTGGTGAGGAGAAAGCAGTCTTCATGGAACTTTACAATATAAAGTAGTGGAGGCCAGCACCAGGCAGCTATCACAGAGTGTTTTTAGAATTGTAATCAGAACTGTGAAGTAGAAGTCACATAGTGCTATTATGGCTACTTGTAGAAGGATGGCAGGAGTTCTTTGAAGGGTATATTTGAGGATGGAGAACACATTGGTGAGTTTTGCCAGTGACAAGTGACATCTCAGATAAAATGTCAGAAAAGCAGGTAGTGGGATGTAGGTAAGACTTAGGTTTTCTGAAGGGAGTGAATCTTGGTCTGAGAGACTGAAGTTTTGTTTAAGGAAAGCCAATGAAGCTATGCTGTAAAGAAATGCAGATGAGTTAATTAGATAGAAATGGTGGAGAAATGAGGCCCAGGCAAGGAGAAAGACATATTAGAAAGTCCCTGTTGCAAGAAAGAACATGGCAGCATGTCCTCAAGAAGGACATTTTGGTTAGTGTATAGGGAGTAAGAAAGAGAGTATTAAATGATGAAATTAGTGGGTAATTGGGGGTCAGATCATGTAACAAGACCTTGTAGGCCTTGTTAAGATTGTCCTCAAATAAAATGCCCTTTCAACATTTTAATAGGGGAAAGGAGAAGAAGTCAAATATCAGATTTGTTTTAGAATAAATTGGCAGATAAACCAGTGTTGGAGGGTGGTGGCTTACTGCAGTAAAGCTTGCCACGAAATGGCAGTGGAGATGTAGAAAAGTGAATGCATTCCCAAGACATTTAGGAGAGAAATTTGAGTTCTTGCTAGTGGATTAGATATGGGTGGATAAAGAAAGAAATTTTTCAAATGTAACTGTTGAGTTTCTAGCTTGTAACTACATAAATGCTCCCCATCCTGACAGGAAACAGTAGAAGATGATCAAATATTAATATGTGAGGATGGCTTGTGTGTATTTGAATATATCTGGTGTGAAATGCTTTTGAAATAGGGAAGAGTTGAGTGTGGATTAACTAATGGTCAGCTTGTGATACCCAGCTAAACTGAATCAGCAAGGTTCTGGGTGTGGAAGGCCCACCTGAGAATTGTTGCCAGTAGTATAAAAGGAGAACTGGAGGGGAAGATAGTACACTGTTGATTTTCCTGGAGAAGCTTGTCATGCTGGTTGTGTTGATATGAACTCCACTGTTATCAGAGGAGCTCAGGTCTTCCCTGTCACTGAGGATGGCTACGGTTCTTTTTTGGGGAGCTCTAGTCCTTACCTTGAGTGTGTCTTTCTGGCTCCAGTGCAGATCCCTCAGCCTGCTGGCATAGATCCTTCATCCTGCTGGTACAGACTTTCTAGCTTCCACTACTCGCCTTTGGTCCTTCCCAGTGCAGATCTTTGATACAGACTTGTGTTAGACATAGTTGTGCGCTCTAGGCCTCCAGCTGGACTTGTGTAGGACATTGCCATGGGATCCAGGCTCTCAGCTGGATTCACTGGGTGTCTAGTGGTGTATGCCCGTAATCCCAACATTCAGGTTTAGGCAGTTGAGTTCATGTTCTTCTTGGGCTACATAGTGAGTTCAAGACCAGCATAAACTGCATTGTAAGACCCTGTGTTGAAAAACAAAAACTTTGTGTCATTTAAGAATAGAAAGTATTCAAAGCAGTTGTCTTGGGCAAGAATGTGGAATGGAAAGAAAAAGGAAGTTGGACCCTATTGACCTTGTTGAAGCCTACCTTGTAGCAGCTGTCTAGAAAGGATGAGCCTACAGAGACTGAGAAAGCAATACCCAGCAAGGTGCTCAATAGAAATACCAGAAAAGTAAAGAACTGCCTGAACCAAGGGAAAGAGGATTTCCAAGTGAAGGTAGCATTCAGCAGCATCCAAGGCACAATACAAACAAAAATCTACTGGGTTGAGGAATTAGAATATTTTTGATAACCTTGATGAGATCTGTGTTTGAGTGAGAACAGTAGTATTCAGAGTAGGTTGAGGTATAAATGGAAGATAAAGAACTGGAGATAGCAAATATCTGTTGTTCTTTCAGGAAGTTTGGGTATGAAGAAAAAGTGAGAGATGAAAGGATTAAAAGTGCCAGATGTGATGGCCCATGCTTGTAATCCCAGCAATTGGGAGACTGAGGCAGGAGGATCACTATGAGTTCAAGACCAGCCTACTCTGCCTGGTAACACTGTTTCAAAAACAAAAAACAAAAGAAAAAAATTACAAGTGTCAGGAGGAGAGGAATAGGAGTAGGAGATGAGGTTTTTTTTTTGGGGGGGGTTCCTAAGACTTGGATATTTAACTGCTGAGCGAAAGAATCCTTGTGCTTTTAAAGATGAGAAGAGATGATGTCAAGTTCCTGGAAAAATGGAGGGGTGAGACACAAACGTCAGTTGATAAGGGAAGGGGCACATGTATAGAGAGAAGGGTGGAAGTGTAGTCCTAATGGACATAGGTGTTTATGTTTGATAGCAGGAAGTTCCCATCTCATGGGTCTGTTTCCTTTCTCAACACATAGGAATACTATATGTTGAGAATGAAAGGGTCAGAGGTTTGAGAATTGTGTGGAAAAAACTTGAAACAGTTGTTGTAGAGAATGGGAAGTTGAGTTAACCCGGGAGAAGTTAGAGTTGGAAGGGTATGTTTGAAGTTGGTCAGAGACAACAACAATAGTTGGCAGCTGAGGATTGTAAAGAAGCAAGAGAATATTTGAATTAGTTTGGGTTGAAGTAGTTGAGAATGACAAAAAAGGCAAAAGCAAGACATGACTCCGCTAGTATAACTGAAATAATAACTGAAGAATATTGGCTGGGAGGGGAGTGAGCTGACAACCTGGGAGAAAGGAGTGGTGCCAGGCAACCCAGGAGCATCAGAGAATGGTCATGGCTGAGGACTAGAAGAACAGGGAGGGTAGCCAGAAAATGGGATGCAAAGCAGTGCATAGCTGGTCAGGGACCTGTCCCTGGTGTGGAGGCAGAGGTGGAATGATGAAGTTCATTAGAGGTGAGTAAGTTAGAAAAGCTTAGAGGTTGAGGAACTTGAAAGTTACTAACATTGGTCACCCAGGGTGGTGGCAGGACAGGAGTGCAGGGGAGCCAGCAGCAGCAGGCATAGATGAAGGAGTGAAGTGCCTTGCCCAAGGACTAAGCAGGAGTCTTACAGACCTCAGCAGGGCCAGGGTACTAATAGAGCTGGGGGAAGAGAGACCCAGAAGAAGCTTTGAGGCACAGTGGGGACACAGGACCTTCTCTCCATTTTAAAAGAGGTGGGAATAAACTCCTGTACTCCAGATGGCTGCTGGAGAAGTAATTTCCTCAGCGGAAAACTTCAGCCAGCCTTCTATGTGAGAGTATGAGGTCCTTTTATTTATTTACTTTTTCTGTTTCACTAATGAGAATTTTTGTTGATGATCAAGCTGAGGGAGTTAAAGATGTACTCTGTGAAACCGAAATTACACATACTTAGAGAAATCTTTCTCTGGATCCTGAAACAATTGTATGATGATTTAAAACAAGAATTTTAGAGTTGGGCCTGGTGGTACAGGCCTCTAACCCTAGCACTTGGAGAGTTGAGGCAGGATTGCTGTCAGTTCAGGGCCAGCCTGACTACATAGCAAGACCCTATCTTTTTTTTTTTTTTTTTTAAGTTTTATAAAAATAACTACCTGGACTTTATTTATAGATTTATAGAGCATTTTTACACTTGTTTCTTTCAGCGTTCCTTTTGATTCCTATATCTTACTTTTCCCCTATGTTATAAGTGAGAACAATTTCAGGCACAAAAAGAACACTTAACCATGACAGAGTCAGGTGCAGCTCACCACTGACTTTTCATCACAAAGTCCATTTTACTCACTGTCTGTTCAGTCTATTTGCCTATGGAGCTTCTGCCAGCTTTTCAGATAACAATAGGCAGGGCTAAAAACTCCTCATTGTAGTTCCTTTTCTTAATAAAAATACAGGATTGATAGCTTATTATGTGCCCAAGATAAATGATAAATAAAAAAAAAAATCACACAGCATCTTTCCTGAACTCTGCCCAAGTACTAAGCTCAGCCAGATGTAATCACAGAGCCCTTTTGTC
This sequence comes from Hydrochoerus hydrochaeris, assembly GCA_004027455.1. Taxonomy (NCBI): domain Eukaryota; kingdom Metazoa; phylum Chordata; class Mammalia; order Rodentia; family Hydrochaeridae; genus Hydrochoerus; species Hydrochoerus hydrochaeris. The sequence continues at coordinate 286,610 of PVLA01000513.1, read as the reverse complement.
TAAAGGCTCCAGAGGCAGTAGAGAGTGGGTTATTTTTCATTTAGGCTCCAATGATTTTAAAAAAATTGTTCTTCAACTACTGCATTTATTTTTGTTCTGCTCTATTATAAATGCTTGCTCATGGTGCATCTCAAAAGCAAAAAGACTGGAAATTAGACCTATCATTGGAAAAGATTACTGCCCACTGATTTAAAAATACAGTACCTTGCGCTCAGTGCAGTTCTAAGTTTTTCTAATAACTTTACAGGTGAGCAAATTGAAGCATCAGGAAATACTCTCTTTGGTGACAGTAAATCTGGAATTAAAATTTGAAACTAGATACCTATGCTACATACTTTATAATATGTGTATTTTTTTTTGACAATTGAAATTAGAAAATATGTTCAGTGATGTATCCTAGTTTTAAATATACCCAGCAAATTACAGAATTCCTCTAGCTCCCTAGGAGGTTTCTTGGGGCCCATCCTACTGGTAACCATCCCTTCTTTCCCCTGAGGGTTTCAAATAGTTCTCGTATTTGGAGAAACTATGCCTACTCTTTATCTTTAAGAAACTTTGCCAGTTCTTCTCTTATTTTTACTGTAAGGCCTTTTACAGAAATCATGTACTTTAGTCTTTAGTGTCTCTCATCTGTGGGAGGATTAAGAGGAATTAACTAAAGATAACTTGTAAGAGTGATATTTAACAAGCTAGATAGAAAGAGTAACTGATTGATTTTATATTCATTTACTTACCATTTACTGAGCATCTATCATGTGCCAATCACTGAGCTGGCGGTGAAAATACATAGTTCTTAATCTCAAGGTGCTGATATTCTAGGAGGAGGAGACCCTTAAAAACAAACAGATAAGCTTTCAACTGGAAAGTGAGAGAAACATAAGAAAGAAAATCCACAAATCTGCTTAGGGTGTCAGGGAAACATGTAGAAGCAGGAGCACATAATCTAAAAGGAGTTTGCCAGGAGAATGAAGGGGATGGGAGCAGGTTTGGGGGAGCTGGGCTTGGTATTCTGCACAGAAAACACAAGAGTATCAGAGTACAGCATATGCATATCTTTCACTGTCCATGCAAGAACTGTACTGTATCTCGGTATGTAGCACAGGGAGAGAGGAGAAATGATAGAGGATCAGAGGTGAATTTTTTCATGGGGGAAGAAGAGTCACATTAATACATTAAAAAGTTCACTCTCCAGCATTACTTTATTTGTAGTTCGTGAAGACGTTTAGACCAGAGGTGGAATGAATAATCTGTCTTGTTGTGTATGAGGAAACTGAGACACAGAGAAAATCTTACCCAAAATGGTGTAGTCTATAAATAGTATAGGTGGCCTGATTCATATTCTGATACCTCAATCACTGTATTGTGGACAAAGCCAAAGGCAGATGGGGTGGGAAGAATGTCTTGGGGGACTGAAAGAACTTGGGAGGCTTCTAGGTGTGATTCTTTGCCAACTGGAAAAAGATGTTTCTTCCAGGTGGTATTTTTTTCTTTGTGTCGCTCTTTTTCCTTAGGGGTTATGGTGTATCTCATTTAAGCTGCCATTATTATTAATTCACAGAAAAAAAAAAAAGCTCAGAATGTTGACCTAATTTTACAAAACAAGTTATTTGTCAGCTGATGAACACATGAGAAATTTTCAAGGTTTTCACAGTGGTTTTAAGGTAAGTTCAGTTTTTTTTTTAGGCAGTACTCAGTATTGTCCCTAGCAAACCACAGTAAGGTTTTGTTGTTTTTTAATAAACAGTTGAATTTAACCTTGAAACACTGTGACAGTCTTAAACACTTACCTGCTGGCCGAAATCTTCTCTTAACCTAAAGCCCAGAATGATCCAGAGTCATTTATCTTTCCTAAGTGGTCTTCAGAAAAACTTCACCTTTACAATGAAGTATTATTTTATTTTAAAGATGATAAAATTGAGCTTAATTGAGGCTGAGCTGCATTGTCCTCAGTAGGATAAGAGTGTGATCCAAAAATTAGTTCTTTTCACCACTGCATGGTGCTGCCATGAGAGGGGTTCAGATGACAGTGGGCTGCTCTTGAGAAGAAAGAGCAGACCTCGGCAGCAGCAGTTCCTGCCAGTGCTGTCCAGTAGAGCTCGTGAATGTCTCTGGGGTTGACCTGAGTCAGACCTGCAGAGATGGCATACACCAAATAATCATAATTAATATGTCTAGTACCAATTGGTTAGAATGTCTGGTACATCAGGAAAATAAATGTCTGTTTATTTCCATTAACATTAAATGTATTTTCCACTGGTGTTGTCCATATCTAATATGTGAATAAGCCCAGGGCAATGTGAAGTTGAGCAGAAACAAAAGCACTGTGTCTTTCAGTAGAAGACTTCTAGCGTGAGTTCCAGTTTTCTTTTGGTCACTATGCAGTTGACAGTCACTATGCAAGAGAATATTTTTAAATTACATTAAGTAGTGGATTTTAAATAATACCAGAAGCTCATACAGTTCATCTAATCAGGCTATTTTGAAAGCCGAGAGCAGTGTGGCTAATCTCTGGCACTCATACCACAACAGGCTGTATCACTGAAAACTCTAAAAGGTTCACTGACCTAATGTGATGGCTCTAAAATAAACTATCTGTTTTATGACAATAAGAAAAAGCTTCTGTATCATGATAAACTAGTCTACTCATTTATTCTTCATGAATTGGTGTGGTTAAATTTATAGAATGTAGGAGATTCATTATTTTAGAGAATAATATGAACTTTTGAGATTGGAGAGAAGAAAAGGTTTAAGTTGCTACAGCTTATTTTTTATTGTCTTTAATAAAACTTGAAATTTGATAGGTTATTTTTAAGTTTGAATACTAATATTGGGAGGTTTGTTTCTTGATCTGTGAAAGTAGAAAACCAAGCAAGAGGCTGACAGTTATGTGGTAAAATTTAACAAAGGGCGCCGGAGGTTTAGCTCAGCAGCACAAGCGCCTGCCTGGTTAAGTACAAGGTCATGAGTTCAATCCCCAGTACCAAAAAAAGAAGGATGTAAAGGACTTATTTTTGAAATTCTTCTTCTTCTTTTTTTTTTTTTTTTTACAGGCTTTTTAAAAATGTGGCCTTTCAAAGTAATTTTATGTGTGCACAAAAAAATCAAATTATAAATATACATTAACTTTTAATAAAATAGAATAATATATTAGCTTTTAATCATCAACCTTAAAGAAATCTAAAAGTAAATTGTAAAATACCGGAGACACTTTCAAAAATGTACATAATTTTTATTCTCCAAATTGTAAAATCTGAAAACAGAGTAGCTTTTAAAAATTTTTTTATTTTTATTTTTTAAAGAGAAAAAAGTAAAATACAATTTCAAAACATAATTAAGAGCTAACAATGGTATATACATTGCATATTGTTATTTTCACATCAGTTACTCAGTACGAGACCCGTGCCTTTAATCATCTGGACAATGCTAGTGCAAACCTTTCTCTTCAGTGAACTCAGAGAAATCAGTATAATTATTTACAGTAATTAGTACAACTATCTTAACTATCTTATACATGGAGAGTTTCAGCTTCTCACGCTAGTGAGACAATACGGTGTTTACACATGCATGTCTGATTTCACTTAGTGAGTGGGTTCTGTAAGCAAAGGGAAAATACAGGGACACACACACCGATCAGCATAAGCAAGTAGCTTTTATTGAGTGTATGCTTAGATTATATAACTTGTTTGCTTCTTGTCCTTATGAGACCTCATGCTTTATCTTGAGGGGATGTTTCAAGGCCTGCACTTTCTACCAAGACATTGTCAACCAAATGTGTCTGGAACAAAATAGTGTGGCTACTCCAAAATTTAGCATGGTCTCAAGTTGCATCCATTTACCTATAAAAGTCTCAAGTTTATCCTTCTTTATGGCTGAGTAGTATTCCATTGTGTAAAAATACCACATCTTTTTATCCATTTCTCAGTTGATGGGCTTTTAGGTTGTTTCCAAGATCTGGCTATTACAAATAATAATACATAGTAGCATTGATTGTCTAGTGAGTCTCATAGCCATCTCTTCCGAGTTTCACAGTCATATTTTTGGCTTTAAAGGAGTGTGGCATTGTGCCATCCTTCTGTCCTGTTCTGAAGAACAATGCTAATAGGAACATAGATATGTCATGCTTAGAAAGCTGCTTACCAGTACTTAATGACTCACCTGGAGCATCAGTCTCTCTGCTTTTGCCTGCTTGGTTTACTTTAGACTACTGCTGACAAGGAAAGCATTATAGGGCTTCCCTCCTGAACTTTGACTTCTTCCAGGGTCTTAATATTCAAGAGGTTTTGAGCAGTTTTGCTTGAGAAGAACTGAGAAGCCTAGGTGTAATCTGAAAGTGAAATGAGATGTAGGTTGTTGTACATGACTGTCAGAGACTGAGGATAGATAACACTGTCAGAGGAGATGTGTTAGGTCTGTGATTTTGAGCTATTTGGGGTGTTTACTGTATTTTCTTAAACTCCATGTAATATATTTTTAGGTATGGGAGAGAGTAACTGTTCCTGGAATAGAAAAGCCCTGCTGCACCGAGACACTATGCTGGCAGCTGCAGCCGTTTACAGAGGTGAGGGGCTCACCATATTTCACCTATGCCTTACTGGGAAGCTTGAGCCTTGCCGTGTTGATTTCTTTAACATTGCCAATGCCTTTTCTGTGCCTGAGAAGACAGTGTTAGCTTTGTGCCCTTCTGAAAACACAGATCTTGTAGCTCTGTATCTTCCCAAACACCCATTTTTTCCTTATTGTCAGCCCCTCCATTTTAAGAATTTTTCAGCTGAGGCATTCTCCGAATCCTACAATTATCCTAGTACCCATTTTTATTGAGCAATGTTTTTCAGACTTTAATCATTATTTGTGTTTGTAGAAATGTACAGAAATTCAGATGGTTCAGTACCTGCCACGTACCAGATCTATCACATGATAGGATGGAAATACCATGATTCTCAGGTAACGTTATTAAGAAACCACTTTTCTTACTGGGTTCATGTTTTTGTTTCATTGTTTATTAATTTAAGGTGTTTAAAAAATATATGACAGAATTAAGGGGTTAATCTGTTTCTAATATCTAAATCTTTATTTTCAGGCAAGACCAGCTGAAAGAGGTTCTGCAACCGTGTCATTTGGAGAGCTAGGGAAACTAAATCTTATGTCACAGGGAAAAAACTCACAATAAATGTTTTATTTAGTGTACTGTAGTCTACAGGTATTTTCATGACAAATGGGTAGCTTTCTGCCAGATGTAGTGGCACACACACCTGTACATAATCTCAGCTAGTTGAGAGGCTGAAGCAGGAGGATCACTAGTTTGGGGCCAGTGTGAGCAACCTGGTGAGACTCTGTCTCAGAAAATGAAAAATGAATGGTTTTTACATCTAAATTACATTTTAGGACAAGAAACAATTTATAAGCTATGTACCAGCAGACTTTTCAAATAATTAGAATAAGTTTAGTACATCTCTATTTAATAACAATTTCAGGTTCACATTGTTTTTATTTTTATAAGGATGCTGCTGTTTAGTGATTTAGGTACCTCTTTTGCAGATTCAGCCTAAAAGCAAGGAAAGTATTTTCCTGAAAACCTACAAATATGTTCCCATTTATAAATGCTTGACTTGATAGGAAAACATTGCTCATCCTGACATTTTGTACCATTTTTTCCTTCTGGTCTTTTGTTATTTCTGTGGGAGGACCACAACCATAGAGGTGAGAGGAGTAGCAAATTGGTAGCTTCTAAGATCTGGCTGACTTAGAATGAAAACATAGACTTTTTATAATGATTGCTGTAAGATACTTAAGCCAGAATCACTTGTCACACTGTTGTCTTTGTCTTGAACAGAAACAGAAGATTATGTACCTTCCCTGGAGCTACTGTTTGTTTTTGGACTTTAGTACAGCATGTATGATTATTACTTTTAGAAAAACATCAGAGTTTTAATCATATTGCTTTTTCACTTTCATGACCTGAGTGGGACCACCATGGTTTTAAACACCCCATCCTACCCTACAAAACTAAAATACATTTTAAAGAATTGCAGAGGCAAAGTCTCTATACAGTGATTAATATGCTATTTATTGTTTGGCTTTCTTTTAATTTCAGAACCATAACACTGTCATCCCAATCCAAGTTTGCTGTCCTGCTGTCATCTAAGGTTTAAAACTATTTTTTTAAAAAAAATTTTTTTAAAGAGAAACAAAAGCATGTAAAGGGTAGAGATAATACAGAATTTCAAAGAAAAAGATAAGAAATCACTAGCTGATAAATTACATATTGTCCTCTTAGAAATAGTTGTTCAAGTTACAAAATTAAAGCATACAAAGTAGATATTCAGACAGTGAGAATGTAAACAGCTATGCATGCATGAGTCTCTACATGTATTTCTATCATTTCTGTACAAGAGGGAAAAACAAAACATAGCAAGACAAAACAAAACAAATTTCTATAAAAACATGAAGCCAAAAAGTTGTATAAAACCACAGTACAAGGTGATCTAAAATGATTACTGTGTTGTTTCTTATTATCTTAATAAAATTGTCTATATCATCAGGCATAATTGAATATAGCAGTATAATTGAATATAGCAGTACATAACAGTATTAGTAAAAATAAAACATTGTAGACAGTATAAAACTTCAAAGGCAGGTAATAATCAAACTAGAGTAGATATTCTAGTGAATCTTGTCATCTTAAGTGCAGTTGCCTATACTCTCAGACTTGATACTATCAATCATAACAGCTTTGAATAAAATCTATCAATACAAAACAGCAATCTAACAAACTAGATTCGATTATGATCAGTCATGGTAAAACAGTGTAGGTTATACAGAGCTTTAGATTAAGTTAATAGGAAATTAAGGATGATTACCATACTATATCCTGTTATTTTTGGGATAACTCTCTGTGCCCTCAAATCTAGTACAGGTAGAATGACTGGAACAGAATATAATACATCTAAGCAGAGTAGTGTGAGTAATGTGGGTTTTAAATCCTGGTGCACTATTAACAATATAGTGTATCAAGGCCATCTGTGTTAGAGATTCTAGCCATCCTTCTCTGCTTCATTTCTGCTATGCTATTTTTCTGCCTTTGTCTACTTTTCTCCATTCTACTGCCTGCCCCGCTCATTGAGGCCTTTCTGCTACTGTTCCTAAAGTCCTGATATTTTTTTTCTGTCTCTCTAGAATGTCCTTCAGTATTCTCTGTAAGGTTGGATTGGTGGTCACAAACTCTGCCAATTCCTCTTTGTCATGGAAGCATCTTGTTTCTCCATTAATTTCTGGTGACAGTTTTGCAGGGTACATCAATCTGGGCTGGAGGTTATTTTCTTTCAGGGCTTGGAATACTTTGCTCCAAGCTCTTTTTGATCTGATGGTCTGTGTTGAGAAGTCAGCTGTCATTCTGATGGGCTTATCTTTATAGGTAATCTGTTTCTTTTCTCTGATGGTTTTTAATATTCTGTTTTTATATTGAGTTTCTGGTATCTTGATTATTATATGTCTGGGTGTAGCTCTGTTTTGGTTGTAGGTGGCTGGAGTTTTGTATGCCTCACATAACCAAATGTCATTTTCTTTTCACTTGCCTGGGAAGTTTTCCGTAATTATTTACATGAATGGTCTTTGTAATCCGCCTGTTTGTATTTCTGCTTCTTTGTTCACATTTCTTATTCTTAAATTGTAGATTTTCATGTCATCTTCTAGCCTTTGTATTGTTACTGCCTGTTTCGTTGTTTTTTTTAAGAGATCTTTCCTTTCATGATCACACATTGCAAATTTTTCTTCAAGTTTGGTAGTCTATCCTTAGTTTCTTTTAAGGAGTTTTGCCAGCTTTCAATGAAATTTTTAATTTCCTGGTAGTCTCTTTGAATCTGCTTCATGTATTCTATATTTTCTTTATATTCTTTATTGAATGTTTCTCTTCTTTTTTTTGTGTTCCTGCCTTCTTCCATCTGTATCTTCCTGAGACATGCTTAGCATTTCTTTTATTACTCTACTCATATCTTGCTTTACCTGATTTAATGTTTCAGTTTTGAGCTTGTCTACAAGGTCCCGAAGATATCTCTTAATGTCCATTGAAGCCATGTCTGATGTTGCATGTTTGCTGCCCTCAGACTCCCTTGTTTTTCCCTCTCCTGGATCAGTGCTCTCAGGGTTCTGGGCTGGGGGCCTCCTCTTGCCTCTCTCTCCTGTTATGGTCCCAGCTTCCTCCACACAGGTGTACAGTGTAGGTCCTAGCCTCCTCTTGCCTCTCTCTCCTGTGATGGTCCCAGCTTCCTCCACACAGGTGTACAGTGTAGGTCCTAGCCCCCTGGTCACAGTTCCTTCGAAGCACGCTGGCAAGGGACTTCTGCCCTCTCCTACCTGCTCTTGTCACTGAGTTGTAAGCAGGGGCTGCGTATTCTGGCCCCTCCCCACTGGGCCAGCCAAACTTCAGGGGCCTTCACCAGGTTATTATGTGTTAGGCACAGGGAATCTATTTGGGACGGCTCATTGAGTCCCGGCCAGGGGTGTGACCCAGTCCAAGTAAATCCCATGAATCTGCTCTGAGGAGGCAGCAACCAACTGAAGTCACTGTCACTCCCAGTTCAGGCTTCTTCTGCCCGATTCCAACATGTTGCCCATTTGGTCACGTCCTTCCCATGGGGGAAGTCTCATTCCCAGCACTGACTGTGGATTAATGAAGGTCTCTTGGCTGGCTCCGCTCTCCAACCCCCAACTTCAGTTCTTCTGTGGTTCCTGTGAGTGGTGGCAGGAACAAGTTTGGGCGGCTCTGCCTGCCTGCGCAAACTCAGGCTGGCACAAACTTGGTGGGTCTCAGTCTTCAGCTGTTCCAGTTGTAGTCCCAACGTGTTTGACGAGATTTTTTACATTTTAATTTCTTCCTGTGTCAAGAGGATCCATCTCCCTCTGTCTGGGTCTCTCCAAGATGTTTTATTCTGGCGTATAAGTTGTTTCTCCTGGGAGGCTTTGTATTTCATTGCTCACTGATTGGCCATCTTGACTTCTCGGTTTAAAATTATTTGGAAACAAGCCAAGTTCAGACAACTTAGAGTACATATGTTTACATTTCTAATGTGGAGTTGGTACATGTACATAATGCATCTTAACTCCTTTTTTTCTTTATGTTCCCAAAAGGGCATGAGCATATATGCATTAATAATTTATTTTTGAAGAGTGTATATGAAACTGCTAAGTAGTTATTGCTTAGAAGCAAGCTGGGTGTGTGTGTGTGTGTGTGTGTGTGTGTGTGTGAATCATTCTATGACATTGCTTGTTGGGGCTCCCAGGCATGGCCAGAAAGTAGAAAGAAGATTTATACTTCACTATTTTTTTCTGCAAATTTGAATTTTCTTAATGAAGATGTTATTTCTGTTTAATATGGCAGTAGTAAAAGTATTTTTTTTAAGTTGGTATATACTTAAAATAGTCTGTCAAGTTCTAATTGTTTGGAACCCTCAGGAAATTCATTTCTTTGAATAGTTGTATTTTCCAAGTGATGAAGAGCTCATCACTAGGAAACAAAACTTTTTTTTTTTTTGAGACAGAGTCTTGTTATGTAGCCCAGGCTGACTTTGAACTCTTGGCACTCTTGCCTCAGCCTCCCAAATGCTGGGATTATAGGTGTGCCCTACCACGCTTAGGTGAAACAAAAATTTTTTTTAAAAGTCTGATTAAAACTCCATCCAGCTCAGGTGTATGGAGCTTAGTTGTACCCATTTTGCATGAGGCCCTAGATTCAGTCCTCACCACTGGAAAAAAGTGAAACAATTACCATTTCTTGGCAAGCCCAGTTACTATCATAAACTGATAGTAGTTGGACTTTGTTGTTTGTTGTTTGACTAGCTCCTGAAAATAAGGTGGTTTTGAGTCTCTTTTCTATACTTTTCTTACTTTTTGTCACTTGTCACTCTTAACAGCCTAATAAAAATGAACTGTATTGAGTCAGTTTTTGCCCCTTCTTATCTGCTGTGAAATTAGTGTTCAGATTATAAAGTCTCGAAAACTCGTGTGTAGTAGGAGAGCAGAAGTAGGTTCTGGGAGAAGGGCTGCCTTTTGGAGAAAAATTCATGAGCTTTATTGGTTCCTTGAACAAAAGTCTTCACTGAGTTTCATGTGCCAGTCACCCAAGTATTCTCTATTATTCATCTATCTGGTAGGGCCTTTTGTGTGGACACTGACATCTGTTTGCTAATAGGAGACCTTCTGGGCTATTTCCTGGTTCTTGGCTGTATTCTAGGTTGTTGGCCTAGACTAGCATATTCCAGAGGTAGCAGTGTGGGAAAATTATATTTTTAGAACAAAGATTGTTTACTTTAGAGAGGAATTTCTATAGGAGATGGAAGAGACCCAAATATATCAAATATATAGTGTGATTTTAGGAAGTTACGTAAGTGTACTTTGTGAAGCCCCTGTGAAATCTTGTTTCCAATTCTTTAGTACCATTTTCATCCACTAGGTGGAAACTTCTACATTGTGGATAGTATTAAAGACCTGTATTAGTTTTCATACTTCTTTTAAGTAGAAATGGAATAAAATTGTGTTGTTATGAATGGGCTTCTGGCTAGGAAAGCAGTGGATACTTGGAAGAAAGTGTCTATATATTTGATATGAGATTATTATTTTATTCATTCATAAATTTCTATTAGATTGTCTTGCCTGAGATGAAATGTTTTGACATCTTTTAAGAGGGCACGAGAGGATCTTCTTGTGGCTAATGTGAAATTTAGTTTCAAAAAACTTATGATTGGTGGACATACCTTTCCAGAAATTCCAGTATTTTAATTTTCTGCTAAGATACTTGGCAAGTAAATATTGCTGGTTTAAAAAGCTTTAATTTGGGCTCTCTCACATGTGCCTACGGCAGAGCGGGAGCCTTGAAGATGCCACCACCGCCAGCTGCGTCATAGAACCGAGCTGATGCCGGGGGCCGCCTGCGGGCCTGCCTGCCCCTGATGAGCCGGAGGTGCCCGGGTGTAGCAGAGTAAGATGAATGGTAGCTTTGACTGTGACTGTGGTGAGCTGGAGCCGCCTGATCAGTGACCAAGGCCACCTGCTGCCACCAACAGCCAGGGCTTCTGTCGAAACTGACAGCGACCAGCGAAACACCAAGCTGCTGGACAATGCCTCCGGCTCCTCAAACATTGCTGCTCAGGGCCAGTCCGACACTGAATGTACCTGCACTGTGAGGAGATGCCCCGATGCTGGTCATGTGCATATTTATTCACACTTCTGTTCATTGTTCAGTTGTTTAGCATGGTAGATCTGAGTGCATAGTATGTCATTTCATTACGTTTGAGTTTCCTAGTGTTTTCTTTAAATGTCTGCAGAGTTGCTGTTCCTTTCTTGAACTATGGTTGCTACAATCTCTTTTGATCCTCAATATGAGTAGGGCTTTGTGAGCTTTCACCTCGCAGGGACTCTTGGGCCTGGTAGGCACATGTGATGAATGTCAAGAAGCTATCATGCTGGAACATGTGACCCTTTCTCTCTTCTCTCAGGAGAGCATCTTCCCTTTGGATGCCAGTTTCTCCCTTGTTTACACAAGTTCACTTGTTGGAAAGGAAAAACAGGAAGGGTTTCACTATGGCAGAGAAGTTTGAAATTCTCATGAACATTCATGGTTTTGACCTGGGCTCGGTATATAGGCTTAAAACATTTGGGCTGCAGAGGTAATGGCTTGGTTTTTTTCTGCTGTAGACAATGACTGTGACAAGAGAGTGGCCATCAAGATGATTGTTCTCACTGATCCCCAGAGTGTTAAACATGCTCTCCAGGAAAGCAAGATCATCTGCCAACTTGACCATGACAACATAGTGAAGGTGTTTGAGATCCTGGGCCCAAGTGGTGGCCAGCTGGCCGACAACGTGGGCTCACTCACAGCTGAGCATTGTGTACATTGTGCAGGAGTACATGGAGATAGACCTGGCCAGTGTGCTGGAGCAGGGTCCCCTGCTGGAGGAGCACGCCTGGCTGTTCATGTACCAGCTGCTGCGCGGCCTCAAGTACATCCACTCGGCCTTTGTGCTGCACTGGGACCTCAAACAGGCCAACCTTTTCATCAACATGGAAGACCTGGTGCTGAAAATCAAGGACTTTGGGCTCGCCCACATCATGGACCCCCCACTACTCCCACAAGGGTCATCTCTCTGAAAGGCCTGGTCACTAAATGTACAGATTCCACATCTCTTGTTGTCCCCTAATAACTACGCTAAAACCATTGACATGTGGGCTGCGGTCTGCATCTTTGCTGAAATGCTGACCAGGAAAACCCTCTTTGCAGGTGCACATGAGCTGGAGCAGATGCAGCTGATCCTGGAGTCCATCCCTGCATGAGGAGGACCGGCAGGAGCTTCTGAGCATCACCCCCATCTATATCCGGAGCGACATGACCGAGCCACATTAGCCCTTGACACAATTGCTGCCAGGGATTGGCCGAGAAGCCCTGGACTTTCTGGAACAGATCCTGACGTTCAGCCCCATGGACTGACTGACAGCAGAGGAGGTCCTGTCCCACCCATACATGAGCATTTATGCCTTCCCCACCGACGAGCCCATCTCCAGCCACCTGTTCCACATTGAGGATGAAGTGGACAACATTCTGCTCATGGACGAGATCACAGTCACATTTACAATTGGGAAAGGCACCATGACTGTCAGTTTTCGGAGCATGATTGGCCCATAGGCAACAACTTTGATATCAGCGAGGTTCAGCTGGACCCTAGGGCCCTGTCTGATGTCACCAATGAGGAAAAAGGCCAAGTAGATCCTCAGAAGTAACTTAGATGGAGACTGAGAAAAGTACCTGGAATACCCTGCCTTTGATGCTAGTTACTCTGACAAGCCTTGTTGGCAGTACCTGGATCACCAGGAGAACAAGTACTGTGAGCTGGAGTGTGGCCACACCTTTAAATACAAAGCAGAGTTGGTGTCCTAGCTTGGTCTGGAGGGAGAGCGAGGTGAACCATTACTATGAGCCTAAACTCATCATAGTTCTTTCCAACTGGAAGGAACAGAGCAGAGGGGAGCCTGATAAGTGCACGTTCAAGTACAAGTGGAACGAGTTAGTGAAGGCCCAGATAGCACTGGAGGAGGAGAGCCAGCAGCTGGTGGAGAAGGAGCGGAAGAGGGTCAGGGCTTTGATTTTGACTCCTTTATTGCGAGAACTATTCAGCTCAGTTGACAGCAGCGTAAGCCCGCTGATGTTATGGACAAACTGAATGACCTAAATAGTTCTGTGTTCCAGCTAGAGCTGAAGGGCCTGCTACCCAAGTCCGTGAGCCAGGAGAAGCAGGAGAAGGGCATGGCCAACCTGGCGCAGCTGGAGGCACTGTACCAGTCGTCCTGGGATGTCGTTCGGGAGTGGCAGGGAGGAACGGCTCCTCATCTACCAGTTCTGCTGCAATGTCAGAAAAAATGAGCAGGTGGAGAAGGAGCATGCTTACCCCAGTTACTTGGACAGATTCTTTGGTGGGCGGAAGGATGCCAACCTGCTAGATGTGGAGCCAGCTGAGGACGAGCACCAGGGGAGCGGGGCAGCACGGAGGGCTTCCTGAGCCGTGGAGGGGAGCTCCCACTGAACAAGCAGTTCGAGTGCATGGACCTCCTGCAGCTGCTCAGCCCCACGGGGTCCCCACCAGAAACCCATGCCGGCCATGAGGGCGGCTCCACATGTTCCCCCACAGATCTACAGCAACATCCTGAGACATCTGAACTAAACACTCTGCAGACATTTCTGTGTTCTCCATGAAATGCGTCTTTTTTATTCCTAGTATTTAAGTCATTTTTTACTTGAATCAGATGGTGTCCTTTGGTAAGGATTTTATCAGTTCTCAGTTTTTAAAAATCCAGACTTTTTTCTACATGTGAGATCGTATTCATTTTACCTGGCATGTCGTTTGCACACACAAAAGAATTTAGCAAATAATGCAATGCAGGAAGAGAGGAAAGAAATGCACTAAAACCAGTAAACACCTTCTCTCTTAGAACAGTGCTTTATTTTATAGGAAACAAAACTCTTGCCTTGAAATGTACACAGTGAGACTGTACAGAACTGCATAGAAATATCTTTTTTTCCTAAAACATTTTCATTCATTAGTATTTTCATACTGTATACATTTCTTAAAACACAAGATACCAGCAGCAACTAAAAATGAATTCCAAATTTGGTACACATGTGTTATCTACCTCTATACAGACATATTTGCAAAACCCTCATGACCCGTAGTGCTTCACAGTGTGACTTGTGTTTGGCCAGTGCCCCGCTGTAGGAGCTGTTCTCAAGACCATTCGTTGTCTGTATGTGTCCTGGTGTTCATCTTTGGAGTGAAGTGTGGAAACAGCACATCTTATTTATTTTAGCAAAGCAGTATATTTTCTGGATTTAATGATAAGAGTTAACTTAGTTTTTAAAAGTTTATTTGCAGCTACACTCTGTGCCTTTGGCACTATGGTTTGTTGCCTCTGTAGCTGAAGTCCTGTCAGCTGTGTCCACGTCCTGAAGTGTTCGTTTGAAATAAAGTACTCACCGTGTATATAAATTTGTATTTTGAAGGTGCTTGATCTATCTCCAGAGAAAAATTAGGAATTGCTTTTTGTTATCTGTGATGATTTTAAAATCTGTCCACAAATTTTTTCATAGGCTTTCTTTTTTTTTATATGCTGCTTTCTTTTTATTTTTATTGATACAAGTTTGCAGTACAAAGTGATTACATTTTTCCTGAGGAGTTGGTACATGAACATAACACATCTTAATTGCTTTGCTTTTCATTTTCTTCACCTTTTTCTTTCTCCCTCCTTTCATCTCTTGGTCCCCTTCCTGTTTCCTCTTGTCTTTTATTTTGGTTATTATATTTAGGGGCTTTATTCCCCTCCCTTTGAATATGGGGACAGTAATGACTCCTTCCAACAGATAAATGTGGAAGTAATGTTGTTTTGCTTCAAGACACAGCAGTAAAAGACATTGCTTCTTCCTAAAGTCATTCACTCTAGGGAAAGCTACCTGTTGTATTGTAAGGGCACTAACTAGCTCTATGAAGTAGTGCTAGGGATAAGGAGAGATCTCTGGTCAAAAGTAATGTGGGGGAACCATCCTGAAAAACAATCCTCCAATCCCAGGGCAACTTTAGATGACTGAAGTCCCAGCCGACATTTGACCACTACTTCAGGAGATACCCTCAGCCAGATCCACAGAAAATGAGAAAGTAAATGTTTGCTGTTTAAGTCAGCACCAACTGAAATGTGACTCACAGAAAATGAGACAATAAATGTTTGTTGCATAATAGTTTTAGAATAGTTTATTACAAAGAATGGATAACTAACACATTCTTTCTGGGAAAAATTTGGTGCCCAGAGCATGCTGAGTTGTTATTTTAGGTATGAAACACTCTACTTATTTAAAATTGGGTAAGATTAACAGACAGCCCTTTGATTCATTACCAGATAATACCATGTCTGAGATATTCTTGCCTGAAGGTTTGATTCCATGGTATCAGAATAGAATTTAACTTCACAATGTATGTTTAGTAGGCCTCAAATTTCATTTCCTAGGACTGTTAGGATCAATTTTCTGGAAGTGTGAATGTGGCTATTTCCAAAGTGAAACCAGGCAATTTGGGAGGACTCTGACCTTAAGAATTCAGTGAGCTACACAACTGCACATGGGCTCCTCAGTCAGTTCTCTTTTTTTCTTAGCAGTTGAGCTGCTGACAGCTTGTTATCAGGATGGCCTGTTAATACAACACACTCATTAACAGTTTCTCAAATGAGCACAATGCTGTGGAAATAGTATGGGTTTTCAAAAGGGCAGGCTTGATCCTATCTTGCTAGTCATTGTTAAAACCAAGCAGAAGTCAGCTGCCTGCCCTTCCAAAGTGGCCAGTGTAACCAGCCTGTCTCCAAAGTGTTGCTGCAGGAATTTGTGTGTTTGTGTGTATGTGTGTGTGTGTGTAGGAGGCCCTTTGCTAATCTGTGAGAGCTAGTGAGACAGAGGCAGAAGAATCACCAGAAACAATTACCAGATCTGATTATGAGAGAAAGGGAGAAGATGCCACAAGAAGACTTGCTGTTTGTCACGAAGGACTGAAAGTGGAAGAAAAGGCAAGGCTTAGTGCCAGGATCCTGGCCATGCTTCTTATAATTTAGAAAAATTCCATCTCTAACTAAAGGGTTTTAATCTATAAAATTAGAGGACCTGCCTTTTGTAGGACAAAACTTAGGACCTTCTAGCCATTCTCTGCAGATCTTCTTCCCCAGCTGCTATAGAATGTCCCGAGGCCCACAGGTTGTAGGCTTGGTCCAGCTGTTGGGAGGCTGTAGAACCTTTGCAAGGTGGGATCTCGTGGGAGAAAGTTGGATCTTAGGGGATGTCCTATTGAAGGGAATACTGGACCCTGCCCCTTCCTATTTCTCTGCTTTCTAGCCATGATAAGGTGGTGAGCAGCTTCTCTTGTGTCTCAGTTTCTGTCATATGTTGGGGTCATTGACCCAGAGGCAACAAGGCAATGCAACAATGGACTGAAATCTCTTGAAACCTGACAAATAGAAGCCTTTCATTCTTACAAGTTAATTCTGCAGGTTATTATTTCTGTTATGTCACAGTGATGGAAAGCTTTGTACACCCAGCCAGCAACATTAAAACCAATGAGATGATTTCATCTGCTAACTCCAATACATACTTAGCCCAGTCCCTGCATAGCTGCCTTCCCTCCAAAGTCTTCTAGATGAGTCCTTTCCACTTAAAGGTTCAGTTCAAGTTCATTTTCCTTTTCTCAAAGCATCTTGAACTTTTGTTCCATCTCTTTAGCACTTACACATGGTTTCCTGGCCATGTTTACCTCTTCAGCTAAATATTCAGCTTCTTGAGCACTGGCACTTCCACAGTCAGAGAAGTTCTAGATGGAGTCACAGTGGTCTCTGAGCACAGAAAATAGAAGGGGCCTATCAGGACAGGGAGTAGGAGGCACACTAAGTTGCAGGTTCCAAGGCTCAGCTCTTCAGTTCAGACTGCAGGCTACAATCTTACCTCAGAAATCTGGGGCCCAAGAAAAATGGACATGGCCAGTGAAGGCAGAAGTACAGTTGCTGGGACTGGGAGGGCAGGACCTACCCCTAAAAAACAGAAAAAAAAGTTGTAGCATGATGTGAGGTGAAAGCAGAGTCTGCTTAAGATATCACTGAATGTTATGTGACAGGCTAGGTTCCAATTCCAGGCAACGTGGCTGGCTGTCATTACAGTGGTGGTTAAGATTAGCATGTGTTCTAAAATCAGGCCTTCCCATTATATGTCCTTTCTATCAGTAATTGGCTTATTTTTTTATAAATTATTCAAATACTGTAAAGTGGAATCTTAAAAGCATTAGTACAACACTTAGCAAAGAGTAAGTATCAGACTTATTTCTTAGGCATTAGAAACCAAGCTCATTAGGGTCTGGTGCAATAGGTTTTAACAAAGAGATGAGAAATGGAACAACAGAGTTTGTAGGGGTAAATATGGTCGACAATGCTAAGAATTAAGTAGATCCTCTTTCCTGTAAAACTATTCAGAAATTCTAGTTTAATTGGTAATCTACCCCCCAAAGAGCCTATTTTAATGGCGTTTTTGAGACTTCCTAGCCCAGTAACACTTTTGTCAAGGGTTATCTTGCAAGACCTTGAACCTGTTTGGGGAAATACAATACGAGGTAATATAAAGGCATGCTAAATAATATGAATAATTCTGAAAAAGTCAACATTAAGTTTACAGAATTTATTCACCTGCACAGTTGTTTATCAACTTTCTCAAGGTAGTTAGCACAGTGATTAAGTCCTGGCTGAGTGGCCTTAAATAAGTTACTTGACTTGTTTCTTTTTCTGTAAAAGAGGGATGATAGTGTAATATTCTCCCTGGTAGTTAGTTGTGAAGATTAAGTGAGTATATATTGAGTCAGAACAGTGCCAGGCACACAATAACCATGCTATGTTAGCTATTGTTCTAGACAAGACTTTAGAGAACCTTTCAAAAATAAATTATTGACTGCTTATATGATGTTAGCTTACTCTTTTTCCCACATAAAATTGTCAGTTGACTGATAAATAGGTTTTGTTTAAAATTACTGTCCCTTTTTGAAAAAGAGTAAGTTACATGACCTCATCTATTTTGCTTCTAGGCAAAATCCAAATAGAACTCTTTTAAGAGATCTAATGCAATGCTCTACTAGTTGAAAACTGAACATTTCTTATTGTACAGGCATTTCATCTTTACCTAGAAATTGTTTTCACTCTGGGAGATTGAGGCAAGAGGATTACAACTTCAGACCCAGCCTGGGCAACTTAGTGACTTAGTGAAACTTAAAAAAAAAACAAAACAAAAACAAACAAACAAACAAACAAAATATATATATATTTTAAATATATAATATATATACTATATATATATTTTAATATATATACTATATGTAAATATATAAATATATATATATATATATATATATATATATATATATATATATATGTAAAAGGACTAAGGATGTAGCATGATCCAAGGCCCTGGGTTCAATCCTGGTGTCACACAAAACAAACCAAACAAAAATATATGTTTTTTTCTTGATTAATGAATTGCAAGTTAGAATAATCTCACACAGGCACATACCACAAAATAGGGAAACACTTTTTTTTAACTTTTGTTTGTTTTTGGTATCAGGGATCAAACTCATGACTGCGCGCTTGCAAGGCAGGTGCTTATGCTGCTCTGCTAAATCCCCAGCTCTCATACCACAAAATAGGAAGTAAATAAATTGTAATGTGTTTATATCAATAATTACAAAGTTCAGCATCTTCTGATAAGTCCTCTTACCATGACATTCTGCCTTGCCGCAGCCAATAGTACCAAGCTACCATGGATTGAATATCTTTGAAACTATGAGTTCAAGTAAACTTTTCTTTTTTTTTTTTTTATTGGTACCAGGGATCGAACTCACAACTGTCTGCTTGCAAGGCAGGCACTTATGCTGCTGAACTAAATCCCCAGCCCCTGACTTTTCCTTTTCAAAAGTTATCTTGAGCATTTTGTTATAGTAACAGAAAACTAAGTTATATAGTAAGTACCTACTATATATAGTGCACTGGACACCCTGAGATAAGAAAGACCTAATTGCTGCCTTCACAGAGGTCAGAACCCAGATGATTAGAGACCATGGTGAAGCTGACATTATGCCTGTTTTGGGAACTAAAACTAGCTGAAGACTATCCTGCATAGCTGAAGACTATGCAGGATAAGCACTTGGAGAACCCTAGATAAGACAGACAGGAACCCTGTGTTTGTCCCAGTGGCATGCCATATTCAAAGTTAGAGTATAAGAAATGCCAGAAAACAGGTGTGACCAAGTGCCTAAGGAGATCAAAGGAGAGTGAGTACTTGTGGTCTGTATGCATTGCAGGGGATAGTTTCAGGGAAAGCTTGCCCCTTTTTTTCATTCATTCTACCCAGTCCACTGAGCAACACTTTACCCTAGGCACTGTGCCTGGTGCTATGAAGATGGAGGACCTGTCATTCAGCAACCTTTGTCAAGTGGAGTGGAACAACAATAAACAGAGCAGTATTTCTTTAATTCTGTGTGCCTTTGATTTTGAGTTGTAACCAGATTTTGGAGATGTTCAAATTTGGGAAAAGATGTATTTTATAATGACTGACATAAAATAGTCATAGCTAATCCAAGCTTTGACAATGCATTATCCTAGATGCTTGCATGTATCAAGTTTATTTAATAAAAGGCAATTATATACAGTAAAATGTGGCTTGCTCTGAGTGGTTCCTGGGAAATATGGTGAATAAATGAGGAAATGAATCTTGGAAGGATAAATTCACCATCCTCTAGCCCTAGACCATCTGGAGAAGACTGTTTCTTGCCTAAAGATATGTACAAATGGTAATTTCAAAACTTTCATGTTGTCAAGGAAACCACTCAGAGATGGGTAACTGGGGGATGAACTCATTTCTAGCAAGTCCTAAGAACCAGGATTTTAAAAGATTTGGAGGGAAGGTGGAGAGAGAAGCTGCAAAGAATGGAAAAACCTATAACCCTTTTAAATTATTGCTCAAGGTGCTAATTTCATTTTGAAAGGGGTTGGCATTGAAATTTGTGGATACCTTAGAAAAATATGATCCATTAATTACAGTTACAGTTTGATTATAGGGTCTGCAGATAATTGGAATTTTTTTTTTTTCTTTTTGAGACAGGGTCTCACTTTGTAGTTGGCTGGCCTTAAACTCACTTTGTAGCCCAGGCTGGCCTCCATCTCTATCTTGAAGGGAAACATTTTGCCTCAGCCTCATCCTGAGTGCTGGAATTATAGGCATGCGCCACCATGCCTGGCAATAATTGGAATTTTTGTGGTGAAACCCAAATTCTTTTTCAAGAACATCTCTGAGTGATCTCTTACTATATATTTTGAGAATTACTGGTTTAGACCTCATCTCTGAAAATAAAGAATCCTATTTGCAGCACAGTAGTGGGGAGACCTAAATAGGGACTGGGGTTGAGGGCTCACATTCACCCAAATTGCTTTGTGGGTTGTGACTATTAATCTAGTCAATTTGACTAGATTGAGAGGCACACTTCTGGGTTTGTCTTGGGGATGTTTACAGAGGGGATTAGCATGTGTGCCTACAAACTTCGGGGTGACATCATGCAGTCGGCTTGCAGCCTGGATGGAATGGAAAAGAGAAAGAAAGAGGAAGTCAGCGCCATTGCCTGTGGACAGTGGACTCCAGCTTCCTCAGCCTTTTCATGGTGAACTTGCATCTGCTGCTCTTCAGGGACCTTCCAGGTCTTCAGCCTCAATCTGGGGCTACATCCCTGATTCCTACTGTTTTGAGGCCTCCAACTATTTATTTATTTATTTTCCTTGAGACAGGTTTTCACTATGTGGTTCGGGCTTGCCTTGAACTCACTTTGTAGCCCAGGCTTATCTTGAACTCTGCAAGGATCCTCTTGCATCAGCCTCTTGAGTGCTGGGATTACAGGAATGTGCCACCATGCCCAGCTAGAGGCTTCCAACTTCTTGGATTGAGTACCTGCTGGGTCCTCTGGCTTTCTAGTGTGCAGCCATTGTAAACTATCCAGCCTCTGATCCTATAAAACAATCTAATAAATCTGCATAATTGTGGTGCTATAAACTTGGGTATGCATGGATCACTGTAATGCAATGTCTTAACTCTTTGGGGAAAATACCTGGAAAGAGAATAAAATGGAATTTCTAGTTTTATTTTATTCAGTTTATTTATTTATTATCTTGAGGAATCTCAGCACTAAATTCCAAGATGGTTGTACTAGTTTACAGTCTCACCAACAATGTAGAAGGATTTCTTATCCCCCATGGCCTTGCTGGTATTCATTATTTGATTTCTTGTTGCTAGCCATTCTTTTTGGAGAGAGGTAGAGCCTCAGTGTGGTTTTAATGGTGAGAAAACTGAAGAGCTTTAATTAAAGTAATGCCATGCAGTTTCTTTTTGAAGAAAGATCATTCTGCATGCAGTGTGGAATAGAAAAGAGTGGAGGAGATAGTAATAATTGTGGTAGTATTAGCCTGTAATCCCAGCACTTAGGAGGCTGAAGCAGGAAAAGCAAAAATTCGAAGCCATTCTGGACTACATAATGAGACCTTGTCTGAAACAAAAAAAATGGACAACCAAAAATAATTTTTAAAAAAACACCCCCAAACTTCTAGGATTGAGGCTATGTAACCTTTATGATAGCAAGAGATCAGATGAAAGGCAGAGGCAGCATGGACAGGGATGAGGACAGTGACTATGGATTTCATTGGAAAAAGTCAATAGGACCTCATTATTGTTTGATTTAGAGGTTGGGGAGAGTGTAGGTCACACAGGATCCAACCATCCAAGGAAAATGTGGATAATGGAAAGACAATGCACAGGAAGTGGTCTTCCCTCCTGTTAGAACTGGTCCTTGGAAGACAGCTAAGACTTAAAGAGCATGTTTCCTAACTGTTCTCTCATCCAGCATTGTTACTATAAAAGTTGTATATAATGGAGCAGAATGTAGATCAATTGGTAAATCTCTTGTCAAGCATATGTACATCCCTGCTTTCAACCCCAAATACCACACACACACAAACACAGCTATACATGTTTATTGTGCAAATTTTGGAAAACAATTTTAACACTGTAATCCCATACATCTCTATTAAATTTCATTATGTATCTCTCCAGTATTTTAGTAACAGCTACCTAAATAATTAAATCAATTCATATTATACACTATTTGGTATCCTGACTTATTCACATAGTATTTTATTGTGGACATTTTCCTGTTCTTTTTAAAAATTCTAATTTTATTATATTACAGTGATGGGGAGCAAACCCCAGGGCCTCACACATGCTTGTCAGCTGGCCTACCACTGAGCTACACCTCCAGGTCCAAAATGTGATTTTACACTTGGTCTGAGCCAAAAGACTGAGTGTGATAAAAACATTTTTACCAGCAATATATTTCATTATGTGAAAGTACCATAATAATTCAAAGTTTTCTTTGTGTTGGACTTTTCCAACCTTCATTTTCCTTTGTAGATACTGCATAATGAAAAGAATAAACTACGAGGAGTAAAAGTACTGGATTAAAATGTGTGAATGTATTTAGGGCTTTTGATAATAATTACCAAAGTGCACTGTAGAAGAACTATCTCCTATTAGTTAGGTAAGAGAGATCCAGGAGGTCAGGAAGTTAGGTCCATGTTACTCATTGCCATTGCCTTGGCTCCTAGAGATGGATATAATGGTTTGTGCTTTAAATGTCCATCACAGGTTCATGTGTAGAAGTGGTGGGCCCCACCTTACAATGCTGTTGGAAGATGGTAGAATCTTTAGGAAACAGGGCCTAATAAAAGGAAGTGAGATTGGGATGGGGGCATGCCCTGGAAGGGGATATTCCTGGCCCCTTTTGGTCTCTCTTTGCTTCTTGGTCACCATGCGGTAAACAGCTTTGCCTCTTCCACCCTCTTCCCAACATGATATTTTGCCACTCCACAGCCTCAAAAACCATAAGAACAAACTGCCCAAAGACTGAAACCTTTGAAACTGCACTAAAATAAATTTTCCTTCTTTTAGGTTGGTTTTCTCATATATTTTGTCACAGTGACTGAAAGCTTACATATGTTTAATTATTTCCTTATAAATTATACTATCCATATTACAATATGTAGCCAATTCTGACTGGCTTCTTTCATATACACGATGATTTCAAGGTTTGTCAATATTTTCATATGTATCAATACCTTGCCCTTCTAACTGATTAATAATATCCCATTGTATGGACATACCATATTTTGTCTCTATTGATTGGCATTTGAGTTTATTTTTTGACAGTTATAATTTTCCTGTCAACATTTGTATATGAGTTTTTATTTAAACATGTTTCTGATTTTTGTGGGAGTGTACTAAGAGTAGACTTATTGAGTCTTATGGTAACTTTATGTTTAATATGTTGAGAAACCACCAAACTATTTTCTATACAGTGTATTCTGCTGTTGTTAAATGGAATGTTCTATAGATATGTTGGTCTAGTCAGTTTGTGCTGTTTTTCAAGTTTTCTTCTATTATGATCTTCTAAGTAGTTATTCTACATAGTATTGAAAATGAGATTTTGAACAATTTTTATTGATAGATTTTCTATTTGTGTTTCTTCCTTCAGTGCTGTAGTTTTGCTGCCTGAATTTTGGTATTCCATTGTTATGTACATATGTATCTATAATTGTCAGGTCTTTCTGATGAGTGGCCTATTTTTATTATAAAGTGTTTTTCTTTTTCTCTAATAATAATTTTTGCTTTTAAGTTCATTTTATCTGATATTAGCATAGCCACTTTTACTTTTTGGTTTGTTTTAAAGTACAAGGAATTGAACCCTGTGCCTTGTGCTTGCTAGGTAAGTACTTTACCACTGAGCCGCACACAGGCCTGCTCTTACTCTTCCAGTTAGTGTTTGCATGGAATATCTTCTAACCTCTGACTTTATGGCTATTTGTGTCTTTAAAGTGTTTATTAAATAAATTTATTATATTGAAATCTTTGCCTTTCTAGGATTTATTTTAATATAACTCGAGGTGAAAATTTGACCCACCCCCTGGGAGGATACTCCATTCTACAATACAAAAAGTTAGTTTTATTTTACATAGTTCAATCATTTCTGGAGGCTTTGTTCTATTAAGATTCATTTAAATTACTTATTATTGCTTCCTATTTTATTGGCTTATATGTTTAAGCATTTATGTATTACTCTCTTTTGCCAAAATTGTCCTATTTGTGTTTAATTTGCATTAAACATTTTGGAATCCACTGGCATAGTCTAAAAAGTATTGTTGGTATTTTTATTCAAAATGTTGTTAGTCTGTTTCCTAGAATAACTATAATAAATTCTTGAGGCTGGGTAATTTGTAAAGCATAAAGAATTATTTAGTTCATACTTCTGAGAGCATGGCACCAGCTTCTGTTTAGCTGCAGAGAGAGCCTCATAGCAAATGGCATCACAGCGGTGGGAGTATGTGGGAGAGCAATTATGACAAGAAAAGCCAGAAAGTGATTCAGAATGATGCCCCCAAGTCCTGATTCCTTCCACCAGGACTAGTCTCTTAAGAGTGCTCACCTCCTCTTAAAACTACCAAACTGGGGGCCAAAGCTTTAACATATGAACCCTTGAGGAACGGACCACATTCATGCAAGTTTATTCTAGACTAACATCTCTATATTTTGGCATTTTCCTACTTAAACACAAGATACGCATTTTCCTTTACTCAAAACTTACAGATGATTATTTAACTTACTACTTCGTGTGCCATATATACCTATTTGTTATCTGTGCCCTGTTCCTGACAGATACCTCCTAAAACTTGTGTAGTTTCCTAAGTGATAGGAATGCTACAAGCATGTTTTGTTCTAATATTTGGTTTTTGACCTCTGGTCTGGCTCCTGATATGGGGCTTCTAAATCTTCATAGGTGTTAGAAATGTCCTTTTTTTTTTTTTAAATGAAGTGTCTTGTAATGGATTTTCAGATAGCTATAGGATGGGGAGTTGACCACTAGAAAGACCAAGTCATGAGAAATTTTAGTTAACTCCCTCTCCATTTTCCAGGAAAAGTAAAGGGGTCAGGGATTGAGTTAATAGTCAATCATACTTATGTGATGTATCTTCCATAAAGAACCTCTAAAAGAAGCTTGACCTATAAGTTAAACTGAGAGGCTGGGGTAGGAAGATCACAAGTTAGAGACCAGCCTGTGCAAATTTGCATGACCTTTCTTAAAATTAAATAAAAATAAAAAGATATCTGCCTGAGAAGGTACCTCATTGGCCCTGGACTCCATCCCCAGAACCATAAAACAGCAGCAAAACCACATACAACCATAAAAAATACCCTAAGAGATAGGGTTCAGAGATTTTTTTGGATTGGTAAGCACATCTATATGCTGGGAGGATGGCATCCCCCAGCTTTATGGGAACAGACACTTCTGCATTTAGGAGCCTTCCATCCTTTGCCCTATGTACCCCTGCTTCTGGCTATTCCTTTAATTATATCCTTTAATAATTGGTAAATATAAATAAATGTTTACCTGAGTTTTGTGAGCCATTACAGTGTGTGTGCTGGCAGGGGGTATAAGAATCTCTGATTTGCAGCCAAGATGAACAGAAGTGTAGGTAATTTGAGTATCTAGTATTTATGTCTGGAACCAGAAAGAAGGTGAAGTCTCATAAACTAAGCCTTTGGCAAATAGTGTTAGAATTGAATTGGGTTGTAGAACACTTAGTTAACATCCAGAGACTTAAGGGAATTAGATGCTGTGTGATCTGTGAGAATAAAGAGAATGAGTTTTACTTATTTGTATTCATTTTTTGGCATTATTTAGGTATCTTGTCATTTTAATATTAGAAAACTATGAGTCTTCATCTATTTTTTATTGATTTATTCATTCATTCACTTGCATAAAACTATTTGAGACCACTTATGCATGGACACAGCTTTGGGTGCTGACAACACAGTGGTGTCAAATCAGAAACTGACCCCTAATCCCAGAATGTATGATGCAGTGGGTATGTTAATAGATACTGTTTTTATTCCCAACTTGATTATCTGTGGTCCTCTGATATGTTTAACAAGATCTTTTGTTAAGCACTTTCTTGGTTTGAGCTCCCCTAGGATTATACCCTGAAACAAAGATTTGAGTACAAGCTAGTTTATTTGATGATGGAATGGGAAGGTGAAGGAGTGGGGAAGTGGAATGGAAGAAAGCAATACAGTGTTTTAATGAGCAAAGTTATACAGTGGACATTTGGGGCTTAGTCCTGCTAGGCACCTGCTGGGAAGCTCTGTGGAATGTACTGTGAATCAGCCCACACTGAAGTGCAAGGACATTTGGGAACCCATGTCCCTCTTTGGTGGATAGTTGTGCCTGGGAGATTGCTGTTCTGCCTTTCTTGTGGTGAGCAGTACTCCTACAACCAGAAGGCCTCCTCACATTGAAGGGTGCAGGTGCTAAGGTAAGAAGCTAAATGTGGCAGAGGGCCTGCCCCATGGAAGATATCAGGTATTTTAGTCATTTCATTTCTTGCTGGGATAAAAACCTGATACCTACAATTTAAAAAGGAGTCAGGTTTTATTGTGGCTTATAGTTTCAGAAGTTTCAGTCCATGTTTAGCAGGGTCAAACATTGAAAATGGCATGGTGGAAGGGCTTGTGACCTACCTCCTCTGACCAGAGCCTGCCTTCTACTGAAAGGCAAGTTACATGGCCCTTTTGACTCAGTCACCTTCCAAAAGCCTTACCTATGAGTGCACAAGGCTTGTAAGGGACATTCTCTGCCATATTTCCCTGAAAATAAGACCTCCAGAAAATAATCCTTTGAGTGAGTTTTCATGGTGCTCACATTATAGGCTAAGCCCCAGTTAAGATGGTCAGCCAGAGGGATGCACTTAGTCAATTGCAACACAGTGGAAGTATTAAATTATAAAATCATAATTTATAACTAAATATATTTATATTAATACCAAAAATAAAAGATAGTATAAAGTATTTGAAATTAAACAAGTGGATACGTTTCGATGTGTAAAGAGATGAAATCAAGATTTATTGCCAAATAACCAGACTACAGACACATGAGTGATGTGTGCACTTGATAATGAATGAATGTGGTTGTGTTTAATATGAGTCTTCAGAATTCAAAATGTTTTGTGTTGTAGTGGGTGTACTTAATGCACTTGTGGGAAATTAAAGAAATGTTTTCTGAACTTTGATGCCATGCAATTTTTTGCTGCTTTTGTGTGGACCATCATTCTTACCTGCCATCATTTTTGTTGCCACTCCTGTCTCAGAAGTCTTCAGTTAACACTTGATTTAATGGAAACTTTGTAAAACCTAACCTGCAAGAGGTGATGACTTGGGTAGAGAATTCTTGGGATAAAATCACTGACAACTGTGTTGCCAATGTATAGTGTGAACAGGCTGCACGCACAAGGAATGCTCCCTTAAGGAGAGTCCTGTTGTTGCACATGAGAAATCAATGCCAATGATTCTATGTGAAATGGAGTCATAAGAAATTCAGGCTAGAATTTGGAGTTTGGAGTGTTATGGTGATGTTCCAAAAGAAAATGACATGACTATATTTGAGTAAATATAGCTTTTGTACATGAATAAATGTAGGTTGTTGTACAAGAACAAATGTAGATGGTTATACATGAAAAAAGTAAGATATCCCCTGAAAATAAGCTCTATTGCATCTTTTGGAGTAAAAATTAATATAAGACCCAGTCTCATTTTGGGGAAAATACAGTATCAGAACCATAGCATTCTGCACCAGGTCCCCAAAAGAGTTATGCACATCTGTTTATACAAAATGCATTTAGTCTGCCTCTAAGAGTGGCCAAAGTTTTAAGTTTTAGAAGTACTAGAAAGCCCAAAAATCTCCTAAGACTCAAAGCAAACCCTTATCTGTGATCCCCTATACAAATAAAAAAGAAAGTTAAACACTGCTAATATATAATGAAATGGGATAAATATTCCCTCTCCAAAAAGAAATGAGAAATGAGAAAAAAGCAACTGAAAATCAGTAGGGAAAACATTAAATCTTGTTGTTCCAAGTCCAGCACCTGGAGAGATGGAGAGATATGATCTCCAAAAGGTTTGGCTGGCACGGATATTACAGCATTGCCTATTGTAGCCTACATGGCTTCTCTGCCATCTCTTCAGATGGTTTTTTCCCACTGCTTTTAGCTTTCCTCAGATGTTCAGTGTTCCTGGGTTCTCTAACTTCTGGAGTCTTGACTGCACTTTTAGCTTTTCATTCCCACAGATTCACTCACAGCCCATTCAGCGGCAAACAACATGGTCTCCTGAAATCTGGGTGGAAGTCTCCCTACTGCACAACTCTTATGTTATACATGTTCATAATAGTAGTATAATATGGATGATGCCAATGTATGCTGCCAGCTTAGGCAGTAGGCAAACCACATTGGATCACAGCTTTAGAGCCCTCTAAATGCTGTAAACCAAATCCCAGGGAACCAATTCCCTGGGCAGTTCTCTTAAGCAGCACACCCTGGGGCTGTTTCTGAAAACAAAGTGTTTCACTTTTACACTTTTGAACCTGAGATAGGTGAGGTCTTGTAGATTTCTGAAATGCCCTTAAGGCATCTTTTCAGTTTTCCTGATGCAAACTACTTGGTTTCTTTTTAATATAAATCATTTCAGCACCAAGCTTTTCTTGGGGGAAAACTTTATAAGTGACACATTACAGGCAATTCCTTTCTGGACACCAGCAAAAATTTTCAAATTATTCAGCTCTACTTTTTGCCCTACCTCTCAGGATATGACTAAAAGCTTCCAGAAGTACCCATACCACAACCTCAACATTGGGCTGCCTTGAAATATACCCTACCAGATTAATTAGGGTGCCACTGGTCTCGTATAGCCTCAGGACATGAGGAAAATGAAGAATAATTTCTACCAGAGTGTAATATACCTGGTTTCTGCTGCCAATGGAGCCCTTGTTTCCAACTGAAACTCCTTGAGCCTGGCCTTTACTGTTTGCATGTCTTTTGCATTCTGGTCTTCTGAGATCTTCCATCAAGATCAACTTATAGCATCATAATGCTTCTCTAGCTGGCATCTCCAAACTTTTCTTTTTTTTCTAAGTTTTTAATTTTGAAGGTAGTAAAATACAGCAGAACAAGATGGGACAAAGCCAATTGAGACAGTGTAGTGAAATTAGTACAGAACTTCACAGCAGGTTACTGGGATAACAGCAATAGGTGCAATAGTATATCTCATTTTCTTCACAATAGTTGTTCCTTCAGTTAGGTACAGCAAAACTGAAGGAAATATCAAATTTATAAAAACAGAATATTGAATAGAGCAGTACCATTAATTAGAACAGAGCAAAACAGTGATAAAAATATTTGCCTTCAAAGAGATGGCAGAAGGAAATCCCCCTTATTTACTACATTGCATATAGTCAAACTTGCAAGAGATGCACAGATCTCTGGCTCTCACTTGCTCACAGAGGTGGTGGTGGTGGGATGGATGTTTGATTCTTAGCCCACGTGCCGGTAGGCTCACAGGTGCTTACCAGAGTGGCAAGCTGGCTGCTTGTTTTCCCAGCACCCCAAGTTCCAACATAGCATAGACCTCAGGAAATGTTGATGGTTCTTGCCCTGGGGTGGCCATGGTTTGCCAGGCCATAGCCACTTACCAGAGTGGCAAGCTGACTGCTTGTTTTCCCTGTGCCCCAAATTCCAACATGGCATAGATCTCAGGAAATGTTAATGGTTCTTGCCCTGGGGTGGCCATGGCTTACCAGGCCATAGCCACTTACCAGAGGGGCAAGCTGGCTGCTTGTTTTCCCAGTGCCCCAAGTTCCAACATGGCGTGGATCTCAGGAAATGCTGATGGTTCTCGCGCTGGGGCGGCTGTGGCTTGCCAGGCCACAACCATTTACAGAGCTCTCCAAACTTTTCTGAACTCCTCTTGCAAACCAGTTCCAAAGATTTCTTAACCACAAGGTTAAGTATATTCACAGCAATAATTTCACTTCTCTGGTACTAAAATCTGTCTTAGTTACTTCCCTATTCACTGGGACATATATAAAATCCTACAATTTAAAGGAAAAAAGGTTTATTTTTGGCTCACAATTTCAGAAGTTTCAGTCCATATGTGGCAGGCTCTAACACAGAAAATGGCACTGGTGAAGGGCCTGTGCAGAGGAAACCTGCTCACATAATTGTGATCAGGAAATAGAGCAAAAGGAAGAGCCAAGGAGGGAGGTATATCCTTCAAAGTCACTCCTCCACTGACTCACTCCTGACCAAACCCTACCTCCTAAGCAGTCACCTTCCAAAAAGTGCACAAGACCTTTAGGGGACATTCTTTATTTAATCCTTATTAGTGGTCTCAAAACTGCCCATTGAGCACATGGATAGGGTGCTGATAGTACCCGTAACACATACCATCCATCTGGAAAAAAGAGCTATCTTTGGAAAGCATATTTACACCGTGTAGTGGGAGGGAAGAAGCTGGGAGTGAAAATAATGTGGAATGTCAGTGACAGAAAAATGACTATAGTATTGGTCAATGGTATTCATTACAATCATTATTTTATATTTCATTCTGTGTTGTGGTACCCAGCAGAACTGAATCAGCATGGTGCTGGGTGTGGATGGCATACCTGAGGATTATTGCCAACAGCATAAAATGAGAACTGGAGAGGAAGATGGTATGCTGTTGATTCTTCTGGAGAAGCTTGTTAGACTGGCTTTCTTGCTATAAACTCAGCTGCTCTTAGTGGAGGAGCTCAGGCCCTGGCTGTTGCTGAGGATGGCTGCAGTTCTTTTTAGGGGAGCTCTGGCTCTTACCTTGAGCATTGCTTCTTGTGCCAGTGCAGATCCCTCAACCTGCTGGCCAGATCTTTCATCCTGCTGATGTAGACTTTCTTGCTTCCACCACTGACCTTTGTTCTTTTCCAGTGTAGATCCTTGATACAGACTTTCATGAGACATTGTCGTGGGCTCTTGGTCCCCAGTTGGACTCATGGAGGACATTGCTATGGGCTCTAGGTCTTCAGATGGACTTGTGCAGGACACTGCCATGGGATCTAGGCCCTCAGCTGGATTCTTTGGGTCTCTATTATGTGAATGAATCACTCTCATTCTTCTGCATTTGACTCTTTGGGCAAATATTATAAAATAATCCTATAAATTATGTGTCCTGTATTAAATCTTTTTCCCTTGTAAGCCCTGGCTACAACAGTTGTTAATTAATCACATAACAAAATTAATGACTTCATATATAGTAATATCTCATTTTATGAGCACTTCTGTTCACAAACAATTCAGTTCACAAACAGAAGCATTTGGCAAAATTTTGCTTTGTGAGCTCTGCATTTGGTGATGAACATAACCGTGGCTATCTTTCCCACATGAATCCAAGAGCAGCCATCCTTTCCAGAATTGCAGAATGAATTAAGATAATAAACTGAGATACTATTGTATTTTGTATGTTGGTCAGGTTTTCTCTATGACACTTTGAAAAAAAATAAAATAGAGATTTTCCAAAGAAGTTTGTGAAAATCTTTAATACTTTGGAAAAAAGTGAGAAATAATAGATATGACAGTAAAAACTATTTTTGACAATAGGATAGTAAATAACATGGAGAAGGATAGAACAGAAGAAAGAGCACTGAGTTGGAGATTGATCCTGACTTTGAATCCCAAATCCACTAAATAGCAATGTAGCCTTAGTCAGATCTGCTCTCTGAACTAGGGTGTCCTTATCTGGAAAATGTAACAATGCTGTATCAGGTCATTTCGTTTTGGCTTACCTAGCAGCAGAACTTGAGAGATGCTGTTAGGCCTCAGAAGTTTGGATAATTTAAAGCTTGTTATAGTGTGATTCTAGAAATGCTTAGTAAGCATATGTTTTCCCTCGTTACCTTTAGTGGAATCACTATTTTTAGTTTTATGATTTTTCTTGTTAATAACAAACTGTTGTTTGAATGACATGTTTATTTTTGCCGCAGGTTGGTACCTTTTCTTGTAAAAAGCATGTCTGAGAGGCAGTGAATAGTTTTTCTATATTTACCATATATAAGCAAAATACTCTAGGGAAAAAAAATTCATTCTGGCCAACTAAGAAACAAAGGAAAGACAGAAGTGGTAGAGGAAACTCCCTATATGGAGCAAAATTTAATGTGAAATCCCACTTAATTGTCTTTTTCAGTCATCTGTTCTTTTCTCTTCTTTCTTTTTTTGCTCCCTCCCTCCTTTTCTTCTTCTTTTTTTCTGTCCTCCCCTTGGTTACTTCTAATTTTTAAAAATTTGAATTTTCTTTCTAATGCCTTAGATATATTTAAGACTATAGTAGAGAATTGGCAGTATTTTTATGAACCCATTACAAACTTACATGTAGATTTTTAGGCAGTGTACAAACATCTACTCTTGGGGTTTATGCGGACTTTTATCTCCAGCCTGTCTTGAATAGGGAGTCCCTTCTTAGTTCTGAAGTAGCACATAAGTATGCTGTTTGCGGTTTTATGGCTTTGGAATTGTAGACTCATTCAACACTTCATTTTCCTAAGAGAAAGACTTGAGAAGCTGGAGAGGAGAAGTGACCTTTGCCACAACATTGTTACTGGTACACCCAAGGTTGGAGCCATTCCTTGCTGCTTAGTCTGGAACACACATGTTCATAATGAATTTGTTAAGGCTTTCTGGACAATAAAACAGGAGTCTTTGAGCCTTGGTTTGGGCTAAAGCCAAAAGTCTTAAGAGTTAGCAAAAGGAGTCTTGTGGCCTGAGATTTTATAAACCAGGAGCCTGTATGTTTTGATATTTGTCAGTGAGTGAAGATTTAGGATAGGGCGTTTAATGATTGAAATGGGAGGGCATAGGCAAAGTTTTCTTGAGAGTTTCTGACTTCTGCTGCATTTCCTACATGGTAAAGAAAGATACAACTCTCCTTTCGACTTCAGCCAAAGGACAAGGTGTGGAAGGGAGCCATTTTGGAGGACTTGATCTAAGGTCCCTGTTGTGTGTGGTGGTCATAATGATTGGGGTGTGACTAGTGAGGAGAGGTTGAGGTTACCTGTCTAAGGAGGAATGAGAATTAGAGCAAGAAAAATTGGGCTGCACTTGGAGCTAGCAACACATCTACCAGCAGCAGGGGCAAAAATGTATTTCTCAATGGCTATATAATGGACATAAAGAAAAAGTCTGCCTAGAGATACCCAGATAAGAGGTGACATATTAGTTTTCTATTGTTGGTGTAAAAATATATCATAAAGTTTGTGGATTAAAATAGCAGATGTTTATTCACTCACAGTTCTGTATATCAGAAGTCTGATATCGAGGAGTCAGTAGGTTCATATGAAGGCCCTAGGAGAGAATCCATTCCTTGCATTTTCCAGTTTCTAGTAGCTGCTGATGTTCCTTGAATTGTGGCTCTATCACTCCTACCCCTGCTTCTGTGGTCACATTAACTTCTCTTCTGTCTTTGTCAAGTCTCCTTTTGCCTCTGTTTTCTAAGGACACTTGTGATTATACCTGGACAACCATAATAATCTCTCCATCTCAAAATTTATAATCACTTCTGCAAAGTACTTTTTTTTTTTTGACTTGTGGAGTCTACTACAGGCTACATTAGAGTCAGTCGGATGGACCAATGGATGCCAAGGGCACTGGAGCTCAGGAAGCCTCCCACATGAAGTGAAGGCTTAATACCTCTGATTTCAGTTGTAGCTGCCGGAGACCCTCCCCTGAAGTGTCAGACAGCTGTGCCTAACACTAAAGGAAGGCATGGTCTTTTTTTCTGTCTCAGAGACTTTCCCAAAGCTACTTTTCAGAAGCCTGAAGGGATGAAGGTGTAGTAATTGCATCCTGGGGTCGACCCTCAGATGACAGAAAAGGGATCAGCTTGCTGCCTTTCAACCAAACAGTTCTGGGAGGTGTGGTTAACTTTTCAGACCCTGCTAAAATGGAAGTCCCTTTGCTTACAGCAGTGATTTCAATAATGCATCTTTTTTTTTTTTTTTTTGTACCAGGGATCGAACTGAACTTTGTGCTTGCCAGGCAGGCGCTTAAGCCACTGAGCTAAATCCCTGGCAATAATGCATCTTTTTTAAAAAAACAGCTTTTCAACCTTCTCTTTCCCTTTTATCTGAGTGTGGAGATCACATTCCAAAGAGGCTACCAAGGCTCAAATGCTTGGATCAATCTGCTTTGGGAGATGATAAAAACAGAAAGTTCCCAGAAGCCACAAAAATGCACCATGGGAGTCAACATACCCAGTGGGCATCTTCACAGGATGACTTCTGTACTGGTTTAGTCAAATCTTTCCTTTTCCTTAAACCATGCTCTCACCATACCCCATTCCCTTCAACCATGCAGAATCCAGAGGCAGGCAGTGCTGGGAAAAGGGAGAAAGCAACACAGTTGACCATGTCCACAATATATCCCCCTTACTCAGGGGTCTATGTTGAAGCAGCCAACTGCAGCTGACTTACTGCATCTGGCTCCTTTGATGCCCTGCTTATTGTCAACCAATTTGCTCTGCTAGGGACCCCTTTTTTTCCTAGAGGTAGACACTGTTCATTAGCTGGCATCATAATGCTATAATTCTGCCTCAAGTTCCCCTGCTAATGGTTATAGTATCAGAAGAAGTAACCAGAGCACTGGACTGCATATCTAGAAAATAGGAGAAAGAATTCTGCACCCTCAAAGTGTCTGGGAAGATGAAGTGAGCAGCCCTAGAAAATGACTGGAACATGGTGGATGCCCTAATAATGGGGTCTTTTACAGGGACCTCATGAGGCTCATTTGTATTATCCAAGTTCTTGGCTGAGTGCCTGGGACACAGTAAGTCCTCAGTGACTGGTGGGTGGAGAAATGAGAGAATCTGGAAAGCACCCCTTGATCATGGTGGCAGATACTACTGGTGCCCTGCCCCCACCTCCTCAGGCCTTCCCAGAGCTGTTGGCAGGCAAAGCTGCTAACTGCAAGCATCTGCATCTGTTTTTCCAAGGGCTTTCTTGATGGCTCCCCCTGTGTATGTGTAGGTTAGAATAATTCAAAGAATGAATAAATCAAATTATTGCCAGGAGTTGTGGGTACCAGCTTTCTTGTCCCTTGGGTGGAGTAACTATGAGCTACAAATTCTATCTGCACTACAGAGATCCTCAGTAAGGCTGAGCTGTAGTGATCCACAGGCTTTCTTGCACTGGCTTTCTTCCTGCTTATATATCTTTTTTTTTTTTTTTTATCGGTACCAGGGATCGAACTCACGACCGCCTGCTTGCAAGGCAGGCGCTTATGCCGCTGAGCTAAATCCCCAGCCCCCTGCTTATACATCTTGAGCTCTCTACCATATAGAGTACTCACGTTCAATGTCTCATGGCCAGATTCTAAGGGAAACTAAAAAAAAAAAACAAAAACCAAAAACACATAACTTACATTTAGAATGTTTGTGAGGCTCTCTGGAGTGAGGCCCTTTCCTTTCCTCTTTCTGTTTGGTTCAGATTTTTTAAAATAAGTAAATTACTTAGTGTGACAGTTAAGCTTGGTTATCAACTTGACCAGATTAAGAGACTCCTGCAGGGGTGACTGGGATACTGTACTCATCATAGATTAATCCATGGATGTTCACAGATGAATGTGCTATTAGAAGATAGGGCCCAGCTGGAAGTGGGTCACCAGAGGTGTGCCCTGGGAGGGACACCTCACACTAATGCTGTTCCCCCGTGCTCTGCTTCCTGGCCACCACACAATGAGCAACTTTACTCCATTATGCCTTTCTACCAGGATGCTTCTGCCTTGCACCCTGAACTAAAACCTCTGAAACCATGAGCCTAATTTAACTCCCCTTTTCTTGATCTTAGACAAAAGGCTAAGAGAAAACCTGCAGCTGTTGGGTATTGTGTCCCTTTGTCAGGAAAGCTGACCAGTGTACTTGGTTTAACTCACATTCACTGTGGGCTTGTACACTGTAGAGGGAGGGAGAGGAGTGTGAGGAAGAGGAGGAGAATGAGCCAGGACTGCAGTAGCCCTGTAGCTGCTGTAGGAATACAAGTCTTGGTTTCCTTTTCATGGCTATGTCCTCAACTTGCTCAGAAGTCACTGTCCTGGTCTGCTACTGTAAAAACAGCCACTAAATATTGTTACTTTTTTTTTTTTTGCTTCTATTAGGAGTGAAACTTCTTGGGGACTGTCTGTACATTTGCTGTGGGTCAGTGTGCTCTTTGCCAAATGATGTGGGGAACAGTACAAGATGGTATTTTGCCATAATCAGGACACATCAATGGTTACAGGTAGGAGGCTCTTCCTACTTTTGTCATTCACCTCTAGCTGCTCTCAGGGTGAAAACTGCCGCAGAGGAAGCACTGGATAAAAGGCTCAGAAATGGACATTTTAATAACTGAAACCTCTGAAACCTTTCAAAACCTTTTAGGCTTTGAAACCTGCTTTCAAAGCCTAAAAATTCCTCCAAGGTCTTCCAGGTTCTCTTGCTATATTTTACCATTCCCCACATCATTTAAAAAAAAACACTTTGCATACTTAAGTTGGATTTTTAAGGAGGCATGTATGATCTTTTCCTACTAAATCACTCAGCATTTTAGTTGGAGAAGTAACTTCAGGGCATAGAAGTCACATAGAATATCAGCCCAGTCATGCTCCCATTCTGACTGATGAGCATGAATTTTTAAAGGCTATTCAAAGCTACCAATTATGATATTCATTCTAGGTGCCAGGCCCTGCAGTACTCCCCTTACGGACATTATTTAATCTTCACATTAGCTCTCTGAAATAGGTCTTGTTCTTCTAGTTTTGCAGATCAAGAAACTGATCAAATTGCTAGAAGTTTATGGAGCTGGAACCCAAGCCTGGCCCTCTTGCACCCTCCTTGCCCATCAACCCACCCCTTATCCCCAGCCTCTGATTTCGCTGTCAAGGGAACCAGAGAATCTAAATGTTTTATCTTCTGTCCTAGGAGGCTGGTATCTTCTCCCTCTCTCTCTGTGTTGTAAGGGAAATTTCCCAGAGCATCTAGGCTGCTGGTGAAGGATGAGGAAGGTTTACAGTATTGTGAAGACCACAAATGACTTTTTAAAGTACCTAGCAACTAAAAGAGCTTCAGTACAAAGATCATCCTTGGTGAGGATCCTGGCTTAGTCCTGTTCCTTCATTCCCAGGCATGGCATGCCGTGTTAGGTTGCTGGTCACGAAGGGTGAAGTGTGTGTTGCAGGATTTTTCCTAAAAGATCTATTTGTGCAAATTCTGTTTGAATTTTTGTCCTTATGGTCTTCTGAGGGGTCCTGCTTACCCTAAATGCCCCTTTCTCCACAGCTCCATATGTCTGTAGGAGCTAAAAAAAATCCCAGCTCATCTTGAAAGGGGAACCTTTGTGAAAAGCCACTTTTGTTAACTCAGGAATTGGTCACCATGATGACAAGTTTGTAACAAAGTTTTAGGTGACCAATCCCCAGCCTCTCCTATGTGGCCCCCTCAATTAAGCAGGAAGTGTGAGGTTGTTTTTCTAGGACAGATCTCTAGCTTTGCCCATTTTCCATCACACGCATAAGTGGAAAATCTGCAGTAGGCTCTTGATCTAGCTGAGGAAATTCTTTATTAAGTGAGGCTACCTTAGTATGAACCCATGAGTAGATTTTTCTGGTGATCGAGATCCTATCTGTGGTGAGTTTTAAGCAAGAAGATCAGTAGGGTAACAATTAGGCCAATCACAAGTAAATCCCAGTATGGTTCAAGGGTGCTCTCCAATTTCATCCATTTCCATCTTGTTGTAAACTGCTGGCAAGAGAGATTTAGTCAGCCTCATACTTCACTTTGAACTATTATCTCCTCCCAAACCTACCACCACTAGCACCTGACAACCCCTTGCTTGCCTCAGTCTCAGAAGATACAGTCTTTATTGACTTATAGCTCTCACAGGGGCTACCACCTTTAGAATAACCTAAAAGATTTATAAAATTTAATTTCTGCTTTTCTCAAAGTATAGCTCTTTGTCATACCTCCTGCCATCTGCTTACTCGTCTCAGATTTTGATGGCAAGAACTATGTTTTTAACAAGTATATATAGCACATGTTACTTTGCTTAAGGCTTTGTACAAAGTATGTGCTGAAAATAATATCTGCCGAATGAATTCACTGGTTGTACTACAAAGTATCAACATGTACTCAATATAACCAGCAGAATTGCTGTGTGCTTCTGTACCGTGTGGTTGTACTAAGGCTTTGAATTCCACTTATCAAAAGAAAATCAGTCCACAAAAATATTTCCCTGGTGGATCTCATTACTTTGTCCCTAACAGTTACTCATTGGAATCTTCAGATTCAGGACCTATTTGAGACAAACTTACGTTAAAAAACAGGATCTCTCTGAGAAGATGCATAGCTTCCAATTTCATGAGGGCAAGGAACACAGGTACGTGTGCATCTGGACTTGTTTGAGCAGCCATGTCATACAATCTCCTGGCCAAGTGAATGTCCTAGAAATAGAAGAACAGCCCACTCTCATTAGGCACAATCCTTAAGGGATGCATAGACAGAAATACCACAATTTACATTTGTTAGGTAGAATGACCCCACCACAAGGTGTCCATTTCCTGATCCCCAGAGCCTGGGACTATGTCATGTTATATACAAAGGGTACTTTGCAAATATAATAAAGTTACAGACCTTGAAATAGATTATCCTGGATTCCCCATATGAACTGGTATCATCATAAGAGCCTTGAACACAGGCCTAAAGTCAGATTAAAGTGAGAAAGATGTGGCAGGAAGAGAAATCAAAGAGATTCTAAGCATTAAAGAGACTCAACTTGCCACTGCTGAGAAGGGCCCATGTGTAATTATGGGAAAGAATCCAGATGCTTGCAAGGAAACAGGGACCACCACCCTACGACTTCAGGGACCTGAATTCCCCCAACAACCTGAATGAGTTTGGAACGGATCTTCCTTAGAGTCTTCAGTAAAGAACTTACCCTTGATTTTAGCCTGTGAAAAACCCTATGCAAAGGACCCAGGCAAGCCATCTGAAATTTTAACCATAGGATACAGAAACTATGAGATAAAGAATGGATGTTGTTTTAAGGAACAGGTTATGGTAGTCAGAGAAAACACAATTTCCAAAAACCTATCATGGACCAGCTCATACTTGTAATTCCTGTGAAAAGGGCAGAGAACACTAGATATTAAGTCCCCTAAAATACAGACGGTAAATAAAAATCATTATGATTATCTTCAAAGTACTTATACTTGAAATTAGAAAATTTGTTTATTCATTAGTCTGCCTTCAGACTCCTGAGGACAAGGTATTAAACTATCTGTTTACCCTCACATTTCCAGTGTGTAGTAAGTGGCTACATAGTAGGACTTTGATAATACAGGATGAATGAACAAACTACTTTGGTTCTCAGGTTAGAATTGAATTCCTCAAGTGACAATACTACTATATTTTCAGGGATTGTTTTCTTTAAGTTACACCATGGCAGGTAAATTTTATTTCTTTAATTTTTATCTACTTATGGCTTATTTTGTTTGTTTTATGCTTGCTTTGTTTGCCCAAACAGTAATGGAACATATAAGGAATATTACTTTCAAAGACTGAAGCATCCTAAGCATATCCCAGAACTGTGTTTTGCTCGAGTGCCCATGGATTATTTTCAAAGAAAGGGGAGAAGAGGAGAGACTTTTCAAAAAAATTTCCATCCAAATATATATATATTTTTATCTTTTCTGCTCCATCACCTAAGCTTCAGGAGTTGTGAATCCTCAGGGCATTTGCTAAACATGTTTCTTGGGTGATGTCTTCTCTCAGTTGTGTTCTGCTTGTCACTACTTAAATTTTTTCAAGGCCTTGAGATTTTTTTGGAGAAAGAAGAATGTTCTCTCTTAAAATATTTAAAATTCAGGATATTGTTTGGAATGAATCTTCCTGGCAACAGAGAAAATAGATGCTGCAGAAACTCTAATTTATGTCTCTAGTTCCAACATACTCAGCAGGCGTTGCTATGATAGCACCCTGCAGATTATAATAGTTGCATCAACGCTTCATGGGGATGGCATATTGACTAGAAGAGGTCATTCAGGGAAAAATAGGTTTTGTCAATAGCTCAGCCATTCATTCTTAAATTAATAGTTACTAATCTATTTCTTGAAGCACAATTCATCCAGTCACCTAATTTATAATAAAAAGTAGCAAGAAGTACCATTAAAGTGGGATGGGATGTGAAAAATATTTCTTTAAAATTCTCAAAGAAAAAAAAATTCCTGAATGCTTCTGGCCAGCAAGGGCAGCTCACAAAAAGAAGACTTTATAGCTAAGCTTCAGAGAAGATTCCTCATTCTTTGACCCTATATAGTAAAAAAAGCGAATCCATCAAACACAAAATATCTTCTTGGTAATTAGGAAATACTCTTTTGAGGAGGTCCAATTTCAGTAAATAAGAAGTCCACTGATAGCTAAACCACTTAGATATAATTTATCTGTGGTATATTTAAATTTATTTTGCTTTCAATTCAGTGTTTGAAGAGGTTATGTAAACCAATTTTCAGACTTCTAAAATAACCTGACTACCTGAAATGTCACGGATGCCACAGTACTGCTTCGTGTTCAGATGTTCAAAATAGCTTCTTACAATTCACAGATGCATGATTCTCCAGCAATAAAGTAGGATATAGGATTTTCCTTGGCCCAACTCCTTGGATATCATCAAAAATGTCTTATGTTGGGAGTGAACATGTAGTTATTTGAGCAACCTTTTATTATGTCATTTTTTTTCTATGCTGGTAACTGGAGTCAGTGTCTTGTACATGGGAGGCAAGTGCTCTGCGTCAAGCTACACACACCAGCCCTATTTTCTTTCTACGAATGTACCATATGTTGATTAGAGAAGACTGAAGATGTAGAACTGAACAAATAGGAAAAAAGGCTGTCACAAGCCCACCTATACACAGGAAAGTAGTGATAAAATTTTATATACTGCTGTTTATCCTTTTTTCTTTTTGGTACTGGGGATCGAACTCACGACCTTGCGCGCTTGCCAGGCAGGAGCTTATGCCACTGAGCTAAATCCCTGGCCCTTATCCTTTAATTTAGAAAAATTTTTATTATGCATAATATTTTGTCTTCTGATAATCTAACAATACATTTTAGAAATATGTCGTAAGAGGTCTTCTAGTGAATAATATTTTTATTAACTATATGGTATAATGACTAATATTCATTAAGTACTATGTACAAATAAGTCACCACTATCTTTTAAACATTGTGATAATTCTTTAGGGCAGCTGATAGTAACAACTTCATTTTAAAGATGAAAATATTGAGGCACAGAGAAGTTAAGTCAGTTACACAAATTCCTGACTTTTGGTGGAACTGGGACTCAAATCCAGAGAATATGCTTCTATCTTGCTCACTTAAACAATGGGCATAAAATACAAACCATTGGATAATAATCTGTACAACATCTTCTATTTTGGAGCAATTTGATTTTTAAGTGTTTCCTATAAAAACTCATATATGTATAAAAATTTTCACATATTTTTGATTGTTAGCTAATACACATTTCTTTATGAAAGGTTATGACCAATTCTATTAAGTGTGTGTCCTACCCTGTCTCATTTCTTGGATGACCATTTTAACTACATCATTTTAGCTTATTCTTGTTGCAGAGGAATTTTATTTTAGTGTCTAAAACTTTAGCTGTAACACTCCATAGGTGGTCAGAGTAGACAAATGGGAAATATAAAATCTTTGTGCCATAATTACTTTTACTTTTGACACATCTATTTATAATGTATTAGTAGATGTGGTTTCATTTTCTCTGTAGGACTTGTCAAAAATATATTATCTAGTAGGTCTAAATACGTATTTGAAATTCACCTCCAAATAATAATTTTCCCCCACTTTATGTCTTTCTTTAAGATGCCTTTCTTAGTTATCTTGTGTTTCTCATACTCTATATCACAAAAATATTTTAGAACAGGAC
Organism: Hydrochoerus hydrochaeris; assembly: GCA_004027455.1. Lineage (NCBI taxonomy): Eukaryota > Metazoa > Chordata > Mammalia > Rodentia > Hydrochaeridae > Hydrochoerus > Hydrochoerus hydrochaeris. The sequence continues at coordinate 244,596 of PVLA01000513.1, read as the reverse complement.
CTCAGAATCCTAATTCCTTACCCTATGAAATGATTGTTTCCTCTTGTAAATATTTATAGTTTCTAACTTTTCTTTTCAGATGTGTGTGTGTGTGTGTGTGTGTGTGTGTGTACCAGTTTTGTCTCACTATAGCTATGGACATATTTCTCCCATAGGATACTATAAAGTCTTTGAAGACTGTCTTATTTTGCTCATGCCCCCAGTACAAAACATAGTTCAAGTGAATAAATGAAGGAATGAAAAGCAGAACATAGTTTAATGGTAGTTTAGAAGTAGATATCTTTAAATTTTTTTTATTTAAAAACAAAACAGAATAAAGCAAATCAGAGCAGAACAATGCAAGCAATACAGAACATCAAAACAAGACAACAGGAAATTAACAATGGCTACCATAATGTCTCTTGTTTTCTTCAAAATAGCTGCCCATTCCATCACACACAATAGACTCAAACAAAACAAAGCAGAACAAAACCAATCAAAACAAAAGAATGAAAGCATTACACAAGATAGTAGGAAATGAACAATGAATAATGAAAACAAGAGACATTATGGTAGCCATTGTTGATTTTCTATTATCCTGTAATGCTTTCATTCTTTTGTTTTGGTTGGTTTTAGTCTATTTGTATTGTTTGTTTTTATTATGTGTGAAGGTATGGGTGGAAGTAGATATCTTTTAAATCTTGGTGTTCATTGAAAGATTCATAGAGATGAAGACATTGGAGTTGTTTTTTGAGAATTTCATAGGTCTTTTATGGGAAAAATCATAAATATGAGAAGTCATCATTCCAACAAAAGGAATGATATAAGCCAGGTGTGATGGCATACACTCATAATCCCAACACTTGGGAGGCTGAGGCAGGAGGGTTGCTATGAGTTCAAGGCCAGCCTAGGCTTCATAGTTCAAGGCTAGTCTAAACTGCATAATGAGATCCTGTATAAAAAAACAAAAATGATACAAAATGAAAGTCAGAAAAGTTCAGTTTAAGATATTTGGAGGGAAGGAATGATGCACAGCTGGGAGAGTATAACAGGTGAAAAGTAGCATATTAAGTTATTATTATTGGGCTGGGGATTTAGCTCAGTGGCATAAGTGTCTGCCTGGCAAGCATTAGGTCATGAGTTTTATCCCTGGTACAAAAAAAAAAAGTGCTTCTGTATTATTATCATGATAGGTTAGGTCAAAGAAGGTTTTGATTTTGAAGAATTCTGGCTTTATGTCTCCAATAAGAATATAAAGCCAATAGCAATATATCTATATCTATCTATATTTTTGTTTCCTTCCTGCCTGCCTACCTGCATAAGTAGAAGGGATAACAGCACCAGAGTTATATTTTATTAAGAAACACATAGTAGTGCTTTGTTAGACAGATTATCTGTAAGACGGCTAATATCTGAAACAACTCCCCAGATTTAAATAACCTGACTCCATAGAAGTCTGTTTCTCCCTCATTCAGCATTCCAACATAGATGTTCCTGGTTGGTGGTAAAGTTTTTTCATACAGCATAGACCACTTTCCTAGTCATCCTGTGATTCTCAAACTGTTTTCACCATGTGGTTCTGTAATTCCCTAAAGCCTCTGTGCCCTCTGCTGTGTGGAAGGGGAAAGAGACAAGGTAGGGGCTCCATTTACTTCTTAGTTGCTTTCGTCCATAAATGACATCCTTTTTTTTTAAATTTCCATATCACTGCCAAGAACTAGGATGCAGAGTAGTGGGAAATGTAGTCTTTGAGTAGGCTGGCACATCCCACCTACTATTTTTAAGGATTGGCAATTCCAATTCTGGTGGGCAGAGCCACCTCTGCTACAGAGTTAAAGGAAGAACACTAGAACAGGAAACTCCAAAGTAGCATTTGCAACAAACCTAGGTGAAGAGAAATTGAAACCTGAGACAAATTAGAGACAGAAGGAATGGTTGCAAGGATGTGCAGCAAGTTCTCTTCATGTTACATTTTTGAAGTAATTCTGTAACAATGATGGATTAAAGAAGAATTTCATAAAAGTTTGTGAGTTGAGAGGTGAGAAGATGGTGAATTGATAGGTAGCAGGGTAGAGAGCCCTCTGAGAGAAACAACTCAGATGCTAGAATTTTATACCATGGAGAAGACCAGATGAAAAGAGAAGGATTCTCATAACCCAGGAAGAAACTAAGGAAAGAAAGAAAGAAAGAAAGAGGACGGAAGAAAAAAACACGGACGGAAGGCTGGAGCCTGATGTGCTCTCACTGGAGCTGGTCCCACGCTGTACTGGGCACCTTGGAGTCAGAAGACTTGTGGTCGTGCTGAAATCATGGTCATACTGAAATTGGGGGTTGGTGAGCCTGAGGCCCTTGAGGGGAGGATGTGCTACAACTGAGAATGGAACCAGTGTGGAGAGCTGTACTAACCCATGGTGAGTGCTTGGAATTTGGCCTTGTGGAAGGGGGTGACTGGCTGGATGACATATTGGAGTTGGTACAGGATAGGCCTGAACCTGGAACTGCAATGGCATCAGTCAGCCACTCCTGGCCCAAAGCAGACTAGTGGGATCTGCTTGGGCTGGGTCATGCCCCTGGTCAGGACCCAATAGCCAGGGATGAAATTGTCCTGAACTGGTGATGTCCACATGGCACAGACTAACATGCTGAAGGCACTCACTGGTTGACTGGCTTAGAGGAGAGGGGCCAGCCCATATCACCCCTGCATGTACCTCACAGATCAATAGCAAACTGGAGAAGGCAGCAATCCCCTAGCCAGCATGTTTCAGAAAAACCATAAGCAATATGGAAAGGGCCCAAAACCACCACCATACACCTGTCTGAAAGAAACCAGAAACATGACAAGAGAAAGAAACAAGAAAAAGCCTCCAGCCACCAACCCAGGGAACATAAGTCCAGGAGAGGTAAATACAGAAGAGATTAAGGGCAGCAAACATGTAATATTGGACACAGCATCAGCCGACATAAAGAAATATCTTTGTGACATCACAGATGAACTCAAAACTGAAATTCTAATTCAAGTAAAGCAAGAGATAAGAAGATTAATAAAAGAAAATGCTAAGCACCTCTCAAGAAGACAGAGATGGAAGAATAGAGGAACCCAGAAAAAGGAGAGAAATGTTCAATGAAGAATATAAAAAAAATCTAGAATGCATGAAACAGATTCAAAAAACTAGGAAATTAAAAACTCCATTGAAAGCTGGCAAAATTGCTTGACAGAAACTAAAGTTAGACTTTCAAAACTTGAAGATAGATTTGCAATGTGTGATCATGAAAGGAAAGATCTCTTAAAAATAACAAGGAAACAGGCAGTAACAATACAAAAGCTAGACAATGACAAGAGGGTCTATAACTTAAGAATAAAAAATGTGAGTGAAGAAGCAGGGGTAAACACAAAGGAAATACAAAGGCTATTTACAGAAATAATTGAGGAAAACTTCCCAAGCATAGGAAAAGAAAATGATATTCAGATATATGAGGCATACAGAACTCCAGCCAGCTACAACCAAAACAGATCTATACCCAGACATATAATAATCAAGATCCCAGAAATTCATCACAAGAACAGAATATTAAAAGCTGTCAGAGAAAAGAAACAGATCACCTACAGAGGAAAACCCATCAAATCACAACAGACTTCTCAACACAAACCATCAAATCAAGAAGAGCTTGAAGCAAAGTATTCCAAGCCCTGAAAGAAAATAATCTCCAACCCAGATTTATGTACCCTGCAAAACTGTCACTAGAAATTAATAGAGAAACAAAATGCTTCCATGACAAAGAGGAATTGAGGGAGTTCATGGCCACTAATCCAACCCTACAAAAAATATTGAAGGACATTGTAGAGAGAGAGAAAACAATCACCAGGATTCCAGGAATAATGGCAGACAGGCTTCAGTGAATGGGGCAGACAGTAGAATGAAGGAGAAAAGTAGACAACCAACAGCAGAAAAATAGCATAGCAGAGATGAGACAGAGAAGATTGGCTATAATCTCCAACACAGATGGCCTTGATACACTAACAAAAAGAAACACAGGCAGAGTAGATCAGGAGATAGGGTCCATCAAGATGCTCTGTATAGGAAGTATAATCAACCTGAAAGAGGGTTTATGAACCAAAAGTCAAAGATGAGAAAACATTGTTCTATGTGACAGGAAACCAGAGAGAAATAGGGACAGCTCGTCCAGCAGCTGCAGATAGGTTGGAAAGACATGACACTTTTGTGCAGTGGAGAACTACTCAGCTATAAGGAAAGAAAACCTTAAGGCTTTAATAGGTAAAGGAATACAACTCAAGATCAAGCTCAGGGGTAAAAGGTTCAGAACCACTTAGGTAGATAGAGGGTTGCCCCCCTAATCTAAAAACTAAAAGAGTTAGTCAGACCCAAAATGTACAAAGCACCCTGTGAAAGTGAAAGGAGTGGGGTTGTCTTTTAAAAAAGGAAGTCAGAGGACATTGTTAATAGTGTATCAGGATTTAAAATCCACATTATTCTTATCACTCTGTTTGATTTTATTCTGTTCCAGTCTGTCTACTTGTACTAGATTTGAAGGCACAGACAGCTATCCCCAAAATAACAGGATATACTATGGTAATTTCCTTAATTTCCTATTAACTTAAACTGAGGCCCTATATTACTTATACTATCTTACTATGATTGATCTTATTTGAATCTGGTTTGTTAGACTGCTGTTTTGTCTTGACTGATTTTATTTGAATCTAGTATGCTTGATAGTATTAAGTCTGAGAGTAGAGGCAACTACTCTGAAGATGACAATATTCAATAGGATACCCATTTGATTATTAACTGCTTTTGAAGTCCTACAATATCTCCAATGTTTTGTTTTTATTAATATTGCTATTTACTGCTATGTTCAATTATACTATGCCTGATGATATAGACAATTCTGTTGAAAATAACAAGAGACATCATAGTAACTACTGTAGATCACCTAGTATTGTGGTTTAATATGTCTTTTAGTTTTGTGTTTTTCTAGGAATTTTTTTGTTTGGTCTTGTTTTAATTTGTTTTTCCCTCTAATACATGTGTGTAGAGACTCATGCATGTGTAGAACTTCTAAACAGTTTACGAGAATTGATTATATAATGCATGATGTAATGAACAGATACTTTGAAGAGAAAGAGACACTAAGGTACCCAGTGCTAATTCTGTAGCATCATGATATAAAATCTAGCAATACTAGTATTCCTTGTTCAGAGTGATATTAGTCTGTTTTGTTTTGCTTAATTTCAACATACGTAAAGGTATGGACAGCTATTTTGAAGAGACGGAGAGACATTATGGCAGCCATTGTTGACTTCCCTATTGTCTGGTCTTGAAGACCTAAAATGCTCATCTTTCTCACTGGGGCTTAACTGCTAAGGATTGCTAAGTGCCTTGCAGAGGAAATGCTTAATTACACAAGGAGAAGTACTAGGAAAGCCTGTTCTTTTAACCTCTTTGCTCTTGTTGGAACAAGTTTTGGGATTTTAATTATTAGGATATTTATTTTAAGATTTAGAATCTCCTTGTTAATTTAAATGTGAGGTGGCAAGATTAATAAACTTTGCCCCTGGGCAATCATGATTATTTTTCTAATTTCCAAACAAAAATTTGTGAAGACAAAGAACAATAGTCCTTCATTAGCTTAATCTGAAATGCTGATATCCAGATTTGACATTAAGAGCAGCCACTGTTTCTTTGTTTTTTCTTTTTAATGTAGAGACTTTCTGTAGGAAAAAAAAAAAAAACTTTGACCAAGAAGACTGATCAAAATGAACAACTCATGATTTAACAGGAACCCTAGCAGAATAGAATAAAAAATGGCCAGAGGGAAACTTCAAAGATTTTTCTTCTGAATGTACGAAATGGAAGCCTTGACAGCTGCTATTTGATATTGTGAATAAAGTGTCTAGCAGAGAGGTGACTGACATTAAGCAGGAAATCCAGAGCCTTTGACAGGACAGTGTGTCCTCTCTTTCACCATTAGCCCAGTGTCCTAAGAGGATGTTCCTTCCTGCCCTTGGCAACTCAGGGCAAAATGACCTCACTGTAGTGAGAATGTCGCTGTCAGGGAAATGAGTCCTTTTTGAATCACGCAGGTGGGAGCTAACTTGAATTAATGTGGACTGTGCTTGTTTGTGTCCTTTTTACAAATGATTCTCCTTGCAGGTTATCATATTTTGCAAAGGGAATGATTAGCAAAAGCTTTTATCTTACTGAAGACAATTTTTCAGTTGCTCTAATTTCCTTCTGATTTAAATGACAGTCATTCCACATACTATTGAACTACAAAGCCCTTTCACACAGGCTGATTCATGTTACCTCAGAGCTGGGGGGCAGGCCAGTATTATTAGCTTTGTTTTAGTGGTGTGAATGACAGTGGGGAAGAGCAAGTCACCAAGTAACATTGAAAGAGTCACCCAATGTAGCTATGTGGTTTAGTCCATGCTTCCTCGAGTTTTACAAAGATGGGTAGTTCATACCTGCTAAGAATGGGACAATGAGCTGAATTTGGATTTAACACACTTTCCACTGCTTAGGGTAACAAAGCTGATGAAAAATGATCAGCCAACAGGCAGGAGGACAAGGCAGCAGGGATCTGTACTGCTGGAAGACAGTTACCTCAATAAGAAGCCTTTTGCTGCCTGTGCACCTTTTTCAGCAGTTCTCAAGTAGATAATTTCCTACCAGTAATTCTCAATTACTAGCACAACTGGTGGAAAGAAGAGAGCATTAAGAAGCTGATAATCTCCATATTATTCAGCTCTAGAAATGCAGCAAGGAATATAAACAGAAAAGAGAAACACATGTTTGAGCACTTAGAATGACTCAGTATAGGGCCTATTTTTTTCCTCAACCTACTTGAGATTAGACAGACCTGAATTGAAATTCTGGTTCCACCACTGACGAGCTTTGCAAGCTCCGCCAAGTGACTTAACCTCTGCACTGTTATTTCCTGATGCACACATAGAGGAGAATTACAGGGTTAACTTCATCAAGTGGCTGTGTGATTTAAGAGTCATAGTGCATATAACAGCTAACCCAACACCCCTCTGTCGTTATCCTGACATTTAACACAATTTTATCATTCTTTGAGACCCAGTGCCATCTTCCACCTGGTTAAACTGACTAAGGGCTGGGTGGAAAGGGAATATTTACAAATGTTTTGCCCACTAGCACATTGTAGTGATAACTTTTTTCATAATGCCTCAAGGCAAACGTAATTTTAGAAGAGAGAGGTCCATTCTCTCAGGCTTTTCTATAGTGTCCACTGTTGTGTTTATGGACATAATATGTGCACAATTCATAAGACATTTGTGGATCAATGACTTTGGTCTCCAGTTCTAGAATCATGTCACTTTGTTCTTATTTTACTGAAAGCTTGAGGATCAGTGGAAATTTCAATGGAAAAACAGTGGAGGAAAAATATGTACTAGAAAAAGGATAAACATATGAATCAAATTGGGCTAGATGGGCTTTTTTTCTTCTCAATAATCATTTCCTTGGAATAAATGAAGAAGATAATATAACCTCACAGAATTCATATTATGGTTAAATAATATGTGTTGGGGTATGGAAAGGACTCAGCAAATTCTATGTCTTTCCTTTACTCCCTCTCCATTGATGACATCAATGAATTTAAGAACATTTATAAATTTTCCCTTCCCACATAGCCATCACTACTAGGTTTGAACAAATGTAGTTACCTTTGCAATACCTAAGCCATGCTCATACATATAGGCCAGATTGAACATGGCTTGTGCGTTGTGATATTTGTTGGCTGCAATGCTGTAGTGCATGGCTGCTGTTTGATAATCTTTCTTAGTTCCATAGCCATAGTAATGGTAATCTCCAATTTTTACTCTAGCAAATGCATTGCCTGGTAGACATATTAGAAAGAGAAAAAAAATCAAAACTCCAGAGATCCCATGTGTGGTTTCCAGGAAGTCAACCTAAAAATCCTTAAGTATATTTATACATACAAATCACATATTATGTAAAATATATGCAATTCTCACTTGGAATATTGGAATCAGGATTAGATATACTCTATGGAATGCACTTAATGCTAGTTGTCTTCTTTATATGATAATATAAATGTTCTTAAGAAACAATAAGTAATTTTACCCTTTAAATTCATTTTTTGAAGTAGATAAACTCTTGGGAAACTGAATCCCATGAGCGTCAATCTCAGTTTTCCCTTCCTTCTTCCCTCCCTCCCTTGCTTTTTTATTTTCTTTCTCTCCCTACCTTCTTTTTTCCTCTTTTCTTTTTCTTTTCTTCTGTGCTGGGATAGCACCCAGGCACTCAGACATACTAGGCATACTTCAGACTTCATTTCTGAAGTTTTACTCTCCTGAACTGTCACTTTGTCCCTCTGTCCCAAATTAGTCCTGTCAGCCATTCACAGGAGCTCTGTATTATTGATGAATAAAATGAACCCTCTCTTTATCACATGGTGTCTCCTTCTAGCTACTGCCCCACTTCTCTGTTTCTCTGTATACTCAACATTTTCAGAAGTGTGCTTTACACCACTATCTCCAGAGCTTTACCTCCCAGGTACTTGTCAACCCACTTTAATCTGGCTGTGATCTTTCCCTCATGGAAGTGCTATTTTAAGGCAGTTGATCAGCTTCAGGCAACCAAATCTATTGGCCACATCTTTGTCCTTATTTTACCAGAGCCCCAGGCAGCACAGATGCTCTGGACCCATCTGCTCAAGCACTTTCCTTTCTTCCCATATACAACATGGCATTCTCTTGATTCCCACTACCTCATAGCCCTCTTTATTTCTGTCTCTTTTCTGAATTCTTCTTGCCTGTGTCCTCCTATCCCCAATTTCTAATGCTGGCCTGCCCAGGGCTTATTTGTAACTCATTTTTCCCTCTTCTTTGTCTTCTCTCCCTGTCTCCTCTCCTTTATCTCAGCTCCTTAAGCAGGTGAGCTTATCTAATCTTGTGGCTTTCTCTCTGTTAACTATTTTAAAATTTATACCTATAGTAATATCTCACCCACATGTTTATAATTGCCTTCTCAATTGCTTAGATATCAAATTTAAAGTGTCCAGTTGAGATTTTCTAACACCTTATGCTCCCTCCTCCAAATAAAATCATTAGTTTCTTATTTCAGGAAGAGCAGCACCACTGTTCAGACTGTAAGTCTAGAGAAAGTATTTGTAGTTTTTCTTTTTCTCTCACTTCCATCATCCAATTCATCATCATATCCTGTTGATTCTACCTCAAAAACACACTTGTCTCTTGACATCTCTTCATTAAGCCTAGGTTACTACAACAGCCTTTAAAATATTCTATCTCTGCTTTTAAATTCATTCTCCACACAAGATTCAGGGTACTCTTTTTAAAATGTGAAGTATATTGATGTTATTCCCCTGTGTAAAATCCTCCAATGGCTTTACTTTGCATATGGAATAATATCTGGCTCTTCATCTGACCTATAAGTCCTGCCTAGCCACTTTCTCTGCCTCCCTGACTAAGCTTACTACATCACTTTCTCTGATTAAGACTCCTGGCCTTCTTTATACTCCTTTAACATACCAAACTCCTTCTTGCCTCTGGATCCTGAACAGGATCCCTGAATTCATATCCCACAAGGCCCTTCTGCCTGGCATGTTTGGAACTCCTCCAGTTCTTCATGTGGTCTGTTTCCCCAGTCTTAGCACAAATGTGCTTCTGCACTGGAGGCTCTCTCTGTCTCCCCTGTCTATGTACACCCTCATTCCCCAGCATTCCTAGTTATCAATCCTGTCTCCATGCTTTACTGCCTTTACAGCATGTATCACTGTGGTCTTCCTTGTTTCCTAGTTTATTTTCTCTCTGTCTCATGAAAGTATTGACTCCATGAGGGCAGGAAATAGAAACTACTCCTACTCCTTAATATTGTCCCAGAACCTAGAATGGTACTTAATAAATATTTAGGGAATGAATGGGTAGACATGATGAGAAACTTTTTTTTAGAAAAAATATTTTCTTCAGAGGTGAATTTCTTCAGAGGTGAATTAAGTTGCAAAACACATGGATATGTCAAGAATAAAATGTCACATGACTTTTAAATATATACGACATCAGTCTTTTGAAAGTCACTTAGGGATGAATCCTAAGGGGGAAGTGGGTTCATCTTTCTATTCCTGTAAAAATGGTGATTGAAAAGATGGAGGGAAATACATCTGGGCTATCTCTTTCAGTTGTGATCAGTAGTTGACACAGTCTAGGCTTATTTAGATAAAAAGCGAGTAGCCTGTATAGTACGGTTTGTTGTGCATTATTAAGTGATACAGGACTCCTTCAAAAATTCCTTCTAAATTTACCCTAGTTCAGTGTCTAAATCCTTTGGAACATATTCCTTTGCTTAATAAAGTTTCTTTAATCTTCTAAAATCTCCTATTAAAATGTAGATACCTTTAAAAGAAGTAATATCATGAACCACTCAGTTTTCTCTGAGTAGGGCTAATATTATAAAACTCTTAAGCTAACAATGACATTAGTTATCAGGGTTTGCTTCAAAATGTATAAGTAACTGGGAGGCTTACAGAAATGGTACCCAGGAAAGGGGCATGGAGAGACCTGGAGAGACCCATGGAGCCCTAAAGAGAAAAGCCTGCTCCATCGTTAAGTTTTTCCAAAAGCTACCTTCCTTTGATCCCAAGGCTCTGGCTTGGCCAGAACCTACAAAGGGATAGGACACTTCTGAATTCATTCAAGTGTTACAAGCTGTAAGTAGGATCCCTACAGTCTCTGAGAATAGAAGGCTGTGAGCAAGCTGGATTCTGAGGATTCAGCTCCATCCTAATGAAGGGGGCTGACTGGGGACCTGTGGAGTCCTGACAGGCTCCTGGGGATCACTCAATAGTAGCAGGATTCCCACTTCAATTTCACATTTATAGGGTGGTTACTGAGTCTTGACTGCTTGTTGCCTTCTTTACATGAAGCAAATGTTAGAAGAAGCACAACTAGTGACTAATTGGAAAATTTCATTATTAAATTTCCTAACCTCAACTGAAACACTCAGCGCTGTATCTTTGGGGATACTTATCCCTGATCTTCTTGTGACACATAATTGTCTTTAGCAGCTGATTTTTTCATATTGGGTGATTCTGTTTAATATTAATGTCCTCTCATTTTCAATGTTTCTTTTCCTTGGTCCAATTTCCACACCATTTCGTGGGTTTGCATAAACTGTATTTGTTACAACTGAGCAGATTTGCCATGGTTGAGAGATTGCTGGAGTTGTTATCCCATTCCATATAAGGTCTTTATTGCATTTTAGAAGACACTGAGTTTTTAAAAGGGAATTTCTCACTAAAATTGCATTGATGCCTTACTGCTGTGCTCTCAGCTCAACTAGCTCTGAGAAGGCATCACTGTGACTTTTTCTTCTGCCTCATATTAACATCAGCTAAGAATCATTTTTTATCCTATTCACTTCCTATAAAAGAGATGATTTGGCCTTACCATGAGATGATTTTAAGAAACTTAATTGGAAGCAAAATTGCTCTCTTATTGAAAGAGTTCCTAACATAACCAAATGCCAATTCTGACAGCTTCACAACATCTCTTTGCTTTTAATAATGTAATTTTAGGAGAAAAGAATTGGAGGATACATGGTGACACAAATTCCACCTGCTAGTGCTATTCCTAAATGGTATTTGGTATTCTTTACTACATGTGAAACCAATAAGCAGGCAGGACATGAGATCTCCAGGTAAGAGGAGAGGATCTTCCCATTTATCTCTGCTTTGTTTTGCTTTAACACGTTAATGATTATAGTAAAGATCTGGAATTTTTAGTAATCATCTATGTGATGTTTTGGTAGGCAAATGAGTCATATATATAATTATTTTTGCCTATAAACTTATAGACACATAGGTCACATCTCTGATTATTTTAGTAGATAACTCAGCAAATGAGCAATTGAAGCTAGACCAAGAAAAGTGGTTTCTTGTGTAAAATTACATGTTTCAAACAACTGTTCTGGTGCCATGGAGACAGAGCTATAGAAAAATTCCTCGGGTTTGCTAAACAAAGGGACTTTGAGAATAATGAAAAAAATTCCTGAAAATGACCTCTGAAGTGCCACCTACTTGATCTTCTGTACCTTTCTGCTTATGAACTCAAGAACACAGCTGAATAAATCAGATGAATAAAAATGAATAAAGATCAGGTATACATTTATTTTTATCTAGGTTTTATACCTTGAAAGGCAGCTCGATTCCATAAGAGTAGTGCCATTGGATACATCTTCTCTTTTTCAAGAATGTTAGCCTTTTCTAAAAAAAAAGAAAGAAAAAAAGAAACATTTAAGAAAATTTAAAATGCCTCTATAGTAAAGTCATATATGCATATGCATGTTTGGGGAATTTCAAAGAATTTTAACTTATCTTACTAGATTCCAAAATGAATGCTGAATTGCTTTGAGCTACTTCATACCCCATTTCTGCAAGCAGTGCATACTGAACAAGAGAGGAATCTATATCACCATCCTTATATGCAAAGTAAGCTGTCAGGAATCTCTCAGCCCAGTGGCCCAGTTCACAGACACCTTTATAGAGCTGCATATGGGAAGAGAAATCAAGTAGACTAGTTAGTCAATATACCTCATTCCAGACGACTGATTGATAAATCAGGCTTCAGCGCCTGCTGGCTGGTCAGCAAGAATTTCAGGTTTAACATGCATGGCTTTTGCTAATTATTTAGAGTGAGGAATTGATATATTTTATAGGCACAAAGATTACAAGTATTTTTTATTTTATTTTTTGTCTTGAGTCAAACTTCCTCAGGCTTATTTTAAATTTGTCTAAAAAATTTTCTTGGCTTGGAGGGTATTTGGCAGGACAAGAATGTATCATCAACTTTGGGAATTTTTTTCCAAGGACCTTTCTGGACACTGCTGCTTTGTGTGGGCAAGTTACAAGGCCACAGCTGATGTGGAAAGGAGAGAATGAAGGAAAGCCAGTGCCCCAGGGTATAGGTGACACAACCGCAAGGGAGGAGTGCAAATATCTGTGGGGACAAATGTCAACTAAGCTGAATAGCCCTTATGTAACCAAAAGAGGTTAGCCATACATAATTCATTAGGAAGTTGGCAAAAGAACAAATCTAAAGATAGATTATTAGCTGGCAGCTTTTGAAATGAATTTCAGAGGGACCAGATTGCAACATGGAGATATTTGTATTGGTATAGCAGACATATTTAATAAATCAATGAAGGGCATTAAGGTCCTAAAAGCATCCTCTTGAAAATATATTACTGGCTCAAGTTGAAAGAACCCACTTTCACAATTGTCTCTTAAATCATCCAGAACCTATGGTCCCTGCTTTCTGGAAGAAGTGGGTTATATTTTCTAGGCTAAATCCAGCCTTCCATTTTCCAAGTAGTAATTCCCAGTCCCACTAGAAGTGCCAAATTGCCCTAGTGATTTGATTGACAGCTGAAACAGAGCTCCTTAACTGAATTCTGAGCAATCTCTGAATGTAATAAAAAACCAAATACAAAGGAGGAGGGATCATTTCACTTTCTCCTTTCCCCACTTTCTCCTTTCTCCTTATGTCGCTGTTTCTCCTCTCTGGCAAACATCAGTGTTCAGTTGTCAATGGGAAGAAAACAGGTACAATCCGTAAATCCACATGCCCAACAATTTAAGGACAGTATCACCTCCTCTGTGTGCCAAATGAAAAGAAATTTAAAAACAGCTCAGTATTTACCTCCACAGCAGTTGTGCATGATCTTAACACCCCTGTTCCTGTCGCATACATCTCAGCCAGATAATAAAGGGCAAGGGGCTGCCCACTCTGAGATGCCAAGTAAAAATATTTGAAGGCAATTTTATAATCTTTCCAAACACCAGAACCAGCTGAAAAATAAAGTTGTTTTAAGATACCACTCTTTTATTTATTTTGTATTATGCATTATAATCTGTCAGTATACTTAATAGTCATAGTGATGCTTGTTAGCTTAAATAGGGAGAGAACACTTGACCAAAAGTCAAATTCCTTTAAATCTACTATTTAGGAGTGGATGGGTAGAAAGTTTGATTATAAATAAGAATATGAAAATATATGATCTTGGCCCCTTTGGAAAACAAAGAAAGAACTATTTAGTCTCATGGGAGCATCTTAATATAGTGTAATATGAACTAATGAAACAGAGACCAAGTGAAGAACAGAAGCTGCACCATGATCTTTTCATCATCCTTGTCATCCTTTCATGCCAGGACACCAGTATAGCTCATACAGACATGGTAATAGAACCTGGAGTAGGTAATTCCCAGCTCCAAAAAGACCAGGTCTAATCCAACTCATACTTAGAGAAAAGAAAGGCATCTGGGAGGGGGCAGAGAATCAGCAGATTTCCAGCAACAGTAATTCTTGTGCTGGCAGTTACTCTATTTTTTGAGTTGAAAACATCTAAACATTTTGCATGCAAACAGAGGGAGCTATCCCTAGAGGGTCTTTAAATCGGTCTTTAAATCCATTGTACCTCTAACATTTCATGACCTTTATGGGTAATGCCATATAGCAATTAAAAACAAAACCTCTCAAAGTAGATTTCTAAAATTGAGTCCCATATCCACTACCCATGTGGTCTTGGATAAGATCTCTAAATTCAGTGTAGCTCAGTTTGCTCATCTGTAAACTGTGGGGTACTCCCATACATGGTGAGTGGGTTAAATGAATTCAAACATACAAAATTTAATGTACCATTGTTATTACTCATTCTAGAAGCTTGAAAAATCAGACAAATCTTAAGCTGAGGACTTGGAATGAACTAGGAACAAGGCCTCTATTCCACATATAAAGTGGGGCCTCCTGCTGAGTTACCATGGAAGATGCCAGATGACCTCCTGGCCAGATTTGACCTCCTTGGTCATCACTGCCCTGGTTCCTCCATGACATGAAGGGCTTGGTGGGGCTATGTGCAGATCTCCTGGTCCTTGTTCTCACCACCTCCTTTCTTGGTGCCCCCAGGCTTTATTACAAACCTTTATGGCATTTGAAAACCTTTTATCCAACCTCTCTACCTCTGCTCCAAGAGGCAACATTTTACCTCCTACATGGAAGAAAACTTTCCTCACTTGTCTCTCTCTCCCTCCCCATACTTGCATCATGTCTATGCCTTCCTCCATTCAATCTCTTCCTCTTTCAATGAGAAATTCCACTTCTCTGTCAAGGCAAAAGAGGGCCTCCACTTACCTGGATCCTAATACCACTGACTTTTTTCTAGGATCTCATTTCCTCAATTATAATTATACCTGGGCCTTTCACCATTTAAAAACAAGGCACACTTCTTGCAAGAATTTTTTTTTTTTTGGTATGAGGGATTGAAGTTAGGCCATTGCATTGAGCTTCTTCCCATATCTTTTTGAGACAGAGTCTTTCTAAATTGCCAACTGTGGGTTTGAACATGGAACCTCCTGCCTTAAGTTTCTAGGAGTGCTGAGATTACAGGCCAGTTCTTGTAAGGATATTTTCACTCATCTACTTCCTCACCTTCTATTCACACACTAACTCATTGTCACCTGACTTCCACCCCAACCAGTCCAGTAGTATCAACATTATCTATATTGCCAAGTCTCCTTTTTTCTAATCCATGCTCCTACTTCCTTTTCTTCAAATCAGACTTCTCACTGTATCTCCTAGGGCTGCTATTCATTAATTTATTCTTTCTGGAAAGCTCTTCCCTTTGGCTCCCTTTTATATCAGTTTTTCTGTGTTCCTCTGGCCATGCCTTTTTGTTTCTTCTTGGTGCTCAGTTTTCCTCTCCCTATCCTTGCAGAATGGCACAGAAGAGCCCCTGAATTCTGACCATTGCCCATATCTCTTTCTCCTCACTCTTTTCTTTTTGTATCTCAGCTACCTTTCACTTACACCTGTAGGTTGATATCATCAAAATGTTTATCTGTAATTTTGACATTTCTTCTGAGTTGCATACTTGTTTCTGGATAAATGCACTGGCTATCACAAGAACCTCAAACTTAACAACAGCAAAGATGAGCTTCCTGAGTCAATACTTCCTTGCCACTTCCCCAACTGATGTTCTTTCCTTTAGTCTTCCTTGAGTTTGATTGAACTGCTGCCTGAATATTCTTTTTTAAACCACTCACGTTACCTTTGATTTTTGTTACAAAAGAGGCAGATTTACTAAGGTGCACATTGTTCTAAATAAAGCAGCATATCTGTAGTACCTACAGTAGTACATGAAGCCAAGCTGGAACTGTGCATTGGGCCATCCTTTCGCTGCAGCTTTCTGAAAGTACTTAAGTGCTTCAGCATAATTCTGGAAGATAATTACACTCTTATTCATAGCTACGTGCATAACTTCATTATAACAATTGCCTTTTGTTTTTTTAGAGTACAGTCAGTGCTTTATGTGATTTAGGCTAATTAGAACAGTATCAGACATATAATGTTTTATTTTATTATGTAAGATACTACTAGGAAAGAAGTTTTTTTGTAAATTATATATTTTTGTACATTGACAGGTTTTGTTAAATATCAAGAGAAGATTACTTGAAAGACAGATAAAGATGCTAAATTTCTCTATCAAAAAAATCTTCAAGAGAGATTTCCAAGGCTATTTAGAATCTATGATTCTAAGATATTATTAGAGCTGCCATTCTTGTCACCAAGCTTGTTCTTTTATGTCTCTGTGGCAAACAAAGATTTTACTGAATTATTTTATTCTCTATTATTAGATATAATAGTTTGGCCAACCAGGTAATAGAGATTTGTTCCTACAAATTAATGAACTATCTTGAATTTTATCCTATAAGTTTGCCAGAAGCATGTTGAAAAGCTAATAAAATTATTTGACTTACCACTGGAACTCCTTTTCCATAAAAATAAAGGAGACCAAGTCCATGGAGACCAATGGCATTGCCCTAGAAGAATTTTAAAATCCCAGTCAAATCCCAAAATAATTCATGATAAGGAAAATTACTGAAAAATCATTTAAAATATTTGAAATGCCCCTATTAAGACAGTAATCAAGGCAGGTTATCAGGCAGTTGACAGATTATTTTGATCCTCTCTAGTTTATATTCCATGCTTTTATAGTCCCCTGTGATAAGAAAAGGAAAAGAGAAATGAAAGTCAAATCTTTGCTTGATTCTTCCAGTCAGCACTTATTTAGTATTTGCTTTGTGTATGATTCCACAATAGGCATCAAGCTGAATTAAGAGAGGTAAATGGTGAATGAGCCAGTAAACAAGTGGGCTCTGAGCCACATCAAAAGGGTGGTCAGATTTCTTAAATCCATGTCAAACGTGCTCAATCTTAAAATGAAGTAGGGCACACAATCACTTGGTTGAGGCTAGTTCTTGTAAGGATATTTTCACTCATCTACTTCCTCACCTATTCACACACTAACTGAATTTCAGAGTGGTGGCTCTCTAGTTGCATCTTAAAGGAGTTTAGGAGTTTTCCAGGAAGGCAGTCAATCCAGACAATTGTTGCCCACTTTGGTCAAAAGAAGTTGACATAAATGGTCAAATAACATTAGAGGCTCTGTGGATTTCAGTCCAGCCAATATAGACAGGAAAGCACTGTGCATATGTGTTTCTTTGTTGAAATTCGATTCTTATAGCATCACTGATGTTTTCTTTTCCACTTGATGCTAAATCACTTCTTATTCTTCTGACTAACATTCTGAATATTGAAAAGGGTATTTGGCATATTTAGTCCTAGAAGATAATGATCAACTTATACAAGTTCAAATGTATTGATATTTCACTACTCAATCCCAGGTAAGGACTAAACCCCACAAATGGCTTCCCCAACTAAAAAACATCTTTTCTCTCTGTCTTTCCTCATGCATTTTACTCTCTGATGATCATGTTAGAGACCAAGAGTAGCCACTTGGTTTTCTTTCAGCAGATGTAGAGGTTTATTTTACAGACAGGTTTGTTTTCTGACAGAAAACTTCCAAATTTCTTTTTACCATCTAAATTTAGTCATGATGGATGCAACCAGAATGCACCTTACTGACACAAAGTGGCATATAAATAGAGAAAGCATATTTTAAATACTGTTTCCAGATTCCAAACTTTGAGCCTGCAAATATCAAAGGACCCACTATTCTTATCTGCTCTCATCTTCTGTCTTTTCTGGCCAAATCTATTTGTGGCTTCTATAAGTCCTGGACTCTGTTCTAAGGGTAGAAAGACCTAGAGTGATTAATGTGGCAAAATCTGGAGAGTCTCTTTTCTACCTAGCTTCATTTAGATACAGAGGAAAATGGAAGGGGAGGAAAATGAAAATGAGAGGAGAAATGGAAGAGGGCAAAGATTAAGGAAATTAGAATAGTTGGGACAAATTGTTTTCTTTTTTTTTTTTTTTGAGAAAGTTCCTGTGAAACCAGAAGGTCATTGGAGTAGTCATCAATAGTTGAAAGCCCAGAATACCTGTTCACTTTCATGTAATTCCTGAAGCCAGGCCAGTAATATAGGTCAGAAGATGGAGAAAGAGGTAGAGGCCAAGACAAAGCAGAGTGCACCTGCTTAAAGAAAGTAGAGCTACTGACTCCAGCTACTTGTTGCCACATGGATGACAGTCCTATGTGTCAGCTTTTGCCATTTTCCAAGAAAAGCAGAATGCACAATTTTCCCCAAGTGAGGCGGGTAATGTGCCAACATTGTAACAAGGTTGGACAGGGATACATTTTACACTGTGGCATGAAACACCCAGTCATCACACCAAAGAACAAAGAAAAGATTTGAATGTTCACATTGTGCTGTGAATTTTCCTGAGCCAAATACAACATACGTGTAGGAAGCCCCCAGTATGTAGCTTCCACACTAGGGCTTAATAATGGTCTTACTTAGGCTGATGGAAATCCGAGAGCAGTACTCATTTGCCAAATATTTAAATGAACTCAACTGTTGACTAGGACCTTGTCCTCCTTGAGGTGAGGAGACTTGGGACCAAACAGTAGGAGTAAAATCAGAAAGTAGAAGGCTGTGGGATAGTGAATATGGGGCAAATTTAGAAGGAATCGACTGTATTACCCAAGGCGGGTAGGGCAGCTTTGTGGGGAAAGAGGACAGAGGACTGAGCTTTGCTCTGGTGCTGAGTAGAGTTTAGACTGTGGGACTCTTGAGGGTATAACAAATGTGTGGAGATAGGATTGGGTCTGATGTGTTCAGAACTGTGAAACGGAGAACCAGAGGAATATGATCTAAGACGGGCTCAATATTACATAAATGTTTTGTTTTTACATACATTTGTCTTACATAGAACTTTTTTTTTTTACTTAAATGTTTATAAGTAATAAGGGGGCTGGAGATATAGCTTAGTGACATAAGCACCTGCCTGGTAAGTGCAAGGTCCTGGGTTCAATTCCCGGTACCAAAAAAAAAAAAAAAAGTTTGTAAGTAATAAGACAAAAGAGGGTGTAAAATTGGTAATTTTGTGTCCTGATACTGGTATAAACATCAAACAAAATTAAAAAGCAGGAGTCTTTGTCTATGCCTACCTCATGCTATTCAGAATAATTAATTTAAGTGCAACTTTAGATTTCCTTTGTTAAAATAGGAAGCTCATGTTTAGAACACATATAACCCAGATCACTGCTAGTTACTAAGCCCTAAATAGTTAGGGCTAATTAACTGACACATCCAACTTCCTGACATTATTCTTTTGGGCTGACAAATCATCATTATTTGCCAGATTATAAGAGATTTCCTCAGATACCTCTTTTTTGGCCTTTTCTGGTCCTTCTAATCTATCGAAACCCCAGATAATTGTTTTGCGGAGCAATAGTTTTGCATCAATTACAGGGTGGGAGGCAGTATTAGCCTTCCCAGTAATTTATATCACAAGAGTAACTCTGAGGTTTCACTCTTTATAAACAGGCTCCTAAGCAGCATGCAGGCTTTTAAAAACTAAGAATAGTTGAAAATATTCCTCAATTTGAAAACATTTTTACTATAAGTGTTGAACTCCAAAATTCTAAGAACAAAATGCTTGCTATTCTTGGGGCTAGAAAATATATCAAGGCCAGTTGCCAAAAGCTGGTTGACGAGATGTTGGGATGAGAATGTTGTTTATACATTAAATGAGTTCAGAGTAGTTCATTATGTTTTATCTGATACCAGCCTCACTGAGTCGAGCAGCAAAGGAAAAGATTTTAACACAGTTCTCCCAGGGTATGCAAGGGGCCATGGCCAGGACTCCCCAGATAACAAAATTCCCAAATGCTCAAGTCCCTTATATAATGTTACATTGTATTTGTATGTAATCTACACATATTTTTCTGTATTCTTTTTTTTTTTTTTTTTTTTGGTCTGAGACAGAGTCTCACAATGCAGTTCAGGCAGGCCTTGAGCTCACTTTGTAGCCCAGGCTGGTCTCAAACTTACAACGACTCTCATGCCTCAACCTGCCAAATGCCAGGGTTACAAACATGTGCCACAATGTCTGGGGCATTCCTGTATTCTTGAAATAATCCGTCAATATAAAAGCTGTATAAATAGTTGTTATATGCAATTATTTAGGAACTAAAGACAAGAAAAAAATCTGCAGATGTTCAGTACAGATGTGATGTTTTATTAAACTTTTCGATTCATAGTTGGTTGAACCCATGGAGGTAGAACCTTGGGTAGGGAGGGCTGACTCTTACACCATTTCTATATTTACTCATAGTTCCAACCCTTTCTGCTTTGTGTCTGTTTTGATACTCAGTTCACCTAACTGGCTTCAGACTGCAAAAGATAATAATGGATACACAACACTTACACGTGTCAGACATTGCTTTGAATCTTTTACAATGTGAGACACATATATACTATTTCCTTAAATCCAGGCAATATCATAGCCAAATCTTATATTCTTACTTGATAGATGGAGAAAATGAGGCACAGAAAGGCTAAGTATCCATTGTCACATAGACAGGTGGTTGTAGGGCTGGCATTTAACCCAGGGATTCTGTCTCCAGAACCTTGTTTTTAATCACCTTGCCCTGGCCAACTGCCATTCAATCACCTGCCTGAGCCAAGGGGAACTCAGATATGACTGGAGAAAACCAGACATTTCCTTGTTGCCTTTGGCCTGAGCTGATTGCCATTAGTGGACAAGTTTTCCATTCCTCTGCCCTCATCTGTTTTGTTTCCTGTTCCTAAACTACATGGCTTCCACCATTGCATAGGAGACAGGCAAACTGAGTTGCTATCTGGCCTCTTGCTGGCCCCTGCTAGGGCAACACAAGTCACTGCCCTTCTTCATTTATCAGGAACACGTGCTCATATCTCCCTCCATTTTAACTCTGTGGTTTATTGTCAAAGATACTGCATTTCTCCAGGGCCTAAAAATCCTTCTGGGCCCATTATCCAGGCTTGGGACTTTGAAGTCAACTCCTGGGAACCAATCTGTAGGTAATAAAAGTCAGTTATTTTTATGTGTTCATAGTAGTGGGTTGAGGTCATACCTTATTGGCTGCCATAGAAAAGTATTTGAAGGCAGTAGCATTATTTTGTGGTACAGCAGCATTTCCCTCTAAATACATCTAGAAAAAATGATGAAAAGAGTGTGAAAATCAGAAGAATCTGGGACAGATGGAAGTATTTTAAAGCAAAATAGAACCATCGTAGATTCCCAGCATTGTAGATGTAATAACAATAAATGCCACTGAAGTGTACATTTTAAAATAGTAAATTTTAAGTTATTTGACATTTACCTCAAAAAACCCCAAAATAGATAAAGATGAAATCTACATATATTCTGAACTGACTTTGCAGATGGACAAAGAAGTGGACCGTATTTGGGTTTTCTCCTGTTTCTTGAATCTAAATTACTGTATGTGGCACTTCTAGAAGCAAGGCACTAATCCCCATGGTTACTGAAATGCATTGGCTCCAGGGAGCCACGGGCCTCAATAGGAAGTGGGGAGGCAGTGGTCTTTGCAGGAGAAAGAGCATCCTTTGCTAGAGGAATCCTCTACAAGGCTGCTCAGCAATCACAGGGGGCCTCCTATCAGAAGCAGCATAAGGGTGGACCTTGGTCAGCTTTAGAGCCAGTTCTCATTCCCGGGGTAAAGGAAAGAGGCACCTGACTGGCCTGAGGACTGTACCAGTTGTCAGTGCACCTGGGTCTCCTTTTAGCTGGGGGGACCTTAGGGAGCTTAGGGCTCATAGACACACAACAGAGGGGCCTTGGCAGTGTATTTTTAAGACTGTTTTTGATGCCTCATAGTAAGGCATGTTGTATGGTGTTCCTTCCTGACCTATCATATCAAGAATAGTACACTCAGTTGCAGACAAAAGCCTCTCCTGCTGCTTCCATGAAAGAGATCTCCAGTCTTGTCACCCCGAATACAGTTTACTGGTGCCATTCATTTCTTTTCCTTCCTTTCTTCCTTCTTCCCTTCCTTCCTTCTTTCTTTCCTTCCTTTTTTCCCTCCTTTCTTCCTTCTTCCCTTCATTCTTTTTCCCTTTGTTCCTTTCTCCCTCCCTCCTCCTTCCTTCTTTCCTCTCTTTCCTTCCCTGCTTCTCTCCCCCCAGTCTCCTATACTGAGACTTGAACTTATGCCCTTGTGCATACCAGGCTAGCACTCTAACATTGATCTCCATCCCCAGCTCATTTCTTAGGTTTTTAAGAAATGAAAAACATGAATCAATTTGAAGCATGTACCTTTCCTATAAATGCCATGGCATTTGCACTCCCGGCCTTTGCTGCCTTTGAAAAGTAGTGTAATGCTTTCTGGAGAGAAAAGGAACAATGTCATTGCCAGTCACAAAAAATCCCACAAAATGGCTTTTTGAATCAAACTTCTTTGTTCATTAAACATGCATTCAAAAATATCTATGAAATGCCCACTTTGTTCAAGGCACTATTCCAAGTGCTATTTCAATCATAAATCTAAAGACTGGTAGGATATATATATATATATATATATATATATATATATATATATATATATCTGTAATATCTATCTATATCTACATCTATGTCTATCTATAGGTCTATATCTGTATCAAAAGTGGAAAATATATCTATATATTTGTATCTCTCAATATATCACATATATAATTTTAGAATGTGAAGACTTGTTTCTCACATTTGGAAAAGCATGACAGGCAATTGGCTTTGTAGGGAGAGATGAATCTCAGCTATATAGCTAAATAGTACATTATTTTGAAAAGGTTGGTTTCTCTGCTAACATTTTGCACTTATTTTAGAAGAGTTTGTACTGCGTTTGGCAGAATCCTGATGTTTGGAAGAGAGAGTAAGACCAGACACACCTGGAAGCCTGCTGAGACTCCAGGACAATTTCTTCTAAATCAAATTGAAGGAGACAGAAAAGCCTCTGATTTCTTCTAGGTCATAATGTTGAATAAGATGCTGAGTCTAGAATGCAAAAAGCTGACTTGTGCCTTGCTGCCATATTCTGTAGGTTTTATCCCAAACTTCTGGAAAATCCCTCAGAAACCACATGGAGTAATAAGAGATCTATTAGATCAGGAATGAACTATGAAGATTCTCTCCAAATTTTGCTATTAGAATACAAATCTTCTACTCTTTAAAAAGAAGAGAATGTTTAAGGAAGAAATGTGGCATTTCCTTTTTATGGAAATTTGCTCAAGAAATGTTGCCAACTTATTTGAGAGTCACATGCTTCTTACTAAAATCAGTCTGCCTGTGGACGTAAGTGCAAATACCACCTCTGCTGAACTGCATCCACTATGTAACTATTTATTCATTTTTTCCTATCTTTATATATCCTTTCAAAAACTTAACTGAACTATGATGTATGTATGATGGTATATTAGGTATTTGTGACAGTTAAACTTAATTGTCAACTTGATTGGCTTAGATTTGCCTAGGAGATGAGAAAAGCACATTTATGGATGTGTCTGGATGAATCCTGAAGGAATGGCCTTGGAGCCTACATCTGGTCCTTAGCCTTTTCTTTCTGGCACTGTTTCCTTCTGTTCTTGGCTTCTTGGCTACCATGAAGTGGGCAGTATTCCTGCACCAAGTCCTCCACAATGATGTACTTGTCTTTGACCTAGCTGATTGGGGACTGAATCCCCTGAATTAATATAAATTATACATACCATTTCCTCTTTTAAGTTGTGGGTATTTGGTATTTGTTCCCAGAAACAGAAAAGCTGACAATTATAGAAAATTGGTGCCAGTGAAGCAGGGTTGTTGCTCTAACTTCACCTGACTATGTAGTTCAGTGGCCTTTGAACTAGTTTTGGGAGAAGTTTAGAAATGTTTGTAGCTGTGGGCTAGAAAAGTCCTAAAATTTTGTAAAAGACAGATGTGTTATTCTAGTTAGAGGTCAGAAGACCAAAATGCCAATAGAAATGTAGGCAGTAAAAGCTCATGAGATTTTAGATGGGAACTATATTGGAAAATGAACAAGAGGCCATACATATTACATTCTGGCAAATAACTTGTCAACATTCTGAGTCTCTGTCCATGTCCTGGGACTTACAGAATCTTGAATTTAAAAGCTATGAATGAATTGATCTAGTGAAGAAAGTTTCAACTTTCAGGCTGTGGCATGGGTACTGATAGCTGCTTTTAGCTAGATTTATAGTGGAAAAAGGAAAAAGCAGAACAAAAATATCTGAAAAACTTAAAATTTTGGTTTAAAGCTTTGGTTGCTGTCTTGGTTACATTTTTCTTGTTGGTGGGACAGAATACTTGACACTCAGGGTTAAAAGAAAAGAGGTTTATTTTGCTCACAGTTTGTGGAGGTTTCAGTGCTCAAATGGCTGGCTCTAAGGCAGGGTGGCATGGCACAAGAGCAACAGTTCAGTGCAGCAGAAGACAGCAAAAGCAGCAAGAGCAAAAGGAGAACAAGCCTCTTTTCCTCCCTTATACTGTACACAAGCTCAGGTGGTTGTGGTACTTACACCATCTCCATGCCCTACTCTTATACAGGCTAAGGATGTTTACAAAGTAAGGACCCTGGTCCCTTGCTGATTCACTTAGTTAAACTTCTAAACTTCTCAAGTTGACACAATCAGCAACATCCTACAGCAGTTAGGGCATGTCCTCCACATCCTAGGATGTGGAACTTCGGAATTATTTAGTTAAGTTTCTAGAATTCTCAAGTAGACACAATGTATCAACTATTACAGTTGCTGAAGAGATTAGTGCTATTTAAAAAAATTACCAGGAATTTTAAACCACCAGGACAAGAAGAAAGATGCCTTGAGGTTATCTCAGGAATCAGTAAAACCCCTATGCCACTACTACCACCACCACCACAGGTTCAAGGGTACAAAAGTATAAGCCTTTGAGAAGAGTCTCTTTGGGCCCCCAGCTTGAAAAGGTCCACCTAGGGATTTGGTTGCCCAGGATTCATATCATCATGCTCCACCATCAAGGCATTCCAAGACCACTAGAGCCATGGTTCAAATGGGCCTGGCTGCTATTTGAGTGGGCAGTGGATGTTGGTTTCATTCATATAATGCAAGTTACTCAGATATGAATAAACTTTGGAATGCAAGAGTTTTGGGGTCATGGAGGCTTCTATCCAGATTTCAGACAAAGTCCTGATGGTCCAGGCAATATGCCCATGAGAGGGTGATGGATAAATCTGTGGGAAAGAACTGAATGTGCAGTGGAGAGTGGAGGAAATTGAAGATGCCAGAAATGTGCATCTGCTGAGGAATGCTGCAGGCTGAAAGTGGAATCATCCAAGGAAAGAAGATATGTAGGCTGCAACCAGTGATGCCATAAAGCTGGGATCCCCCAAGTCCTTTGGAGCTCAACTCTCACCATCATCTGTTCCAATGCCACATGTGGAGATACAGAACCTAAATGTTTGCCCTGTTGAGTTTCAATCTTATTTTGGTCCAATTCTTTTCTATCTCTCAATTTCTCCCTTTTAGAATGGAAATGTTTTACCCTGTGCTCTTGTGTCTTGTGATTAACTTGTTTTTGGAGTTTTACAGAAATTTACAGCTAAAGGGTTTGCCTCAAGTCTTAGAGGAAATGGTATCTTACACATTAGAGAAATGATGGAATCTTTGAGACACTTGGAAGGGATGAGTGCATTTTCCATTGATAGTTGTGTCATGTTAAGTGGAATTTTAAACTTATTTAATTGGATGTTAAGTATGGTTTAAGGAGATTTGTATGAGTTTCAAGTTGACAAGAGGTGAACTGTAGTTAAGCTTAATTGTCAATTTGATTGGCTTAGGAACCACGCAGTAGATTAATAAAATACACTTCTAAACCTGTCTGGGTAGGTGAAGGCATAACTTTGGAACGTATATCTAGCCTCTGTCCCCTTCTTCTTTAGCATTATTCCCCTGCTCTGCTTCCTGACCACTAAGAGATGGAGTAGCTTTTCTATGCTAGGCCCTTCTGCCATTATGTTCCTGCCTTGGATCTAGCTTACCATGGATGGGAATTCCCTGAAACCATGAGCTAAAGCAGCCATTTCCTCCTTCACGTCATGGGTACTAGGTATATGGTCCCAGCAACAGGAAAATTAATCAATGCAGTATTATAGGTGACTTGCAGATGAATAAAAGTATAGTCCCTACATTTTCTCCTTAGAAGCGATACTGAAGGAAAGTATGTTAATAGTACTAAGGAGGAGGTAACAAGAGGGATAAAAGGATTGACAAAAAAAATTAAAAGAGTGTAACATAACTGAATAATAGAAATTATACTCGGGTTTCTAATAAGTGCTTGCAAGTCTTTGCTTTCCTAATCTTCATAATATCACTATAAAAATGTCTTGTTAATGTCTGATCTCATTTAATGATACTCAGAGTCATGTTCTAGTACTTGAGTCCCATAAACTGCCTGAATATAATTCCCATGTACTTGGCATTCTGCCTCCACATTATGAAGAGGAAGGTTAAAATTATAGAGGCCTCACAAAAGTTGGAAATGGTCAATGGACAGGTCATTGCAGGTGAAGGGAATATAACAAGCAAGGAAACAGCAATGGGATGTTCAAAGGTATGTGCAGCAAATAGTAATCACTTCAGTATGGCTGACATAGAACATTCAAAAGCTAAGACTTGTCAAAGTAAGGGGGGCCTTATCCTTGAATACCAGGCTAAGGACTTTTATGTTATCTGGCAGAAAATAGATGCTATTTGATATTTATAACCATTAGTGAATTTTGACAAAGAAATGTCTGGAATAATCTGAGTGTATGACTTGCCAGATTAGAGGATATTACCATCAAAACTATTTATTATGAATATCTATGAATCAGACCTAAATATGTCCTCAAGTAAGTGTGTAATGTATGCAAACCACATTATCCCCAGAATCATTCAGATTCTCCTCTGTGATCTCAGAGAACCCAATCTGTCCCTGTGCACTAATTCATCTGCTAATTTAATTGTCTGCCCCAATGTTGTATATTTTGTACTTAGCATGGTGTCTACCATGTTAAGCACTCAGAAAATATTTCAAGAATGAGTTAATGAATAAATATTTATGCATTTCTAAAACAAGAAAGCTGGACTTAAATCTTTATGGACTCTTGTAGCTCCATTGTTATGCTTCTACAAAATCATTTCCAAAGTCTAGTTTAATAATTTGACTCTTGATTACCTTGCAACAGATAGTTCTGAAAAAGTTACACTCTGGGGAAAAAGATTTGAACTATTAAAAGAAAGGAATCTACTCTCTGGAAAGAAATAAAACTCCTGGAATTGCCCTTGACTGTCATGATCACATAAAGATAAAAAAATTGTACCTCTCTCTCGCATTGTTCCATTATCCCAGTTTATTTGGCATTCCAATTCTCTATTCTTTTTTTTAAAAAAAAATTTACCTGCCCTTAATGTTATTGCTTCAGTTGAATAAATATATATTAAACATCACTGAAAGTACCATGCAAGGTACTTTGATAGATATATGTGTCAATCTAAATTTTTGCTGATTGTAAGTCAGCCTGCCTTCCTTCCCTCCTTCCTTCCTTCTTTCCTTCCTTCCTTTCTCCTTTCCTATATTTACTGAGATCAATCATCACATTTCATTAATCCTAAGAAATATATCTCTAGCTACTGCATTGTAATCAGCACATTTCTTACTATCAATGACATAGTATAATTTATATTGGCAGGTTTTCTTCTTTCTCAGCAGAATATAAAATAATGGTGTCTTACAATTGATGTCTTAGGATGAAAGATAGTATGTCTTAGCAATTATGTCAGTGAAATTTTGTTTGAACTTACCTCTCTCTTTTATGACTCTTTATTTTCTTTAAGAAAATCCCTGGTTTAATAAATTTGTACTATTTTCCCTAAAATGAAATGCCAAGAATATGTATTATTTTAAAACTTTTATGAGCAATGCTCTTATCCTAGGTTCTATAAATCAGTATGAAAAGGGGTTATAGTAGCTCCTTTTTTAAAAAAATAGGTGACAAGGTAGATAAAACAGTTGGTTTTATGTTTGGTATTATTTTATATTTGATATATTCCTCTGCCAAGTTTAACTATGCTATATCTACTTTAATAATATGCACCAAAACATCTTGCTTTCTTAATGCAATTCATTGTGTGTGTATATATTTAAGGATGCAAATGACATTAAAATTTATATGTAGAAAATTCAAGATAATGTTATCAAGACTTGCATATACAATGCTTTTCAATTATAAGAATTTGATCAGAGGAAGGATGAAAATGCTGTGTGTGATGACAACTTATGAGAGACATTAATTTAAAGGTAAAGTTCTTATTTCCAGGTATTTTGATATTATTTTGCTTGGTAATAATCGAGGCATCATATTTTGAAAGAGCCTTATACTAATAATTTCTTTGGTGGACTGAAACAGTATACTGGTTCAAGTGGTGGTTTTCAGGTTGGAAAGCAGCCTACAATATTTAGGATGCTAGCATTTATTCGTTTAGTAAGTATTTACTGGGTACCTCATGTGTACCAGGCATTATTATGAATACAAGATACACAGTGGTAAGCAGGACAGAAAAGAAGATATACTCCATTGTGGGAACACAGAGAATAATAAAGATCAGTACAATTTATGTTCCATGAGGAAAATAAACACAATGTAATAAGTAAGTGATGGAAGAATAGAGTTAATCACGAAAATCACCTCTGAAGAGGTGCAACTTGAAGGATGAAAAGTTAGGCATATGAAAAGTAACAGCCTTTTGGAAACCAGGTTTAGACTTTTATCTTGCCTTTCCCCTGTGGGTTGCCCCTGCCATTCCAAGTTGATTCTGGTGTACCTTTAAGTTATGTGAAGTCACAAAAATGACCACAGTAGTCTCCAACTGTGAGAGGCAGAACCTTTGACAGGCAATATTCTGTCCATGGAATTTCCCTAACAATTCTATTTTGCTGGCCTTGTCACTTTCTTTGATCAAAATATTGAGGCAGAAGTGACTTGTGAATTCTCAGGCAAGGCCTGAAGAGACTTCTGCTCTTGTGTTTTTAAAACCTTTCAATGTTGTGTGAAATTCTAGGGCCATTTGGCCAGAGGATAAACCACATGGAGAGTGACCTCATCATCCTAGCTAAAAGCCATCATGGACCAGCTAGCTCTGGCTAGTACTCCCTAATTACAGATACATAAGCAAGCCTAGCTTAGATTAGCTAAGATAGGCTCAGACCAGAATTACTCAGTTGAGCCTAGTCAAAATTGCTGACATGATAGAATAAAAAATTAAATTGTTGTTTGAATCCATCTAAGTTTGGAAGTGGTATTGCTATATAGACTAAGTTAAATAATACATAAACCAATCAGTCTTAGGGTTTGAGATTTTGACAGAGGCTTTTCATCAAGTTCAGGTTCATTAGTCTGAGGGTGACACTTGCCCCAGAGATTGTTAATCTTGCCTTCTTGGAATGTCTGGATGGGAAGCAGGAAGCCAAACCGACTGCCAGAAAGTTGGATATAAGGAACCTAGTGATCATGTCCTTCCCCCTTTTTCCTTAAAAAATGGTGAAAATGATCTTTAAAGCTGAAGTTTTGGGGAGGATAAGGATCAAAATGAAATCAAATTTAATAGAAGAGCACAAGTTTTGAATGCTGAAGGCCTGAGCTCAAATTCCACTTAAACAGCCTTGCTTCCAAGCTGTGAACCTTGTAGAAATTTACTTTATTTCTGCAGCCTCAGATCCTTTTTTATAAAATCCATATAATAAAACCTTCTATGAGTGGGCTGCTGCCACTATGGTCTTGAATTCCTTCAGGGCTGGCCCTGGACTTGTACTTGATCTTCACCCTCCCCAGCTAACGCCTGGTGTTCATGGTGGCTGAGCCTCACTGGAAGTACATAATTTTGTGGAGCATTATTATACTGTGCAAAGAATGGTGTGTCATTCTTACAGCTAAGGTTTGAGTGCCTTGACACCTAGTCAAAGTTCATGTTTATACAAAATGAGAAATTCTTCCCAGTTACGCATCCTATGATTAACATGAGAAATTCACTGCAGGCTGAAATCTGACATTGGAGTGATATTATGAATTCAGAATTTTCCAGCAAAGCATCTAAAACTTGCTTATTATTAGGTTAAAAAATCTGAAAACCTTCAGCTGAGATGTCTTGAGATTTGTATGCTTGTTTAAATTGCTACCTTTTTATCACATCTCATGAGATTATCTTTGACATTTACCTGATGTTTATTTTACTGTACCTCATATAAATACAAAATATGGTACAAAAAGCATATTCATGGAATAAGAATACAAGATAAAGTGGAAAGTAATGACATCGTTCTTTTATGTAACATCCTTATAAAGGAGTAATTTCCATCACTTAGCTATTGTGATTATGTTGAAATAGAGTCTGAGACAGTAAGTGCATGGCTACTATAAAATGACCAGAACTAGAAAATTATCTTTTAAAAAGAATCCCAGTTATTTCCCCAGGTCTGTGGTGAGTAGGGCTTGGAAACAACAATTAGAATATAGACAAAAACTCATGGTGCTGGCATCTTACTGAGGAAGATCCTTCCTAGGTTAGTTTTACTGGCTCTTTTCTTTTCTTCTGATATAAAGTCTAGTGGTTAATTAATACCCTAAGCATGCTGGGATAAGGAAAGGTTAAACAAAATAACTAAAAGGAGTTTTGCAAATGTATAGACATGTTTAATGTCTTTTCAGTTTTTTAAAAAATCAGTCTGCCCTCTGATCTAACCAAATGGAGACGAACTTGGTCCTCACGCTCTTTAGCAGGAACCTCCCAGGTGGACTTTCGACAGCTGACCTTAGAGGAAGGGGCTGCTCAAGGACTGCACGTGGGGATATTCTCCTGGCCTAACCCAGCTCCACAGTGTGTGAGGGTGGGAAGGTGCTGGGTTCTGTTGGGTATGTAGGCACTGCCTTTCCCCCAGCTATTCCTCAGAAGTCCCTACCTCTTTATACACAAAGGCAGGCAGGAAAATGCTCCCTCTGGCGAAGTTCTTCCTCAGAAGCTAGGGAGTAGATTGGAGCAAGGAAGGAACCATGGACTTTTCCTAGAAACTTCCCAGCTCTCCAGCCTCCCTCACCAAGACCCTCCCCACCCATATGACTGAGGGGTGAGAGTGACTTACATAGTAATCCCGATCTAGACCTTTCCTCCCAATTAGATGTAACTGTCCAAGAGATACCTAGGAATGGTAATTTTTAAAATGATTTTAGCAGTAATATTAACTTAAAGAAAAGAAAGCATTTACTTGATGATTTTATTATAGCATGTTGATTTAGTTTGATGCAGTTGGCATGTTTTGAAAGAAGCAGGGAAACATTTAAGACTATATATTTTATTGGGTAATTAGTTGCTATTGGGCATCTGGCTTCCTCAATGACAGGAAGTCTGCCAGCTGATATACAGCAACACCCTGGCACAGGAAAATAGGGGCTTTAACTCTTGGCTCACAAAAATCACACAAGTGCTGTCTCCTCTCAGGATCCTTGTAGGAGTTTATCTGTATTAAAACCAGCAGTAGATATTGCTTTTTTTTCTGTAATTAAAATCTAAGGTTTTAAAAAGTTAATGTCTCAGGAAGAAATTTCAAAAATAAACCTTGTCATTACTATGGTAACTAGCTCTCCAATAAGCTGGAAGAGCTGTAGGTGATGGGACAAAACAGGAGAAGGGCAAAAAGGAGAGAATGTTTCTTCCTTTTCCCATTCAAGGTGGGGCATTGTTAATCTCTCTTGCACTCAGAAAGAACCAATTCCCTTGTAACTTGCATGCATTAATAATTCAGTCTCATCTGTATACATTACTTGTATCTGAACATCTCCTCTTTCTGCCAAAAATTTATAGTATTGGTGTAAGTCCCAATCCAAAATCTCACTGTTAGAACTCAAATTTTCAGGTCTCTCAGTTAGTCTCACTTTTTCCACTAGAATGCCTTCATTTTTTTCCAGTTTGTCAGCAACTGTGAATAGAAACAATCTAGAAGTCAGCTAAAAAACACAGGTTGCAAGAGGTAACAGTCAACTTAGAGGAAACATTATCAGGCTTATCCTGCTTAAATCTAACGAAATCTAGTAACAGAGAGGGAAGATCCATGGGGAATAGAAATTCATGATTTTTTTTATTTGGTTCTGAAAAAAGTGCAAGGAACCCAGTTATTCTTTGCAACCCATATACATATTATTCATATCTAGCAGATTGTCCTCAATATCTTGGCCAAGGAAATTAATGAAAAGAGATTGTATAAGCCGACAGCTGACCTCCTTACCACTGACTTTTTCTAGGACTGAAACTACAACGTAAGAATAAAGTACTCCTTGGTTATTTCTTATAGCCTAAAAATAAATATGCTTGAATTTTCCTAAAAAATTGCAATTTAAAATATAGACACAATAATTCCAGATTCTTTAAGGATATGAAATGATCTTGTGAGACATTTTAAATTCAAAAGTAGTTTTGTTTTTCCTCCATCTTTTCTCAAATTCCCATAGCTCCTCAGGTATATATTTAGATGTTATTCTGATTACAGAAATTAAACAAGTTGACTTGACTTTATTCACATGTTGAAAGATTTTTTTAAAAGCTCTATGACATAATCGTCAATGATGTTGTAGTATGAAATGTTACATATGACTTTGAGAGTGATCCTAGAAATATTTTTTAGCCTTCTGCTCTATTTTTTGTAGGTAAATGATAGAGTAATAGAATAATGATTGTTTGGATTGTTCTCAAGTACATTAATAGATCTTTGCAATGTATATACCCTGTATTCATTTCATTAGAAAATTTAACAAACTACCTCATATTTTAAATGTTAGATTTATGGGAAGTAATATTTGTTCTGAATTTCAGAAATGAACATCACAAGAACAAGTAAAACAGAAATATTTGGAATCTATAGCAAGAAAAAAGATGAATATAAGATTTAAAACTTTTTGAAAAATAGAGACTACATTGTATTATAATAAATATTAAAAGTGGAGACTTACTATTCCCATAAATTTATTTAAAATCTAGTATTGATTTTTTAAAAAGTGCAATCAAGGCTTGTTCGTTTTTGAGGGATGCTGTTTGTATTTTTGGCTGTGCTGAAGATTGAACCCAGAGTTCTGTACATGCTAGGCAAATACTCTATCACTGGACTATTCTCTCCCATACCAATGTCTGTTTATCTTAAAATAAATTATGAAGATGACTCACTATAATCTGCCACTTTCTTGTAGTGATTTAGGGCAATTTCACAATCCTGTAGAACGTTGATTCCTGACAAATATCTGTACCCCTAAAACACAAGTATATATATTTATATTCTTAATATTCAGATAATGCTTTTGTATAATATACTTATTATGGCGGAAGAATATTTAATTTACAAACCAAAATCATCTGGGACATCATACTTCCTCCAGCACTTCCAAAGTTATAATATATCAGTGCCTAAGATTCAAAAAAATTATTTTAGTTATCCAGATTGGAAAGATTAGCCAACTATTGCTTTTTTTGCCTCTACCCCAGCAATGAATCTTATTTTGTTAGTCACAGAATTGCAGTACATAATGATTATTTTCATCATGGGTAATTGGTACATGTCCATAACACATGTAATCCTTTCCTTTTCATCTCTTTCTTTTCTCCTTTCTTCCCCTCCCTCCATCTCTTAATCCCATTCTCTTTTGCAAAAGATCTATCTCCTGTTTCCTATTATCTTTTATTTTGCTCTATATTTTTGGTTCCTCATAAAGAAAAATTGTACATTTTGTTTTGTTTTTGAGACAGGCTGGACTTGAACTCACTATGTAGCCCAGGTTGGCCTTGAACTCATGGTTATCTTCCTGTGTCTGCCTCCAGAGTGCTCGAATTCCAAGAATGCACCACTGAACATGGCTATCATGCCATATTTAAGCTTGTGTCTAATTTATTTCACTTAACATTATGATGTCAAGATGTATATATTTTGCTGCAAGTAACTTAGGTTTATCCTTCTTTATGGCAGAGCAGTATTCCATTGTGTACAAATACCACATTTTCTTTATCCATTCATCAGTTTATGGACATACAGGTCACTTCTAAGATTTACTATAAGAGTTGCAGTAAACATAGACATATGTGGACCAACATACTATGATGTCTTTAACTCTTTTGGGATGAGACCAAGAAGAGTAATTACTCAGCAGTGAATATTAAAACACTCCAAAGTAAACTCCAAATTTTACTATGTTCTTTTAAGAAAGTTTCCTCCTAAAGTTACCAGACTGTGAAAAGTTCATTGCATATAATACTTTATCACCATAAAATCCCTATAAGATAGATATTACCTACTGTCAGTCAAGAATCTGAAATATGACACTTTAAGAAACCAAAGCTAGAAGAATGCTAAATTTGTGTTTAACTGATACTTTTAATCACCATGATAGAGTACGTCCTTTACATAAAGAATAGGTTTTACTTAAAGTCATTTTAAAAGAAACTAGAGAAAATAGAGTTGACCTTACCTTGGCTTGATCATAATCCATTCCTATTCCATAAGAAGACAAAAATCCTAATGCCTAAAGAGCAAAAGAAAAAAGTGAAGCTAAAATCAATTTATTTCTCAATTTTTCTTATCTGTAGTGATAAGCGACATTTTAAATGTCTGCTCTATGATAATTTGCATTGCTAATTTATTTATTATACCATAACAAAGTGCTTTTGTTAAGAGTTTGGGAGAGGTTACAGTAGTGAGATAATTATATATGTGAATATAGGTTGATTCTTACTATAGTTTAGAAAACATTTAAAATATAGAATTATAAATCAGTGATTATTATGTGTTTTTCTCTCTTGGAAATAAAAGATTTTTCTTCATTATTTCATGATTTTTTTCTTTTTTCTTTTCTTTTCTTTTTCTTTTTTTTTTTTTTTTTTTTTTTTTTTTTTTTTTTTTTTTTTTTTTTTTTTTTTTTTTTTTTTTTTTTTTTTCTTTTTTTTGAGATAGGGTCTTGCTATACAGTTTAGGCTGGCCTTGAGCTCACTTTGTAGCCCAGGCTGGTCTTGAACTTGCAATGATCCTCTTGCTTCAGCCTCCTGAGTTCTAGGATGACATACATGAACAACCATGCCCAGCTGATTTGCATTTTTTTAATTCACACTTTCAAAAACAAAATGGAATTGATACAAAAATTCAAAGTAAGAAATCTTTTGAATAAAAAGTGGAAGCTCGGTCACAGAGTGAGGTGACAAAACAGGAAGCCCCAGACTCATCTGTTCACAGAGACACAATACGGATCCAAAAGACCTTTTAGAGAACTGCAGAAACAAGCCAAGAAGTCAGCACATCCAGATGAAGCCACAGAGAACAGAAATATTAAAGTCTAAATAGAGGTTCTAAACATATAATAATTCGACCTATGATTTTCCAGTTTTCCGGTGATGTGAAAGCAATATGCATTTAGTAGAAAGTGCATTTTGAATTTTGATCTTTTCCTTGGCCAGAAATATGTGCTACAGTACTTTCTTGGGAAGCTGAACAGTGGCAGGCAGCCAAGGCTCCCAGCCAGCCATGTGAGCACAAGAGTAAATAATTACCATGCTTAGGTGGGCTGTGTTGAGAAGCTATGATTTCATTAGATGATGTACATTAATTTATTTTCAGTTTTTAATATTTTCAACTTTTCATGAGTTTATTGGGATGTACTGCCTTTCAAATTCATTTCTTTCAACACCTTTCTGCTGTGAGTTGCTCTCAATTCTTGCGATACTCTTCAGGCTCATTTCCCTTCTGCCCATTTTTCATCCACCCATTACTATTACTCCTGCCATCTACCAATATCAAGCCATCACATTTTTTCATCTAGTTCCTGGAAAGATGTGAAACTTTGTCAAATGTTTGAAATCAAGTCAAAATATATCAAGCAGGGCTGGGGATTTAGCTCATTGGCTTAAGCGTCTGTCTGGCAAGTGTGAGGTTGTGAGGTCAATCCCTGGTTAAAAAAAAAAAAAAAAATTCGAGCACTGACAATTCAATCAACTCAGCAAATGAATAATTACTGAAACTTTTATTTATACTTACAAGGCCAATAAACTATGTCACATTTTAAATTAGGAAATTAACTGCAGAATTTTCCCATCCCTAAATCATAATAGTTCTAACTTTGGATGTAAGTATAATTTACATCATTTGCATCTTATCTAAACTAATCCACATGCTGAGAAGACACTTCTTTGATCCTGCAAATTTTTCATTAGTTTGACAGGTTGCCTTTTTAGGGGAGTTAACCATAAAGACTGTTATTAGAAATGGAAGGCGCCTGCAGGCCTGGTGCTCCTCTAATTCATGTAATGTACTATATATTTAAAATGGCTAAAGTGGCTCTTTTTAAGGACATCGCTAGCCAAGATTAATTATTTTTTTATTTTTTTCTTGCAAATCTTGGCAATTTTTGATCCTGCTCAATTTAGACTCTGGTTCAGTTATGCAGAAACTTTGACAGTAAACAAATACACTGACCTTTATATAACAAAGTGAAGGTACTATTCTATTCAGTTGGGCTTGTACTTTATGATACTTTAAACAATACTGTATCATTTTGTGTGAAACCTAGTACACTTTTTGATCTGATTCCTCTAGAAAAATATGTGAGCCTATGGAGTTGTGAAATGGATTGAGGGAATTAAAGTTCCATTAAGCTGAGGACTGAAATGTTCCTTTGTATAAAACTCACTCTAAAGAGTAAGGTTAAACTTATGATTTTTTTCTACTAGCTCTGAATAACCAAACCACAGTCATACTTCACCTTTCTTTAGCAGAGAAACAACAATGAGTAATTTTGAATTAATTCACTGGAAAACTCAACTTCCACTTTATTTTCATTTGCTTATCCTGTTTAAAGCATGCCAGGGCACTAGAGGAAGTCAAAAGGTGTTAGTTAAGGTCTGTCATGCAGTAAAATATGTGGATTGTTGTCAGCACCCTCTGATTCCTTTACACTTGGGCACTGCCATCTAACATCTTATACAATCATCAGATTTTAGTGTTCAATCTTTTTCTAAGTTAAGGGTGTGATAAAATGAGATGGATCATGGAATGATTAAATTTTAACACGTTAAAGAGAAGTGCTATGAGTCAAAAAGAATTTACACAATGGTAATGACATCAATGATACTTTTGGTGGTTTTAAAGGCCAAGATTTGTAATTAAATTGTTTTTAAGACTTTTTCTGAACTCAGCCATTGTGCCATGGTTTTAAAGAAAGCATGTTAGGTAGGAGCTAGGATTTGAATAAAAAGATCTAAGAATTTTTTATTCTAGGTAAATTACTGAGATTCCACAATAGTAATGTAAAAATTAAATATTCCTCCTTTTGCTTTTTATATTAGAAATTATTAAAAGAGAAAAAAGATTAAGTAATTTCCTTTAATTACTGTATGAGATGTGAAAGCACCTGAAATCATTACTTTTAGCTCAAATTGCATACCAAACAAAACCATGAATTAACCCTAATGAGCAACTCAGATATTGTCCGTACTCCTACTACAAAGAGGGAATTGATACAAGCAGAAATGCCCCACACAAGTGGTCCTAGAATTATCCAAGTGATCATTAGGTTGATATTAAAACTGATTTTTTTCAATAGTAGCATAGTGCTAATAACTATAGTTCTTCTATGAAATGTTTTAATGATTCAAATTTGAAATAAAGAATGTGTGGAAGCCAGGCATGGTGGCATATGCTTGTAATCCCAGCACTTTAGGAGGCTGAGACAGAAAGCAAGTTCAAGCACAGCTGGGGCAATTTATTGATTCAGTGAGACCCTGTCTCAAAATAAAAAACTAAAAGAAGGGCAGGGGATATAACAAAGCACAAAGGACTTGGGTTCAATCCCCAGGACTAGGAAAAAAATATGGGCTCCTTGCCCTTCGGTATTATCTTAGAATCGCGAAACATGGTAAAATACACAGTCACTTATATCTCTGTCTTTTACATGTCAATTATGGTTATTTTGCGTGATAGAATGGGTTTTCTTATAATACACAGTAACCTTTAATATTTTGAACAATATAACCAAAGAAATGCATGTATCAAAGTTAAATGTTTTTATAGCAAAGGCAACATATATTTATAAACATTTTGAGGAAAACCCCCAGAAAATATGTAAAAACTAAATTACATGAAATACTATGAGACCAACAATAACTTAAATATTAAGCGTAATACAGTGTGAATCATTCATTTCTTGAATTGAAGCAGATGAGAGTTGATCCTACTTTCCTGTTTGTTGTAGTCAGGGGTTGCAAGGAGAACAATTACAGACAGGACACAGAATTTATAATACTATTTTATGATGATCACCCAGAGTTAAATACAAGAAAGTGCAGGAAATGTGTCCACAACACTAAAGACCTAGAAAATCCAGCCAAGGGCCTGGATTCCATGTCAATGTCTTGCATGAATCCAGCTGAAAACCTAGAGCCCATGACAATGCCTCCCAGAGTCCAGCTGGAGGCCTGGCGCCCACAACAAGGATTCATGTTGGTCTGTTTTATGGATCTGCACTGGGAAGGCCCAAAGTTTAGCGAGGAAAGCTAGAAAGTCTATGCCAGTGGGATGAATGATCTGTGCTAGTAGGTTGAGGGTTCTATACTGGATCCAAGAAGCAATGCTCAAAATAAGAACCAGGGCCCCCTGAAAAGTACCACAGCCATCCTCAGCGACAATGAGGTCTCGAACTCCTCTGACAATAACAATTGAGTACATGTCAGAAGTCAGCGTGACAAGCTTCTCCTGGAGATTAAATAGCACATGTCTTCCCCTCCAGAGCCAGGAAGCGATGCTCAATGTAAGGACCAGAGCTCTCCCAAACTGAACCACAGCCACTCTCACCAACAAGGTCCTGAACTCCTCCTATGATAATGGCTGAATTCATATTGGGGAAGCTAGACACAACAAGCTCCTCCAGGAGAACAAATAGCTTCAAAACAATGGCACTTCAGCGAACCAACTACACCCCACTCTTCTTCACCATATCTCCTTTTATGTTGGCAGCTTTCCTCAGGTGGGCCATCTATACTCAGCAACATGTTGATTTAATTCAGCTGATGTTAAGTTGACCGCCAGTTTTTCCATAACACTGTTTAGCAGAGTAACAAAATCCTTATTTAGATCAGTTAGTCAATCTCAAGAAAAGAGTGAATCTGCTTCTGAATATCTCCTTATAAGTGAGAATCGCAAATAAAAATATATAACTTCTCTATTTCCAGCTTGGTAAAACACAATATCTTACAGAATGTCTCCTAGGGTACAACCATTTGAACTTTTCCTTAATTTCCACCATTTTGGGGAAGGGTAATAATAGTTCTCACTATTTGGAAGGTACAGACTCTTACAAAATGCATTTGATGAACTGTTTTCATAACCTTAAATGCTTTTGTTGCCCTTATAAGGATTCTCTTCAGTTTATTTGGATTTTATGCAGGGTGAAGCATTCAAAGTACATGAACTAATCTCCTTTCCTCCATCCAGCTTGCCTTTGTAAATACAGTGAAATTGTATTTCCCCCCATCCCCTCATTACCATGGCATAAAGTGAATTATTATCTTTTTTTGTTTTTCTTTGTTAATTTGGGTCTCTATTAAATTTTTGGCTCTCTAGCTTCCTCCATTGTATTTTAGTACTTCTGATTGTTCTTTCCTTTTCCCCAGTGTCTCTCTTTCTCTCTTCTTCTTCCTTTTTTTCTCTTTCCCTTCTTCCCCTCTCTCCCTTCACAT
Organism: Hydrochoerus hydrochaeris; assembly: GCA_004027455.1. Lineage (NCBI taxonomy): Eukaryota > Metazoa > Chordata > Mammalia > Rodentia > Hydrochaeridae > Hydrochoerus > Hydrochoerus hydrochaeris. Next base: position 204,495 of record PVLA01000513.1, on the reverse strand, counting down.
CACTCATTCTTTTCTATTACTATTGTGACATTTCTAGCTTATTTAGCTACATTTTTGTTGCAAGACTGTCCTCATAGTTTCTAGAAATATTTCTAACAGGCAAGATTCTTCTATCAGACCGGCATGAATAGCAGGAGAAGAAAGATGGTCACCTGGACAGCCCTCTCAGAGAGCTGGGTTCTATGTGTACTTTGGCCAGTCCGAACTCAATAGTCAACCACTTAACTAAGCATCATTTGTTGCATTAATTCTCTTTAACTAGTTTTTCTTTGAATAAGGAAATAAACCAAACACAAGAAGTCTTGCAATTGGGAACAGATTTTTCTACCCTGTTTACTGGGCTCATAGTCAAGATATAGACTTGAATTCAGCTGTACACTGGAGCAGAGGTGACTACTCATCCAGATGTTAACACTATGTCATGAGTTAACACTATGTCATACTATGTTGTGGGAGGGGAGTCTAAGGAATACAGGGTCCAGGATGTGACAGAAGACAGAATAGGGGGTTGGTCATAAGGTTTTTATCCACCAATATTGTAGCATTTCAGTGTAACAATAAACAAGATGGCTGAATTTTGCATGTTAGATCAATGGTAGACTTGGATTTTAAGTTTTTTCTCATCCACATTTTGTCTTCTGGTTCTCCAAACACATATACAGACAGCTATCCCTATTTTACAGATGAAGAAATTGAGACTCAGGACAAGTCACAGAGGGCCAGTGTTGGAGCTGAGAAGTACAGTAGGGACTAACTGACAAAGCTGTTACACAACAGTCTTCATTAATGTCCTTTAACATTTTAAACAGGCTCTTGAAGATATTATTCAGTTCTTACAATTCTTTTGGAAAAATTGTAAGCATTACTATCCAAACTTTTTTGGCTTTAGGGAATTTGAGGTTTGGAGAAGAAACTTCTTCAGGGATACTGAAATAATGAACAAAAGATGGACAAGCTAGTGGTTTGTAGATTTGGAGTCACATTGCATGGTCAAACTTTCTCTTTTGGAAAACCTCACTGTCCTTTCTCACCATCCCACTCTGAAGCCTGTAACTAGAATTTTCCTAGAATACTGTCTCAACAATGCCTGATTTTCTTCAAAATAGTGGTGACAATACATGGCTAGTGACTATACATTTAGAGTTGTTCTTTCTGGCATTAGGTTGGTACTCATCCAATTATATTCTTCCATCTCATTCTCCTTAAAACCAGTGGCAAGAGACTGTATTAGAGAATTGTGTGTGGATCTCCAATAATCATGATAATTAAAGATATACTGACTAAAAATAACTATGTTAACTAAAGTAACTAACTAACTAGAAGTATTAGCTACATGAAGTAAAGTTTGACTTTGGTCTAAAGCCATGTGTTTTACATACTATTTACAATATTTGCAATTTCTCTTCTGAGACTAATGTTTTGACTTTATAGCAAATATTTTCTTTAAATACAGACAAGTAGCATCTTTGGTATTGCCTTTATCCAATATTCTAGACTAAATACAAATGCCATTTTTTCCTCTACTTGCTCAAGGCAGAACTAGTCAGACTCTTTTCTATGCCTATATTAGTTAATTTTTGTGTTGCTGAGATGAAATACCCAAAACCCAACATTAAAGGAGGAAAGGCTTATTTTGGCTTGCAGTTTGTAAGGATTTCAGTCCATAGTTGGCTGGCTCTAAGGCTGCGTGGCAGGGTAGAGGAGCATTGCAGAGGAAATAAATTCAAGATAGGCAGAAAGAGCAAGGCAGCAAAGTAGCAAAGAAACAGCATCATTCCTCTTTCTGTCCCTTATATTCCATCCAGGCTACCCACCCTATGCATCACACAATTTAATCCTAGTATCACACACCCTAGAACCAGACACCTGTGAAAAGTCCTGCCTATGACCACATAAGACTTTGCGGGGGGAGACGTCTAGATATAAGCCATAACAGTTCACCCCAGCCTGCCAAAGACTCATGTACATCCCTTTATGAAAAAGTCATTTAGTCCATCTCTAAGACTTGCCAAATTCCTAACAGTTTCAGCATTGCTAAAAAGTCTACATTCAAAGTCTCCTCTAAAATTTAAGGCAAACTCTTAGCTGGGAGCCCCTGTACACATGAAAAGAAAGTTAAACACTTCCAACGTATAATGGCACAAGATAAATATTAGCATTCCAAAAGGTACAAATAGGGGGGATAGAAAGGAACAGGACCAAAGCAAGTCCAAAATCCAGCAAAGAAACATTAAGTCCTGTGGTCCATATCTAGCATCTAGTGCAATCTGTGGAAAGATGTGAACTCCAAAGGGTTTGGGTGGCTCTGCCCCTATGGCACTGCTGGTGCATAGCTCCTATGGCTTCTCTCTTGCTTAGGCTCTCCTCTCTCCTTGCAGTTTTCCTCGATGATCTATGTTTCCAGCTTCTCCAGCCTTCCAGGGTTTCCACTGCACCTTTGGTTTCACACTCACGGTTTTGTACACTGCCCTCTCAGAGGTGTACTGCCTGGCCTCCCAGGCCTTCTTCTGAAATCCAGGCAGAAGCTTTCCTGACTTCACAACTTATATTTTGCATACATCTAAAATCAGCACCACATGAATGATGGGTGCCATGGTCTTGTCACCAACTGAAGTAGAAGCCAGAATTCCTTCACTCTAGGCTGTAGAGATCAAGTGCCTGTATTGTTGAGCACTAGGAGCCAAAACCTGAGGAAAAACTTCCCTGGCTGCTACCATTCTGGAATGTGGTTCTCTGGGGGTTTCTTCTCAAAGCAAAGTCTTTTACCTTTGCAATTTTGAGGCCACAAAGGCTGGAGTCCTGCTGGTTCTTGTGATATCCTCAGGCTATCTTTTCTTTTTTCCTGTTACTTCTCAGCAACCAAGTTTTCCTCTTCTTAATCTTTGCAGTCTGCAAACTCAAAACATTTTATATCTTTCTACTGGGCTCCTTGCTCTTGATCTGCAACATAAATCTGGCTAATGGTCCCCCAAAAGCCATGCCACTGCCTCAACATTAGACTACCTCGAAATTTCTTCTGCAAATTGAATTAGTCTGCTGCTTTCAATCTCAGTTTCAGGCAGTCTCTGGACAAGAGCAAAATGTAGGCAAATTTTCTGTTGGAGCATAACACATGATTGGTAGTCCAACAGTCAATGCAGTCCTTCTTTACAACAAAAACCTCTTCTGCTTGGTTTTCATGAGCAGCATTTCTATCAGCATCTTGGTCTTTTGAGCTCTGATCAGTCTCCTATCAAGTACAGTTTAAAGCATTCCAGGGCTGCTTCTTCATCTGGCATCTTGAAAGTCTTCCCACTAGACACTCCCAAAGGCTTCTGAAACAGATGATCAGGTCCAGGTACAGTCACAGGAATGGCTCCATTTCTCGGTTCCAAAATCTGTCTTAAATACTTTTCTCATTGCTAAGACAGAATATTTTACAACCAAAGTTAAAGGAGGAAAGGTTTATTTTGGCTTACACTTTATAGAAGTTTCAGTCCATAGTTGGTTGGCTCTAAGGCAGGGTGACACAGCAGAGGGACACTGCAGAGGAGAAATGGTTCATGGAATGGCAAGCAGAAGGCTGCAGCAGCAAGTAGCAAAACAGAAGAAGCAGCAAGCCTTCTTCCTAACCCTTGTATTCCATCCACACTACCTGCCTTTTGGTTGGGTAGCACTTATATCTAGGGTGGGGCACCCTTAATACTAGATCACATCCTTAATCTCAGTATCACATACCCTAGTTCCAACCACCTCTGAAAGACCCCATGTATGCCCACAGGAAGCTTTGGGGGGGACACCTAGATATGAGCCATAACCCCACAAAGAAGAGTTAAACTTTGACTTCAACTCTAAATCCATGTGTTTTATGTATATTTGCATTAATTTGGAATTTCTCTTCTGAGAGTAATGCTTTGACTTTGAAGTAAATGCTTTATTTAGATACCAATGAGTAACATCTTTGGTATTACCTTTATCCAATATTCTAGACTGAACATAAATGCCATTTTTTCTTTGAAGTGTTCTTTACTTGCTCTAGGCAGAGCTAGTCAGACTCTCTTCTATACCTAACACTTTAGACATGCCTTAACTGAAGTGTAGTAGATATGATTTAATTAACTTATATGCCAACTAAAAAATAAAATACAAATTGTCTGGTTTGAAAAGGAATTAGGTGATATTATTTTCAGTGGTTGAAACAATAACATTTGGTTAGTCTTAGAACTTTGTATTTCAGTTATCCATACAGGAACTAAGGCTTTAACATTTCTCATATTCCACCAAAACATTTATAACTCAGCTTACTGAGTTATTTCACATGTAACTGCAAGAAAAATTTTCTGGAGGAAAAAGGTATTCAACAACTTAAGTTAATTAAGACTGAATGGATCTTTTAAGTTGACAGTGTTGATCTGTATATATTTACATGCAAAGATATCTATGATAACTTAAATAAAGAACAAGTCAAGGTGTAGAAAATAAGTATTATATCATTTTTATAAAAATAACTCTATAAACTCATAGAAAAATTCTAGAAGAATAATAGTAGGAGTGTAATAACAATAATATTTATATCTGTCTTCTATCTAACTGAAACTTTGTATCCTTTCCCATTCCCATCCTTCCCACCATTGTCCTTTTATTACATAAAGGATCACCATGTTACAGGTATGACACATTGTTTTAATTCTCACAATAACTTCATTATGTAATTCATCATTAATTAATAATTTGTCTAATGCATACTTCTTGTCCCAGACACTGTGGTAAATATTAGAGATATATCAGAGAACCAGGCACACTGCCCAATATTTTACCATTATTTTCACTTTACAGATGATGGTTAGAGAGCCTCCCACCCATCAAGGTTGTCTGAACCAATATTTTATGGTTCACCTCAACATAACTGATTCACAGTGAATGCATTTGTCTCTATTCTATCAGGTGGATCAGGCGCAGGAGGGTCCAGCAGGGCAGCATCAGCCTTTCTTTCAGTGGGAGTCCTTAGAGCAGGTCACACTGTCCTCCAGGAGCCACTGTCTTTCAGCTCTCAGTAGGTGACTCGGATACATATGAGGAGATGCGAATGCTTCTCTTCTGTAAAAGCCTCATTCCCCATGAGACAACTCCATGGGTTAAGTACAACAGAGTCCCTGCAAGAAGTACTGTCACCTTGGGATTTTATAGTTTATTACAAAGGCATGTTGCCAATCAACAGCCATTTATATCACAAGCAATACTAGCTAAAAACATAGCATTTTATTCTTATCAGATTACCTGGAAAGAGAGCTAGAGAGTGAGTCAAAGGCCAAATTCTCATACAAAGGAAGGGAAAATGTTTTGTTAAGCAGCTTATGCAACAAGAAAGTGTCACAGTGGATTCCAAGTTAGGTGTGTCTGATTCCAAAGTCTAGTGTTTGCACTGTATTGAAAAGTAACAAAAAAAACTCTATGTAGAAAGCTTTTAGTTAACTTCCTTTTTTTACACTTTCAAAATTCTCAGATTTTTTTTTTTTGGTTAATGGCATGAATTTCTTTTTAATTTTTTTCATAAAAAGACTATAATAACAATAAAACATGCTTTTGTTACAGCATTCAGTAGAAGTAGCCAGAAACAAAATGATATATGCACTTGAGTTGTAATCAGGATGATATAAAGAGAGACATACAGAGAAGGAAGCCAAGTGAAAATACAAAGCAGACCTCAGAGTAGCTGAGTCAGAATGATTGGCTTGTGAAGGGCTTTTTTTTTCTGTTTTCCAGATTTTCTATGAAATGGTTATGTTATTCATGAAATAAAATGAAATACATTTATTGAAATAGAAAGAGGAATATATTTAGGTATAGCATACTTGAAATATAAAAATCAGACAAACCTAACCCCCAAAGATAATAGATGACTTTCATATATCTTCTTATAGGTGAATACATTCTATACAAATTTAACTATGTTAGGGGCTCAAGGTCTCAAATGATCTCAACACACATATGTGGATATGAAAGATAGGCAGGTAGATTAGAGAGACGTTGTGTTCTGCTGCTGAAAATCACCCACAGAGCTAGAACAATTTACCAGGGCTCGTGCTGGGTCCCTGCCCTGACACCACAATTCCCATGCATTATGGTAACCTGCCTTGGTCTGGGTTCATGCAGTAGGGTGTGAATACTATTGCTCAGTTCTTTTTTATACTTATTTGCCTGTAATTATTTTAGGATATAGCTATTTAAGGTTGTATTTTCTTTTACAACTCACATTTTGGGCTTTATGTGATCCTTCCTTAGCCAAGAACTGATATAACTGGATAGCTGCTGTTATGTTTTGCAGGCCAAAATTTCCAAATAGCAAAGCATCAGCCATTTTCTCCATAGTTTTCAAGTTTCCCATGCCAGCTGCTTTGGCAAAAATGATGTAGGCTCTGTTTTAAGAATATAAAGTCAGAAGGTTGATTTTCACAGTAAATTTTCCTGCTCCTTGCTTCATGTGACTTCTCCCTTAGAAGTCCAACCCAGGTGTCACTGAAGTTTAACTGAAGCCCATCACATCTCTGGGCTAGTATATTTCTTCCATCTCTACATCAGCCTAAGGTTATAATTTCAAAAACCTAACAAACAATGAAATCACTAAAAAGGGAAAATGTATAGGGTATACTACGCTGTAAGGCTGTATCCCAAGTAAAGTAAAATTTGAAACAATCTTAAAATAGAGAACTCTCCCATGCCCAGCCCCATTATTTACAAATACTTATTTCATAAAATGAATTCTAAAAAATACAATAATAATCAAAATTGCAATGCTATGTCTAGGAAGTTTATATCATGAGAATGATGATATACTCCAAAATAATTTTCTAAAACAGATCATACACACTGTTTAGAAAATGAAAAACTGAACAAACCTTTAATGGCTTATGCTCTGGATTCTGGTTACTTGGATTCAAACCCTGGCTCTACCACATAGTCAGTCAAGTTACTTAACCTCTCTGTGCTCCTTCAGCTATAAAATGGAAATAATAGTAGCACCTACTTGATGGGGTTCTGTGAAGATTAAATGAGATAATCCCTGTGAAGTGCTTGTCAAAGTGCCTGGTACAGATCAAGTGCTCAATAAATCTAGCTGTTACCATTGGAGCCAATATATTGATTCTAAAGTTTTATAACACATATTAATTGTTCTGCAATTAGGTGTAAATGGTGTGAAAATTTGGTGATTATAAATAATGGATGTTGTAGGATACCTTACAATGTACTTTTTTAGTCCATATCAAAATTCACCTGGATCTGCTCAGGGTAACAAGTAGTGATGGAGAATTTCACAAGGTCAAAATATGTGTCAAGGACAGAAAGTACTTTGGGGATTTATTTTTACTTTTAGAACTTGCTTTTTTGGCAGTGACAAGACCAGAAAGAATTAACCTCTATTTATGACCTTGATTCAAATACTCAAATACAGGAAAATGCACATAGATTTGCCATTGCTTCCAATGCAGAATGATCAAGAGATTCAATTTAATACAGAGTCTATCCATAGTGATGCTAAAAGAAGCTGCTCTTGGGCAAAGGTTGGAGTGATATAGACCAGGCAAGAAAGGTTTCAGGTAGAGATGTAGGCATTAGAGTCCTGGATAACAAAACAGACTCCAGTGGAACAAAAAGAGATAGAAAACAGAAATCCAGGAGGTCAAAAAAGGAAATGAACCATGGTCAAAGCAAACTGATTTGGGAGGCTAAAAGGCAACGTCTGGCACTCAGGTTAGGCATCAGGAAGAGAGCCTGGCATTAGACACAGAGCCCCTTAAACTCTTCTATCACATAGATAGTAGCTGCTATGACTGTCTAGTCCACTGAGATGAGAAAGGCACCAAGGACCAAGCCGCAGAAGCTCAAGACTCTCCACATTGCAGACAGTATATCCAGTCTGCTCCTGGAGGGCAGCAATAGGCCACAAAAAACCCTTAAGTGTGTTTGGTTCCATAGGCAGGATGTGCACATGGCTTTCCTATGAGGGAAGTCCAAGGTGAGGAAAGGGATACTACATGCAGAATCCAGGGCTGAAGAAAGTTGTTTCTGGTTAGGCAAGGTTAAAATCTTTGATGAAATCCTCAAGAGGCAAAAAAGTGGGAGAAACCGGGCAACAGGGATAGATAATGTACAATTTATCTAGCTCTCTAGATCATCTCTAAAGGAGCTGCCATTGGATACTAATGTGAGTAGAAGGTGGGGAGGTCAAGCTAAATGTCTTTCCAGCACATCAGTAACTTGGAGTGGAGCAGTAGTTGATCTCCAAACCTTCTTTGCTTGTAGTGAATGACTTGAATGAAGAACCAACCCTGGCTGTCATCAAGGTTTCCTGACTACCTCAAATAGGTTGGTGATAAATAATTGTATAATATTTTTAACAGCACTGGCTTATTCAACAATGCTCCCATTCATATATATGAATACATATATTCATATATGAATGCCCATATATATGGATATATCATCTCTATATATAGCTATATATAAGTATATGCATTCATATATATATGAATATATCATCTATGTATATCCATATATAAGAATATATATCTCTCTATATATATAAATAAAATAAGTGAATATATAAGTAAAATAAATGAATTAACTAATTGGTCCAGAATGTGGATGTGGGTGAACCAAAAGCACTAGTGTTATTCTTATCTATGCCATTTCATCCTGGAAACTATCAAAGCAAGGAGGTAGGATAGAGGGACACATGGGAATGAAATGATTCCCCTTCAGTCAGAAGGACATGCATTTACTTTTCTCTCCACTCTTCCAAGTCTTAGATGTGGCTATACAGGTATGATCAGCTTAAGGCAAGAACAAGCTATCCTGATAACACAAGGAGCTTCACCCAACTTCCCCACAAACTCTTGGAATGTCTTGCTATGGGCAGATTTGGTTTCATTTCTCCATAGCTACAAACTCAGGAGTCAGAAGACTCGCTTTAGATAGCCGCTACCCAAGGATGTATCTGTGCTGAGTAAAGACAAGCAGCTGTCACTCTTGGGGACAGACTGGATCAGGAAGTCCTGGGTGTCATACATTTGGCCTGGCAAAGAGGTGCCCACACTGACAGATGATTCGCAATAGTATTGTTTTTTTGTTTGTTTGTTTTTTCCTGTTTCCTCCCTGTTCTTTAAGGCAAATAGGAAAACTTCCTTGTTAAGTAGATAGTCACTTGGGAACTTTTAAGAGTTATTTTGTGGGTTAGACTGAATCTAGAGTTTCACTGGACTACATGGGATGCACTAGCTGGCATTTCCTTTCCTTAGGCTTCTCTCCTACAGGCAGAGCTTTTCTGAAACCTAAGGGGCCATCTTTTTCTCAGAACTCCATTGTTCTCATCAAGCTCTGCTGAGCTGAAAATTCTCTATTTTTACTCATGCATTCAGTGAATGCTTTATGAGATGACTTTCTCAAAAGGTATTTTCGTGTTTGATTTTACTCCATCTCATCATGACCAAACTCAAGCCTGTTCAGTGAGATGCCTGGGTTTTGCTGGAGTTGTTAATGTTGTTCTTATAAACAGCTGTGGATTCAACTTTCCTTGGAGAAAATCCGCCTCACTTTTTTCTTCTTCTTAGTTTGCCCTTGGACAAATAATTGACACAAAGTAATGAATAACGGAAGTTGATGATGTTTTAACCAGGCTCACAGTTGTGCATTCGTCTTCCTTTAGGCTTCTGCTGAGGGTTTAGGAGAGGATTTATGGATTCTGCTGTTCTGTGTAGGACTGGCTACCACAGTTTTGGGATGCTTGCTTGAGGCTGATGTCCCTATTCTGTATGATAAGAAGAGATGCCATTTTATTGGGTTTGGGGCCTGTCTCTTCTAGGTATTACAGCTCAAAAACATACGTGCTAGGCCAGGGATTTAGCTCAGTGGCATAAGTGCCTGTCTGGCAAGCATGAGGTCATGAGTTTGATCCCCAGTACCAAAAAAAACCCCAAACAAACAAACAAAAAAGCATACTTTCTGTCTTTGTTTCCATCAGAGATACAAACAACAGACATATGGCCTGATAACTAGGTGTCACACATTGTTCTAAGAGCTTGATGTACAATATTATTGAGGGCACAAATATGTTTAGAAACTTTCCTAGGACCATACAGCCAGTAAATGAGAGTTAGGATTTGATCCCAAGGTTGTAGCTAGAGCCTTAAATGGTAAACACAAGTTGTGCCCCTCCACTGGGGGAAGAGAAGAAGGAGTATTTCTGTCTCCCTCTAGACAAGGTAGACAAATGGAAAGAGAAAAAATGGATGTGGAGTAAGACCACGTAATCCAGCTTGGCCACCTCCCAACTGTATTCTGTGGTCAAATCACTTTAAAATCTCAGTCTTTGTTCCCAACATTTTAGAAGAGGAAAATGAAGCACTTCTTACCTCTTAAGACTAAGGATAACATGGAATCACATACATGAAAATGTTTTGAAACCTACAAGGTACTATACCAATGCTCAGTTAGACAGAACAAAACATGCTAAAACAGCAACAGCTCTAACTCAAATAACACATTTTTTACTTTGTTTGAAATAGTCAATAAATTAAAGCCAAATCAATACTTTTGCTTGAACATTCAGAGCAGTACCTTAATTTTGTATTTCACTTAATATAACGGATCTCTAATCTCACATGCAATTCTCTTATTTGTTCAGGACAATAATTTTAACACCCTTTGATCTTTTAAAAAACAAAAGCTTATAGGAAAATAAGTTCATTTGCCACCCCAATAAGTTTTCAATGATAAATTAGATTTGAATTTTTTTGAAACAAAGTCTTGTTATGTAGTTCAGACTGGCCTCAAACTTACTGCAATGCTCCTGTCTCAGCCTCTCAAGTGCTGGAATTATAGGTGTGTACCATCACACCTAGTTTTGAATTTATTTCTTAACCTGGAAATAAAATTTGACAAAGGTAACTAGATCAAGACTTACTCAGCTTTTTGTTTTTGGCTTTTAGATTCCTGGAGAATCTTGATGCCCATTTTAAGCAGTTCATCTCCTTCATCTGTGAAATTTTTCTTTACTTGCTCTTTTACTATGTGTGAAAAAATAAAGACAAATTTTAAAAATTTGTTGTTTTGTGTTTTTAAAGTGTGTTGATATTCTACTGGCATTATTAGAGTTTTGTGTTTCTCGTTTTGGTTTGTTTTGTTTTAAGATCTGCATTTCAAAAGAATAGTTCAGTATTACTCTCTAGCTCAGGGGCATTTGCAGTGCAGAAGGCAGAAGGTGCCTTAAAAAAGTAAATTCTGCTTTGTGAAATGTCTGTGGAGTGGAAGGCAGAGAGATAATTCTAAGGTGGGAAGGAGAAATGTTCTCAGCCTCCAGGTTCTGCAAACAGAAGGCAGTGCTTGTAGCTTAGATCCCAAATGTTCCCCAAAAGACTCATGTTCAGAGGTTAGGCTTTTGGAAGTGATTGGATTGTGCAGATACTATACTCATCAATGGATTAATCCAGTGAGGAGTTCATAATGGAATGTTGTTAGGAGGAGGGGCTTGTTTGGATGGGGTTGCTCACTAGGACTGTGACCTAGAAGGGTGTACTCTGCTTTTTTCTCTGCTTCCTAACTGCCATGGTTTGAAGACCTTTCCTCCTGCATGCCCTTTCACCATGCCATTTTTGCCTTGCATCCAGCCTACAATTCAGATGCACTGAAACCATGAGCCAAAATAAACTTCTCCTTTTAGCCACAGGTGTTAGAAATTTCCTCCCAAAGATGGGAAAGTGACTAATATTCTTGTTGTGACTAAGATATTAGATTTAAGGTGCTCATTCCTGGCTGTCAATGCCCCTTGTTTGAGCATGGTCCATAAATCTCAGTGCCATAAAGTTCCAAAAGAACCTGAGGACATGGGTAAGAAAGAGCTCTCTCCAAAATGAAAGGTGTGCACCTAGCAGTGGAGGAGGCATTCTTTAAAATTTTTCTCTGTCTAGGACTTCTTGCCAGACTTCCTCACATTTTTGTGAAGATATATAGCCTGCCAATAATAACTGGTTTTGTGGGGTAGGGGCTTAGAGTCAACTTTTTAGTATTTAAAAGAGGGAATATATAACGAAATGAAATTTTTCCTGCTACACTAAGGATATTTCTTTAGCATTTCTGTAACATTTTGCAAATATTAAGACATCCTCACCAGTTTATCAATGGGAAAAGCTAGTTGGAAGAAAAGTCAGACTTACACTAGTCTCCTCAACACACACACACACACACACACACACTGCCTTTCAAGATATCACAATGCCTCTTGAAGTTCATTAAAACACTCAGTGAAATCTCTAATTAGGAGAACAGTGCCTGAAGTCATTTCAAAGGAAAGACTTTTGGGATTTGATGCCTCATTAACAAGACCACAAAGAACTTTAAGTGGTTTTTATTTTTCCTCTTCCTGACAGACTATCAGAGTTGTCTGCTTGCTTTTGTAAGTTAAAAAATTTTAATTTAAAAATCAATTTAAAATTATTTCATTGCTTCAAATTATTCAATCAATTTAGAAACACCAGACATTTTAGCATCTAATCTCTGCTTTGAATTATATGTTACCTATTCTCAAGATTAAAAGGGGAAAAATAATGGGAAAAACCTACTAATCTGTGTGTGGAATAGCAATTGCTCCCATTATCATGCTTTCAAAAGTGTGAAAATAAATTTTGAAAGTTTGATTCTCCATGAATATACATATGAAAAATGATTTACCATTGCAAATTCCTAACCATGGTTTTATTTTTATATATCGTCCTTTTTTTTTTTTTTCGGATTCCTAAGTAAGTTGGATTACAATTTTTTTTTTTTTTTTACTATAAGAAAACTCAATTGCCAGATGAAGCTATCTTGATGATTCTTTAATTACCTTGGTACAGTTGGACAATTTCCAAATTTGGGGAAAACAGTCAGGAAATATATTGAGATTATTCTAGATTTGACAGAAAAGCCCTTCCTGAATCTAGAGTTCTCTGAAGAATCAGCCATTGGGTCCTTGTTCTGCTTGGAGAGAAGCTGGGGCCTTACTTGAGGAAAGTATAGGGGAAGAAGTCTTAGGAATGAAAGTGAGGGATGATTGTACCAGGTATCTATTCAAGACAGCAGCAAGCACAGAAAATCTTCCAATGAGATGGATTTATATTCCACTGTTTGTCAGTGATTTCATTTGTAGATAGTTCTTAATGTTTTCTGACTTTTTCATCATTACTATGTCTTGCTTGTATGCTGTTATGGCCTGAATTGAGAAACACTATTATCCTTAATTAACTCATCAGCCCCAAAACCCATTACACTGAAGTCCTAACCCTAATTTTAGAATATAATCTTATTTGGAGATAAGGTCTTTAAACAGATGATTGGCATGCAAGATGGCTTATAGGGCCCACTTTCATCCTCGATAGTGTAATTTGGATAAGCTCTTGTCTTTATTTTTATCCTTGTCTCAGTTACTTTCCTCATCACTGAGTCATAATACCTGACCCTCAATTTAAAAGAGGAGAAGTCTATTTTGTCTCATGGTTATATTCCCTAATTGGCTGAATCCAAGGCAAAAACAACATTGTGAACAGGTCTGGTGAAGGAAAGCTCCTCACATCTTGGCAGCCAGGACACAGAGTGAAGGGAGGAAGTGTGGAGGGAGAGAAACCAACCTCCTCTGGTCACGTGGCCAGCGATCCAGCTTTTACCAGGCCTCACTCCTACAAGCACACTCCATGGCCAAACTCATTCAGGAATGAATCCAATCACTTCCTAACAGCCTTGCCTCTGAGCATAAGAGAGTTTTGAGGAACATTCGGGGCCTAAATCCTAACACCTAGTAAATTATTTTTGCATCAGCAGAGATTAAGTTAAAAATGAGGCCTTTAGGATGGGCCCTTAATCTAATATTACTGGTATCTGTGTAAGAAGAGGAAGATGCTGAGGAAAGCCATGGGAGAACATGGGCTCTGTGAAGGCCCAACACCTTGATCTTTGACTTTTGAGCTTCAGAACTGTAAGAAGATAAATGATTTCTGTCAAGTCATTCAATGTGTGATACTTTGCTATGACATCCTTAGGGCACCAATTGAGATTCTTGCTCTGGAATTTATGGGGAAAAATCCTTCTCTTCTTTCTATGGGAATGGATACACCAAACTCAGCCTTCTATTAGATCAAAAGCTGCCTTTTAAATGCAGAAGGGACTGGAATTTACCATGGCCTTGTCAGGCAGTTGGACGTCCAAGTAGCCCACCCCTGATAAAGCTTGTTTGTCATGATTAGGCTCTAAGTAGGCAGGATAGCAGGTAGACTTTATATGTGTCTAGCAAGCCCTGAATGTAGTTCATCATTCTATGAGATGATGGGAACCTATGACTTCTCTTACTGAATCATCACTTGTGAATTTCCCTAATGAAGTGTATCCATTCATTCATACTACAGGCATGGTGGAATTAAGGAAAAATTTTCCTGTTCATTAACCACTTACCAGTCCACTTATTTAAATATAAATACGCGCTCCCCTAGTGGCACATGAAGCAAACTAAGTCATTAATATCTAGAAGCAAGTCTTTGGAACAAAAAGATACGCTTGCTTCTTTCAGACATTAATGAGGAAGGGAGTGCAGAGGACAAGCTGTCCTTTTCTCATGTATTTATTCACTTAATCAGTTATGTATCGAACATCTACAGTGTGTTAGACACAGTTCTGTGTATTGTGATTAGCAAAGTGATGCAGACACTGCCTCAGCCTGTTGGGGCAGATAGGCTTCTTTATATAATATTGCAGTGTTGTGTTTTAGGTACCATTCAAGCACAAAAGGACCTTTGCAAACAACATAAACATTGTCTGATTCATTTAAGCAAAAGAAACTTATTGGGAGACCGTTGAATGCTATAGAATCAAAGGGCAGAGGTGAATCCAAGGCATTTATAGAGGCAGAGAGGTAGATGCTTCTATGGGATGGACTGGAACTCAATCCTTTCAGGACCTCCTCTTTGCCACAGACTCCACACAGTAAGTCTGATGAGTTAATTAAGGATAATAGGGGTTCTCAATAATTCCTACAAGGTCTTGAAAAGAAATTTGGGTAGCTGGGTAGCAAGAAAGGTAAAAAGGACAATGGGAATCCTCCAGTAATAAAAGCCCCCTGCAGTCTCCTCCTCCTGGCTGTGTGAAATGAAGATCTCTCCTAGATGAAGTGACATTTTAGATAGCTCTTTGAAGGAAATTAGGTTGTCAAGCCAAGATGGTGAAACTGGTATTCCACTAGGCAGAAATAGTGTATGTAAATTAACTGAGGACAGGGAAGGATGAAGACAGGGTGGACTGAAGGGAGAGTGAGAGCTTGAGCCATGGGGTTGGTCGCATGGTCCAGGCTAGTGGAAGTGATGAGAGGAATGGACTGAGGCAGGCAGAAGGCGTGGGAGGGAGGACAGAGGTCACAGTGAAGGTGAAAAAGTGCTGGTAGGAGAAAGAAAGGGAGTAAAGTGGCAGGAAGTTGACTTGGACCAGAGAAAATTATTTTAGAGTTTGAAATCATGTTGGTGAAATAGCTCTGCCTGTGTCTGGTAAGTGACTGGGGAGAAGTGGGTGACAAAGATGATGGAAATTGAGAAGGTGTAGGAAAAAAAGACCAGGTATTCAACAGGCTACTTAACCCCAGGGTTGCTAGTGGTGGCCTGTAGCCATTCATTAACCCATGTGAGGCTCTAATGGTCCAGCCTCCTTACCTATGGCAGAGAACATTCCTCTAGTGCAATCCCTACTACAAAAGCTGTTAATTTCTCCTAAAAGTCTAGCTGTTTGTTTTTTTCCCCTATCCTGCATTCTTTGTACACACATACCCTACCTGTTCCTTTTACAGTACTGGAGATTGAGTCCAGGGGTGCTCTACTACTGAGCTGCACCCCCAGGCATATTTATTTTGAGACAGCATCTTATTAGATTACCAGGGTGGGCTCAGACTTATGATCCTCCTTCCTGAGCTTCCTTAAGATTATAGACATGAGCCACTACACCCACTTTGCTCACCCCCTTTAAATCTTTCACCACAAAATCTGAAACCTTAACTTTCAAATTAAAAATAAATACATACTTTCTAAATCAGCTAGTAAAATAAGAACAAAAGAACAATAAATTCACTATTTTGAATCTTGTTATAGTTATATAAAGGATTATTGCAAACTGAAGGAATTAACAAATGAGCCAACAGATAGATATCTTTGAGTCTGACTAAAAATCAGGTGCATTCAGAAAATAATGCATAAAGATAAAAATGGGAATTTCTTTTCCTCTGCAGCTATCTTGCCTACACAGATTATTGTATCCTTTCCACCATAATTTCAATCATATTTAATGTAAACCATCTTCAGCTTCTGATTTTCAGAATATTGCCTCAAAAGAACAGTTCACATTTGCCCTCACAAGTGCCAGGAAGATAAAACACTGGATAAAGAGGGAGGGTAATGATCCATTACTAAAAATAACATTCCATCCAAAAAAGAATGACTCAGCAAAGTTTTTAGTCAGATAAAGATATGATCAAGTCAGATACTCCTGAATAGGAGCAGATATTTGCAATAATGAAGTTTATTTCCTCTGTCTCTAGATCATCATTGTAAGCATAAATCTCTCCAGTGGTACTGCTAGGAAATGGTAGACAAATTGTGTTATAAGTAGAAGAAAATTCCCTCTTCAAATACCTACTTGTGCAAAACTTGAAATAAAAGGCATTCTGACTTACAAAGATTTAATTTTTGGTATAAAACTCTCATCAAAAAGTTTTTTGTAAAACAAATGAAGAACCAGTAGCAATATGCACTGTTATATATAGTAGGAGCAAAAGCATTTACAAAACATGTAGAAGCCAAGGAGTGTTCAGTGTTTATACTGAGTTGTCTTACTGAGTATAAGAGGAAAGGACTATCATCATTCCCGTTTGATAAATGAGGTGATGTGGATACAGAGAGGTTATGTAACCTGCATAAGGTCTCACTATGTAGTACAGGCTGGCCTTGAACTCACTATGTGGCCCAAATTGGCCTTGAACTCGTGCCTTGGCCTCCTGAGTGCTAGGATTACAGCCATGCATCACTGCACACAGCACTGCAAAAACAATTTTGATGGTCACTTTGGGCATTGCTGATTTCAAAATATTAGTTGGGATACCCAACTTTGTAATTTATTGGCTTCTCCATTTACCTCAATCATCATCTTTCTGTCTCCTCATTTTTACTTCCTATTTCTTGTCCTATTCTTTTCTTTCACTTTTTGAAAACAAAATGACTAAATTCTTCTCCCTCATTTTATTTCTTTCTACACTTAAAAACTTGACATGAGCTGAGACAAGGCTGGGCTGGGTGTTGGGAGATCAGGAGGCAGTGTTTACCTATTTCAGTCCACAAATGTTTATTAAGGCAGATTCCCAAATGAAGGCATGAAAACTACAACAGTAAATAAAAATTTCATGACCTCATCACATGTTGGTTTCTATCTGCTTGATCCGTAGTAAATACAATTCTAGTGGTTTATTGTGGGCCTTAGACTCTAAAGTTGACCCTATCTTGCTAACTTCTCTAAGAGGAAGTTGAGCAAAAGATCATAAACAGTGAATTGGTTGAAGCACTAAAAAGTTTGGAATAATAGTCTAAAATGAGTACACTGAATTTTTTGTTTTTGTGGTAATGGAATTCAAATCTATGGCCTCATGCATGCTAAGCATGTGCTCTACCACTGAGCTAATTGCAACCCCATGTAGAGTAAAATGCTTAGATGGGGCCTGATGATGTATCTTAGTGGTAGAACATTTGCCTAGCATATGCAAGGCCCTGGGTTAGCTCCCGTGCATTGAAACCCTCCTCATTTCTCCTGGAAAAGAAAAACAAAAAATCTTAGATTAACATATAAAGATCAGGAGATACATGGCTCACTGGTCAATTTTATGTGTCACACTGGCTTGGTTACATTCCTCAATTAATCAGTCAAACACTAATCTAGTTGTTCTGAAGGTAATTTGTACATGCGATTAAAATCTGTAATGGAAAAGAGATTATAATCTGAGCTGGCCTGATTCAATCATTGCGAAGCCTCAAGAATGGAATTGAGCTTGGGGGAGGGGATGAACTGTGGACAGTGGCTTCAAGCCATGCTGAGGCCTCCAGCCTGCTCTTCTTGACAGCTCGCTCTACAGATTTGGGATTTTCCTGGCCAATCTCTACAACTATGTAAGCCAATACCCTCTCCCCAGTATACCCCTTAATATATAATTCTCTTAGTGTAATAGATATGCTTCCTAGGGAAAAATGTTTTCAACAGAACTCCTTCTCTTCCTAATCTCTTGACTCCCTTACTTCTCAGTCTTTTTAACAGTCTATCACCTTTGGTATTCTAATGTCAAAAGGGAAGCCTCTGTAAAAACCCCCTCCTCTCTTCAGCTCATATAAATGAACATGCAGACATTAGCGTCTGTCACAAATATAAAGGTAGCTGTGTAGAAAGAACATGCAGGTCTGGCTCTACAAGGTATAGATCTAGTTTTCTTTGGAGGATAGTGCGGGGAGCCAACAGTGACCCTGAAGAGGAAAACAGCACTTTGGAGGAAACCCTTCCCCAGTACACTGTCTCATTGTACACTGCTTTCTTCCCATAAGTGCCCTTTGCACCCATAAGCACAGAAGACAGAAACGTCTTTGCCTTCTTCAGAGCTAGGTTTCAATAAATTTATTTCCTTCCATCAAATTCTGTCCCCCAAGTCTTTTGGGGAGTAGGAAGTGTTTATAAATGTTGAGGTCCAGTAACACTGGTTCTTTTTATTACCTATGATTGAACCTTGACTTACACACTGGTTTAGTGCTTTTAAGTGAGAAGAGGTTTTCGTTTTCCTTGAATTCATTGTTCTCATGACTTGGTGCCCAAAGTAGCAGGATCTTAAAGATAGTATGTTCAAGCCACAGTGCTCACTGAGGCAGACAATAGTGGTACCATATACTGCATGGGGCAGTCCATGGCAGCATTGTTACGTCCAGCTCCAGCTACCACAATTTAACATTATTAACACTAAGGTCACTTTTGGGAATGATTTTGGTTCAGTGTAAGTTTATGAGAAAGAAGTGTCTTGAAGAATATCACAAGCTGCCTTTTATGATAGTGTGAGCTCACTGACAGGTATTAAAATGGGAACTGGTGTCATCTTCAAGGAAAACCTGATGAAAGTTCATTAGACTAGATGTTCCCATTTCCCCCAAGATTCTTTAATTTTAGTAATTGCATTTCTATTGTTTGTCTGAAAAAGTTCTTTATTGTCTTAGTCCCCAACATTTGATCTGCCCTGCCTGGGAAGCCGATTTGTTGAGTGTCTCCTGGTTGCTTTTCCAGATTCTTCCCATCCTGGTCCATGTTCTGGGACTCAAATAGCTGTCGGCTGCATCAATAGATTCTCTTCCCCTGTAGCTTCTTGGCTGAAAGGCACCAGCAGGTGGCATGAAGAGTAGGCAGAGTGACAGTGGGGTATTCATTTCCTGGCTCCCCAGTCAGGGTCTCTGCACCTGGCATGGTTCTTTGATCTAAGGTCACAGTTCTTTGTTGGTGTCCTCTTCACATACCTCTTGCTTCCTTTCTCAGCATTCCAGTAGCCAATACTGCCTTGCAGTCCTTCAGAACCTTGAGGGTAATGATGCCCTTCTTGTTACTAGGATGGGGCAACTTTGTGGTTTCCTTACATCCTGTCTACACCTTTTGAAAGAGTCCTTTTTTAAACTTTTCTCAAAAGAGTCCATTTAAATGTGTCATTTATTTCCTGCCAAAACCCTCCTCATACTTCAATTAGTCAATATTTCTAAGTTCTATCTAGAGCCAACTCTTCCACTGAGCAATGAACCAACCTTTTAGGGTAAATATAGGAGATTGCAAAATTAGATTTAAAAAACTTTGTCACTGGAGTGGTCTCAGAAAAAGCAAATAGAGACTAGGATCAATAAGTGCCCTTCCAGCCTGTAAAGTAATCTCTCCCTTTGTAATCCCATAGTTCTCATCAGCAGTGACCACTTTTCTATATTCACTTCTGTCTGAAGGATGTGTTTTCTAATTTATGTAAGTCTGTTTTTTGTTTTTGTTTTTGGTATAAGGGATTGAACTCATGACCTTGTGCTTGCCAGGCAGACGCTTACGCCACTGAGCTAAATCGCTGGCCCTAATTTATGTAAGTCTTGATGAACTGGTCTTGTGACTTATAGGACAAGGGTTCTCAAATGTCCTTGAAGTACATTTAATAGTCAGCACTGATAAATGTGTATATAATCCCTAAAGGTCTGGAAGACAGCAAGACATTTGTTTGAAATCTTAAATATGACAATTAAAAATGTGAATTTTGAAAGCTACTGTATATACTATAACTGTTAGTTTTAAAATAAAAATATCCTCGATCTCTTGCCATCAAGTATTTTCCCTTAAAACCTTCAAATACTTTGGTGTTCAAGAAGTTACAATGTGTTTATCCCATAGTTCAATATTTTTCCAAAATCCTTTTGAGAAGAATGGAGGTACAGTTTCTTCATATTTCCAGCTTATTTTTGTGAGATGCATACAGCATAGTGGCTAGGAGGTGGAGGGCATTCATTCCAGACGCTCCGAATTCCCATTCCTGTTTCCATAGAAAATAGCTTTGTGATGTTGTGCACGTTACCTGATTTCTCTATGTTTCTGGTTTCTCATCTATGGAATACAGACAATAGCAACCTGTCTGAAGTTGGATAAACACTAAACACAGATAATGGTCAATTACAGTTGTCTTATTACTACATATGATATTATATATGGCTTTTAGAGCACAACCACTTCCATGTAAGGGAAAGAGATCTCATTTGAAGGGTAACATTTTTTACTTTTTAAAATAGCAGAATCTTGCTCAAATGCCCTCTACCTACCTTATTTGTCAAATTAACCAGAGCTTTTCATTTCTTCTGTCCAATCTGTTTAATGGTGTCCATCCATCACACATGAAAAGCTTGCACCTAGTTGGGCATGCGTTAGAACACATGTGTGTATTGTTTCCACCCCTTGCATACTTACAAAGGATCAGGAGGACTTGTTCCCAAATCTGTTTATACCAGCTTCACTGTTACTATAATTACAGAGTTTAATTGAGCAAAATGTAAACCGATTACAAAAGAATGTATGATTGCAATGTAACTGAGTACAATGGGAAAATTTGATAACAGAGCCACTAAAATTATCCAGGTAATTGTGAGTGAGATGTTTTTCCTTGGGGAGAAAGTCTGTAAAAATCTGGCAGAATTCTGCCCAAGATTTTCCCAAGGTCTTTGGCTCCTCACTGCATTAGAAACTTGAGTTGGGAAAGCAAAGAGGATACAGTTTGGGTGTGGTTTACACTCAAAAAGTCAATCTACAGGACTATGCTAAACAAAAGGCAGGCCGTATTTCTATATCAAAGAATTCCCAAATAAAAGTTTCATTGTGTATGATTTAGATTTAAAATGAATTTAGATATGTCCATTTTATAATACTATTAAAACTGATATTGTTTCTTAATTTCTTTGCCAAAGAAGTTTCTCTCTCTAGGCAATCAATAAAATTTATACTTATCTACTAGGAAAGAAATTTTCCTACCTTAAGTGTAAATCAAATGTTGAAAATGATTCTTAGACTGCATAATTGAGGACTAGTTAAATTTTGCACACCGACTTTTTGGAGACATTATATTTTCTGGAATCTTTTTGCTTGCAGAGAAATCTAACAACTAAACAAGTGTGTGTTTTTATTAGAGAAAGTCTTAGATGGCTAGACTAGAAAAAGAGTATCCTATATTCATTTTGGTTTTCTTTAAAGTTTTTGGGTTTTGATTAGCATAAAAACTGATAAATGTTTTATCTGCATAATCTTGGAGACTTTTTTCCCCATGAAACATGATTAGTAACCTTGCTTGTTATCATTAGTACAAATTCGAAATCTAATTGGGGCCAGAAGCTGACCAAACATAATGCTTTTGTTTATATAAATATTTGGCTATATCCTAAGACTTCTTGTAAAGCAGCTATAAAATGTACTTTTAGATTGCCTGAAGTCATTTTAAATTTACATGTGAGAGGGTATTCTACTTACAGTGATTTGTATTTCTCTCTTGGAGATCTCTATTTTCAATTCTTTTTATTTTTACTTTGTGTTGCTTCTTTTTTTCTAAGAGATTTTCTTTTGTATTGATTATTTCACTCGATTTTCTTTGTTCTAATATATGTGATAAAACTTGTTTGTCTTCATCCATTGATACCTGCAAAAAAGAAAAAAAGTTTTTTGTTCATGTATAACTTTTTATTTTTTTGCCCTTTTGAGGCAGGGTCTCATTATGCAGTTCAGACTGGCCTTGAGCTCATTTTGTAGCCCAGGCTGGTCTTGAATTCACAACAATCCTGCCTCAGCCTCCTAAATGCTGAGATTACAGGCATGTACCATCACACCCAGATCCCATGCATATCTTTAAAAAAATGAAAGTAAAAATTTATTCATGTTTGTAAAAATATATATACTTAATGTAATTACTCTAATTCTTGCTTTTTTCAAACATAAATGACATATGCTCACTTCTCTATATGGAATCCATATATTTTATTAAATGCCATCTGAACTGCAGAGTCAACTGTCAAAAGCTAAATGCTATAAATAAAATAATAAGAGTTTAACCAATTTTCTCTTCCACTAGTTAGTTGTCATGGTAATCTCAACTGTGTGAGCTAAAGAGAAAAAGGAAGATGTTGACAGTGCCTTACACATTACAACAAATTTATAATTAATTGTGACTGTCTATTTAAAAATGTAAAAACATGCTTTCTTGAAGTATTTTTCAGAATCTAGATAATTAATCTATTATAATTAGGGTGATGTGTTTGTTTTTGAGTAGTAGAAAATAATGGAAAGCTTAAGAGAGAAAACTAGAAAGCTTTGTGAAGGTAAAGAGCCACAACTTACAAATATATATAATTTACACATAGATTTTGAAAGATAAATATTTTCTTTGTCAGTACTGCTGAAGTGTCAAGGCTTTTTCCTCCTCCTTTTTCTCAGTATCCCTCTTTCTAACATCAGTTTCTGGGATACTCCAGTCATTTCTATGCAGTCCCAAAGACAACAGATCAGTGATGCAGGGGCCAGAGCTTATGGAGACTTGTTGCCATGTAACAACTTTTTAAAAAGGATTTGAGGTATAATTCACATACCATAAATTAACACACTTAACATGTACAATTCAGTGGTCTTTGTAACATTCACAGATATGTGCAACCATCACCACAGTCGATTTTAGAACATTTTTGTAACCTCAAGAAGAAATCACAAATCTTTCACCCATGACCTACCCTATTTCCCCATCCCCCTCTACTATTGGCCCCAACCATCCCCTAAGCTAAGCTGTGTTCTGCCTTTACAGATTCCCCTATTCTGCCTTTTCAGAGGAATAGAATCGTACAGTATCTTCCTTCCTTTCCCTTCCCCCTTCCCTTCCCTTCCTTTTTCTTCTCTTCCCTCCCCTCCCCTTCTTTCCTTTCTCTCTCCCTTCCTCACCACCTTACTCCTCCTCCTCCTTCTCTTCTTTTCTCCTTCTCCTATCCCCACTCCTCTATCTCTCCTCTCTCTCTCTTCCCTAGCTTTTTCACTTAGGATAGTATTTTCAAGATTAACTCATGTTCCAGCATGTATCAAGTTTTTAATTCTTTTTTATGGCCAAATAATATTTCTTATATGTATAAACTATGTTTTATTCATCCATTCATCCAATAGCAGATATTTGGTTCTTTCCACCTTTTGACTATTGCAAGCAGTGCTGCTATAAACATTCATATGTGGACATGTAAAGTATGATTTTTATTTTGGAGGTCAGACAGAGTAGGCAAATAAAAATACAAAATTCCCAGTTAAATTTGACTTTGAGATAAGCTAGGATTCTTTTCAGTATAATGTCTTATATGTGGCATGTTAACAGATAAGAACAGCATGTATAATGTGTCCAATTAAGTCACTGACAGCTTTGCTGCATGGTGTCATAAATGTGCCGGCTTCCAGGTGTAGATTCCAAGGTCTCTCTAATATCTTTCAGAAAGAGAGGGACAAAGCACAGAGCACATGTGGGAAAGGTTCTTGTTTTATTTTATTTGGTTTGCTTTGTCTTCTTTTCTTTAATGGGTCAGCTCTGGGTGTGGCACGTAACGCTTTCATCCACTTTCCTTAAGAAGAAGTGTGTCCCACCTCAGTCACATGCCCCATCTAAGTATGAAGCAGCTGGGAAACATTATTTACCTTGGCTTTAGGAAGAACAGAATGTGAAATTTGATGAGCTTCCTACATGCTCTAGTATACTGGGATTATTATATTACTGCCATTAAAAGAATTGTGCTTAATTTTCAAGTTCAGAAACAAAAAAGTATCTAAGTTGAGACAGTAAAGCTCGTAAAAAATGCCTGTGATTGTCTAGTGTACCCATCTCATTTTTCTATGGAGGCCAATGTTTCCTAAGTTTCATTTTCTTTTTCACTCATTGAGAGTGGGCAGAACAGCCAGCAGGAACAAGTATCAGGGAGTCTTGGAAGACAGAGGCTTTCTTTGAGTTTTACAAGCATCCAAAGACTTAGAGTTCAGGAACAAATATTTATTGAGTGTCTATCTCAGTTTCTATTCTAAGAGCTAAAGATATCATGAATCAAATGTCTCTGTCCTCCTAATGTCTATTCTCAACTGATAAAATGAAAGTAATTTAAAATGAGTGTTACCGGATATAGGATGGTTAGGGACTAGTTCTCCCACAACATTTGAGTAGATGTCTATGGAAGGGAGAGTCAGTCCTGTGCATCCCTCAGGAAACAGAGATCTGGCAGAGGGAGCAGCAAATGCAAAGGCCTTTAAGCAGGAGCACACAGGTTGAAAGATTTTTTTTAACAGCAGAGCTATGAAGCAGCTGGAAGGCTGTCAGGTGGGGCTCAGGATTGTGAGTGGTGCTCCATGTGAATGGGAGATGGCTGAGCAGGAGCAACAGTGACTGACTGCCTTTGTTTTTGAAAGAGTCACCTTGGTTGCTGTGTTGAGAATAGTACATGTTGGAGCAAGGGTGGGAAGAAGAGGAAATCAGCTGAAAAGACCAGCTCTAGAGCAGACTGATGGCGACATAAGAAGATGGCAGAAGGGGAAGTAGTGGAATTGGTTGGTTCCATGATACATTTTGGAAGTATTCCCGGCATGCCGGAAAGATTTATAATGTGTATTTTGGTTTTTAGACAGAAAAACCAAAGGGAAAATTTTAGTGAAGTATGTTTTTAAATTCCCAAAGTCTGTTTGGTCAGAGATTGAAGCTGTATTGCCATAGTCTCTCGCTTGTTCACTTGCCTCCTGTCTCTTCCCCAAATTTTCAAGATTCATGCTGGATGAGTTTTTCCCAAGTACCCTTTTGAACCTATCACTGCCCAACCCCCTCTGTCCTCAGTGACAACAAGATACAGTCCAACTGCTCTGCATGAAACTAAGATGCTTCACAGTGTGTCCTGAAATGTCACAGTGACTTGTGTCTTATTACTCCCACACCTAAGTGAACGTCTGTGAGCCAGACTCCTCTCGTTCTTCCTAACAGTATGGGCTCTTGCCTCGTTCCCTGCCCTGACTGAGGCAGTTCTCATTGCCCCTCCTTGTGATGCCAGATATTATCCCAGTTCTGATGCTCAACTCAATTCTTCCTGGCTGCCTCCTGTGTTACTGTCACCCACAGTCCTCCTCTTCGTCTGCTCTGCTGGTTTCCTTCCTTCTTGGTTACTAGTCACTACCTGCTCCACCATCTCTAAGGTAACATCATTTTTGTATATTTCCTGCTTTATCTACTCAATTCATTGTATTGTAAACTTTTTAGTATCTTTTTCATTTAAAATTGGGTGCCTTGAATAGAGGGGAGTCTAAAGAATGTGTAGATTTCTTTATTTGGGGAAAATTCCTTTATTTCTTTAAAGCACAGTAATCATAGAAATATCCTCTGATAAGACCAACTAAAAGATCAGTAGTAATTTATCTTGTTGTATATTTAATCCTAATTTATTTGTAACTAAATCTTGTGTTTGGTTTTTTGTTTTTGTGCCTTGACACATTTCCAAAGTAGGATCTACTCCTATAGTATTTTACTTGAAGGCAAAAACAAGCACACAAACAAAACCTGTACTAGCATATAACAAAGTTTCTAGTAAAATAGTGAGACTCTGCCTCAAAATTTAAAATCTGTAAAAAAAAAAAGGTCTGGAGGAGTAGCTCAGTGTGAAGGCCATGGGTTTAATCCCTTGTACCAGAAAAAAGAAGACAAAAGCAAGACATGTGACTTTTTACAGTGTATTGTCTGAATAATATTTATTTTTATTCTGAAAACAATACAAAATACACAATTTTACTTTTTAACTAGAAGAAATCCGAGTTCTTGTTAACATATAAACAGATATATTATTCATAATTGCCTATCTTAATTGCTCTTGCCTCAGAATAAATGTGCTAAAGATTTTAAAAATTTCATTTATATTCTCTTAAGAATATTTTCTGTTTACCGCGTATTATCTGTGTCTAACAGTGGGCAAGTTAATTAACCTCTGTGACTCTGTTTCCCCTCAGCTAAATAGAGGTCATTATACTGCCTATCTCATTAGAGTTTGTGAGGATCAAGCAAGTTAACACATGTGAAGAACCTTGCACATGGTAAACAGTCAATAAATACTGGCTATTTTTATTGTTATTGTTATGTTGACATATATTTTCTGTGTAAATGAATGTTTCTGTTTGGGATCCTAAAATTCTAGGATTTAGGTCCCATGACTGTTCAATTTTCTCTGTTCACCAGTGAACTAAGATGTCCTGATCCTGGGAAACCAGTACACATTTTTTTAAATGCAGTTTTAAAAGTCTCTTAGACAAAGATCTAAAAGTCATTTTACTTTTAGAAAATACTAATATTCCATACATTTTTCTGCTAATTTTATTCAAAGACACTAAACAGCAATTTTAGCATATCCTAGGTTCCTGTTGCTACCTGGGCTGTACTTGATGTTGAATATAAATTAACCCCCAAATCCCAAACTTATTTTTTTTTAGTAGGGTCTTTCTATGTAGTTCAGGCCAGCCTTAAAGTCAGTGTAGAGCCCAGGCTGGTCTCAAACTGAGTGATGATCCTTCTACCTTAATATACTTGAACAAAATTTTACAACAAAAAATATGGCTAATGGTAAAGGAACTTTAATAGCCTCCTCAAATAGTTTTTGGAGGCAGCAAGTATGAAATAAGTAGTAAAATAACCTGTAACAACTTTATGAAAGCACTGACATTCATTTTAGACATGCATCAGGAATTAAAGGGGTCAAAACATTTTCTGGTCCTGCAGATTTTCCCTTTGACTGTGAGAAGGAAGATAATAACCAGTAAACAAATAAAGGATCAAGTTAGAAACATTTAACAATAAATGCAATGAGAGGAATAAAACAAGGAGATGCAAAGAGTGAAGTGCAGGGTAAAGAAGGTTGTTATGGCCAGTTTCTACTGGATATGCAAGAAAAAAACTGAAGAAGTGACTTTGCAGCTAAGAATTTAAGGACAAGAAAGAAATACTGGATAGATGTGGAGACAGAGCCCACTGGGCAGAAGATACAGCAAATACGAATGCCTTAATGTGGGAACAAACTCCAGAATGGAAATAAGGCCTAAGGGGTGTGAACTAAGGAGAGAATTATAAATAAAGGCACAAAGAGAAGTTGGGGGTCATATCATGTAAGGACATATTAAAGAATCAGTGTTTTGTTCAAAGCACAAGGGGAAGCCACTGTAGAGTTTTAAACGACTTGTTCTGATTTCCATTTTGGAAGGAAAAACAATTTTGGCTCACATGTGAGGAACAGATTGTACAACATTAAAAGTGGGAGCAAAAGAACAGTTTAGAGACTACTGCAGTAAACTAGGTGATGTACAGCATGGCTCAGAGGTGTGAAGAAACAATAGAGACAAACCACATGGGTAGACCTAGGGTATGTTTTTGAAATCCCACAGGTAAGACTTGGAGGTGCACTGAATGCAGGGGTTAGACCAGATGTATCATTTTCAAGATGGAGAAGAATGGAGGCAGGGGAGAATTTTGGAGGGAATCAAAGCCCTACACCAATAACCATAATGTTTTCAAATTATGTGACTATACGTATATGGAAAACAGAATACATGAACAGAGTATGAGTGAGACATGTTTGGTATGGATTGGGACATGAATCTTTTTTTACCAATGAGAAATAACTGAGAAGTTAAAGAACTGTAAGGTGAAGATGCTTTGCCTGACAGTGCCTTATTGTTCCTAGGGCTCAACAATCAAAGATGTTCCTTGATCTTTTACTGGCTCACCCCCAACCTTTCATAGTCACTGTTCCTTGGCCTTGTGAAATAATTATATTCTAAAAACACTTCTTTGGAAAAAGATCAAATGTAAAACAAAAGCTTATTGAAGTCATTGATGAGACATTAGTTACAGCAAATTAAGGCTGGATTGTCACCTACTCACTGCTGGCCCTCATCTATGGGAATAAATGAGATGCAGTGATGTAACAGAGGGAGCAAAGATTGCAGCCATTGGGTAGCTAAGAACAAGAAAATGAGCATCCACTTTTTCTACTATGTGTACAGGTGGATTTCATATATACTATATTGAGGCCATTATATTTCCAAGAGTATGAACTCTGGTGGCCAGGCATCATCAGAGATAAGTCAGGTTATGTTAAAGCCAGAAGGAAGAAAGGGAGAGAAAGGAAGGAGAGAAGAAGAAGGAAGAAAAGAAGGTAGAGGAGAGGGAGGAGGAGGATGAGAAGAAAAGACAAGAGAGAAAAATGAATTTTTCTATAAGAAAACTAGATTTGAACTGCCACTGGGGAGGCCTCCAGTTGGTAACCAACTCAGATCCAGGAGGCAGCAGCCAGCCCCACCCTCATACACACTCCAGCTGCTAACAGTGAGCCAGCCCTGCATTCAGCGTACTCAATCAGATACCTATAGCCAGCTCTGGGCAGGAGAACCAAACATCCATACTTCAGCGAAATTGTATCCAACACAGGAAGTGCCTGGTACACCACTACCCACTTGTCTGGAAAAACCCAGGAATATGTGGAGATGAAGAGGCAAAAGGCAGTCTCTGGACTCCAACCCAAGCAGAGCAAGTCCAGGAGATGTAAACACAGAAGAGATCAGTAGTCACACACCTGAAGTTTCTAAAGTGATGGCAACTGAAGTAAAGAAACAAGTTCATGAGGATATACAAGAAATTAGAACAGAAATTCTATCTCAGATAAAAGAAGAAATGAAAAACATAATAAAAGAATTGCTAAGCACCTCTAAAGAAGACATAGATAAAAAATAGAAGAGCATAGGAAAATGAGGGAAACCTTGAATGAACAACATAAAAAAAGATTTAGAATACATGAAACAGACTCAAAGAGCTATCCAGGAAATTAAAAACTCCACTGAAAGCTGGCACAATCACTTGAAAGAAACTGAAGATAGACTTTCAAACCTTAAAGACATGTTTGCAGCTTGTGATTACAAAAGGAAAGATCTCAAAAATAACAAGGAACTAGGAATTAACAATTCAATGGCTGCAAGATGACACAAAGAAAAATAACTTAAAAATAATAGGTGTCAGTGAAAAAGCAGAGGTCAACAAAATGACATTAAAAGTCTATTTACAGAAGTAATAGTAATAGTAAAAGCATGGCAAAAGGATGTGACATTCAGATGAGTGAGGCATGTAGCACTCCAGCTAGCCATAACCAAAATAAATCTACACCCAGACATATAATAATCAAGATCCTAGAAATTCAATACAAGAACAGAATGTTAAAAGCTTTTAGAGAAAAGAAACAGATCACCTATAAATGAAAACTCAGCAGAACCATGAAATTTCTCAACACAAACCTTCAAAAAGATGCTGAAGTATTTCAAATCCTGAAAGCAAACAACTTCCAACCCAGAAAAACTATCTTTCAAAATTAATGGAGAAACAAGATACATCCTTGACAAAGAACAACTGAAGGAATTCATGACTACCAAATCAACTCTACAAAGAGTACTGAATGATATTCTAGAAAGAGATAAAGACGATCATGGTTCCAGAAACAGAGGCAGAGGAGGAACATCAAGTGGGACAGACAATTGAATGGAGGGGAAAAGTAGGGAGCCAATGGCAGGAAAATAGCATGGCAGAGATGAACCAATGCATGTTGGTCATAACCATTAATGTAGATGATCTCAATTCACCAATAAAAAGAAACACAGGCAGAGTGGATTAGGAGACTGGATTCATCAATATACTTTATACAAGAAGCTCATTTAACTAGAAAGAAAATTCATAGGCTGAAAGTCAAAGGAGAGAAAACAATACCCCTACCAGAAACAAGTAGGAGTAGTTTGCCCATCAACTGCAGAATAGGTAAGAAAGACATGGCATTTTTATACAATGGAAAGCTACTCAGCTCTAAAGAAAGATAACTTTGAGGCTCTTGTAGGTAAATGGATGCAACTTGAGATCATGCTCTTGGGTGAAATGTTTCAGAATCATCTGGATGAACATCATGTTGTCTCCCTAGTTTAAAAAACTAAAGGAGTCAGTGCGATCTAAAATGTACAATAGATATTGTGAAAGTGAAAGATGAGGAAGTGCCTAAAAAGGGAAGGTAGTGGCCTATTATCATGTTTTGAAATCCACATGGTTTTCATTGTTCTGTTTAGTTTGGTTTTAATTCAAAGATAACAAAACATATTATGGTAACCCTTATTGATTTTCTATTATCTTGTTCTGAAACCCTATTTGCTTTCATTGTTTTTTTATTGATTTTATTCTATTTTTTTTACTGTATTATGTCTGATGATATAGGCAGCTACTTTGAAAATAACAAGAGGCATTATGGTAGCCATTACTGATTTCCTTTTATCTTGTTCTGAAGTCCTATACCATTGTTCATTGCTTTGTTTTGATTATTGTTTTATTTCATTTGATTTTATTCTCTTCAAGATAACAATAACAACAACAACAATAATAATAAAAGAAATCTAGATTTCCCAGTGTGTGGCCCCAAGAATGAGTACATCAGCATTACACAACAATCTGTGAGAAATGCAGATTCTTGGCTGCATCTCAGGTCTACAGAATAAGAAACTCTGAAGGTAAAGCCCAGTAATGTGTGGGGTTTCTGTGTGTCTGCCTTTCTTTTCTTTCTTCTTTCTTTCTTCTTTCTTTCTTTCTTTCTTTCTTTCTTTCTTTCTTTCTTTCTTTCTTTCTTTCTTTTTCTTCTTTTTTTGAAAAGGAGTCTCACTATGTAGCCTAGTCTGGCTTTTATATCATGGAACTCCTCCTGCCTTAGCCTCTGAGTGCTGGGTTTACATCTGTGCCTCTCAACACCCAGCTGCAGCTGTGTTTTGACAAGTCTCCCAGGTGAGTCTGCTGCTTGCTAAGCTTGACAGCCCTTGCCTTAATAATATGGAAGAAGGTAGTCAGCAAGTGAAAGTGGAATTGAAGAACACAAATAAAATGATATAAAAATTTGTATCACTTGTCAGACAGTAAGGATACATGAACATATAGCAAAGATTCACAGAGTAGCAGATGTTGTTTGAATTATGGTTTTCAATTGGGAATTAAAGTATATCAGATTGCTAGCTCTCTATTTCTTAAAAAATGTATACAGCATATGTTTGGAAATGTGGGGAACTGGAAATTTTTAACTTTAAAATCTTGCTGTTTTACAAGATTTTTTCCCTTCAAGTAAGGGTTTATCTATGAGATGCTTAAATAGAAGCAAAAGTGTTTTTGGTAATCATCTTAGTGTTTCTCATTTTCCTAGACTATTTTAAATTAAGTATAGAAGACAACTTTAGGATGCATTTTCCTAACATGTCTAAGATTTTTTAAAGCAAAGTAACTATGTTAAATGCAATAACTACTCCTATGTTACTCTTACAACATTAAAATGTTTATTCCTCTTGGTAAACTCATTGCAGATTATTTTATTGTGTATTTGAACATCTACCTTCTAATGCCTCCAAAAATAGTAATAAATATATTACTGGATATATATATATATATATATATGTAAATATATATCCAGGAATAACTCAAAATGTGACAAATGGTAAAGTAGCAAGGAAGAAGGGAAACATAAAACAGCATGAACACTACTATTACTATAGCACTCACATAAAATCTCCATTAATTCCCAAGTGTATTACATTACAAAGGCAGAGAACTAAAATAATGACATATATTAGAGTTAGAATTTGTATTAATATATAAGAAGCAGAAATTATAGTTAAGCATATAACCATATTAAGTATTCATCATTTCTTTTTTGGTGGGTACTGGGAACTGAGGACCTCATGCTTGGTAGGCAGGCACTGTGCCATTGAGCTTTATCCCTGGTCCCAGCACCTCTTTCTTAATTTTTATTAGAGATAGTGATAGTTTCCATTTATTCCTTGATGCAAGTATTACTAAATAATGACATTATTTCATTCATATTCTATTTCACACATCTAGTCCTCTCCTAGGTATCTTCCTGAAAGGGTTAAAACATCATATTATAGTGATATATGCATATCTATGTTTATAGCAGGACAATTCATAATAGCTAAATCTTGGAAGCAGCTTATATGTCCATCAACAGATGAATGGATAAAGAAAATGTGGTATCTACACACAATGGAGCACTTCTTTGCCATCAACAACAATAAACGAGTCATTTGTAGGAAAATGGATGTGTCTTGAGATCATAATGTTAAGTGAAATAAATGAGACACCTAAACTTAATTATTGCATGGTTTCTCTCACATAAAAAACTCAAAATATAAATAAAGAGTGAAAGAAAAGACAGCTAGTGAGGAGCTAGCTGGAGGGAAGAGGATAGAAAGGAGGGAAAGGGGATGAAAAAAGGAATTAAGCTGTATTTTGTACATGAACCCATCCCACATAAACATGTGATACAGATACCTACTAATTCAAAATATTTATCAAGCACTTAGTAAATTTCAGAGGCTAACCAAGAGATAACATATATCTCTAAGGTTTACACAAAAAAGTGAAAAGCCTGGCCTCCAGTGAGAGAATCGGATAATGAATGTTATCTAGGTACCTAATTACATATGGTGACAAAATATATGAAGACCCTGAACATTATCTAGATACCGAGTTGCATATGGCAATAACACATATGAAGACTCCATTAGGGAATGGAGCTTGAAAGTGGGTGAATGTTTTAGATTATCTAAAAAAATTTAAGGAAGACACATATGAATAAATATACAAAAAACTGCATGTCAAGAAGAATAAACCATATGATTGTCTGCTAGAGAAGTCCTGGCAGAGGGGGCAATAGACACAAAGGCCCTGATGGTGGGATATATTTGGATCCCCAGGACACTGAGTCCAAGGCAAGTAACAGGCAAATGGCTAAAGTCCAAATAAAGGCCAAAAGCCCAGGTCACCTAAAACCCTGTGGGACCTGATAAAGGGTGTGGATTTTGTTTACATAGAGTATACACTGTAAGGCGAGTAGACTGAAGTAGGGGGAAAGTGTGTAGCACAGAGTCCAAGTGGGTGACGCTGGTGACCAGCCATGGAGAAATTAAAAAGGACTGAATTCATTTCATACATTAAAGACCAAGATAACCAGGGTGTTGGATATGATAAAAAGAAGTGGATTGTAACTTAAGGAAAGTTTTGCCCTAAGTATGAAGGAGGCTTCACAGGCAGGGAAGACAGTTAGGAAGGAATAGATTTGGGGTTTAGGAAAATCAAGAATTCAGTAGCCAACGAGTCACATTTCAGATGCCTTCCAAGCATCCTATGGGAGCCTCTCAAGCAGTTGTGTCTGGTGTTGTGACACTGCATGTGGTGATAGATGCTAGGCGTAGCTAGTAGTGGTGATAGATGTAGAATGGATGAGAAACTGCTCTTCAAACTGTTTCTGTTTTTTTCAGTGAGAAAAATAAAAATAAATTCCTGCAAGGATGCCAGCTGAAAGTGAGGGGTGGATGTATTGGAAGTTGATGGTATGAAACTGTAAGTTCATAAGAGGATGGTATGAAACTGTAAGTTCAGAGATGCAGAATGCTAAATTTGATGAGGGAGATGTTCAAGTTTCCTTGGAAATGCCGAAGGCCCACTTACCAATGAGTGGAGTTGCCAACTATGTTTATTCACTGTCACGTTCAGCTGCCCTAGCGTAGGAGTTTAGACAGAGAACTGCATTTTGTCATGGTTGGTGTTTTAATTCTAAGTTGAATGGAGCACAAGAAGAGTGACTAATTGGATGGCCAATATAAGGAAGTGATTGTTCAATGAAGTGATTTCACAGTATCCCAAAGCCTTGCCTGCACCCTCTTGTCAAGAAAAGATCTGAGGGCTGGGGATTTAGCTCAGCGGCATAAGCACCTGCCTTGTAAAGCATGCAGTTGTGAGTTTGATCCCTGGTACCAAAAAAAGAAAGAAGAAAAAAAGAAAAAAAATCTGAACAGTGAAATTTTTTTCAAGTATTTGGTCCTCAAATTTAGTTGGTGGGGAAACCTGAGCTATCTTAGTGTGAGATTATTTATATTTATATTTTTTTATTTATTCAATTTTATCTAAATATTCATTTACATTGCTATATAAAGATTAATGTATTTAAAAACAATGTATTCTCCTTGTTTTTGATGAAATAGTGTGTAACAGTGATGGCAAACCTACAGCACTGGTGCCTCAGTGGGCTGTTTGTATCATTGAAAGACCTTAAAAGTTCAGCATCACTGGTCTATAATATAAAAGGTGTACGGATATGGATGTATCTCTTTCCTTCTCTGCCTTTTTCCATTTTAAAGTTTTTGTTCCTTGTTTTACATTATTTACATATACACTTTGTTATATATTTTTACGTGTTTATGTTTAGTATATTTGCTTAGTCTTTACATTTCTAATCTTAAAAGAGGCTGGGTGGTGACAAACACCTGTAATCCTAGCACTCAGGAGGCTGAGGCAGGATTGCTGAGTTCAAGACCAGTCTGGGCTATAAAGTGAGCTCAAGGCCAGTTTGAACTGCATAGTGAAACTCTATCTCAAAAAGACAAACAAACAAAAAACCCAAAACAACAACAACAAAAAAAATCCTTAAAAGATACCTGAACTTTGCCTCAAACCCTTCCAAAAAAATTGAAGAGGAGAGAGCACTTCCAGTTCACTCTGTGAGTCCATCATTATCCTGATAAACAAAGCTAGACAAGGATATTACAAAGAAATACAACTATGGGAACTGATAAATATTGATGCAAAAATCCTTGACAAAAGATTAAATTCAGCAGCATATTAAAAGGATTATATACAATAACCATGTGTGATTTATCCTTGGAATGTAAGGATAGTTTAAATTAATAGCCTTAAAAATTAATCAATATAAAATATTACATTTACAGAAAAAAGGGGAAAAACTCACATGATCATCTCAAATGACACATAAAAATATTTTTCAGTATACTTTCAACACTCAACCAATAAGGAATAGAAGGAAATTCCTTCAATAAAATAAAGATAAGAAAAACCTACAGCTAATACATATTGGAAGTAAAAAATTGAAAGTGTTTCCCTTAAAATCAAGACTAAGGCAACTCAATCTTACCACTTCTATTTCACATAGTTGTAAAAGTCCTCCTACCTAGAGCAACTGGGCAAGAAAACAAAATGAAAGTCATTGAAACAGGAAGACAGAAGTAAAATTATCTGTTCACAGAAAACATGATTTTATATATGGAAATCGTAAAATATTCTACAAAATACACTAGACTAAAAAAAAAGTTCAGCAAAGGTGCAGATACAGTATCAACACATGAAACAATTGCATTTCTATATGCCAGTGGTTGCAAACCTATGGGATGTGTACTGTGTGAGCAGTGGCATGCAAAGCCCTCTCTGTTGGTGCACACACCATTTCAACCTGTGACAGTTGTTTCTTCTAAACTAAAACCTCAGTATTCAGGTTTAATTGCAGTGTTGGCACTTTGCAATAAACAAGTGAGTTTGGGGTTGCAGTTTGGATACTCAGTCTGTAAATGGTTCGCCATCACTGCTATCTACTGATAATGAACAACCTGAAAAGGAATTTAAGGAAACAAATCCATTTACAATAGCATCAAAAAATAAAATTCTCAGAAATAAACTTAGTCAAGAAGGCAAAGACTTATACAAAGACAATTATAAAACAGTACTAAAAGAAATTAAAGAAGACACTAATAAATCAAGAAACATTGCATGTTTATGGGTTGGAAGTAATAATATTGCTAAGACGCTGATAGTATCCCAAATGGTCTACAGGATTAATGTAATTACCACAAAAACTTCCATGTTATTATATATTTTTTTGGGCAAACAGAAAAGTCCATCCTAAAACTGAAATGATTCCCAAAGAACTCTGCTTAGCCCAAACAATCTTGAAAATCAAGCGCAAAGTTTGGTACTTCTTCCTGCCAAAACTTGGCAGTAATCAAAACAGTGTGGTATTTACTTGTTGAGGCCCTTGGTTCAATTCCCAGCACCACAACCTGCTCTCCCCTAAAAAGTAAAAACAACATAGGACTAACGCAAAAATAAATACATCAATCAATGTGATAAAAGACAGAGCCCAGAATTAAATCCTCTCATCTGTGGTATTTGACAAAGGAGCCAAGACCATTCAGTGGGAAAGGACAATCTTTTCAATAAGTATGCTGGGAATATTGGAGATCTGCATGCAAAAGAATTGTATCACATTCAAAAGTTAATTCAAAATGGATCAAGAAACTACATGTAAGGCTTGAAACTATAAAACTCTTATAAGAAAACAGAAGTTAAAACTTTATGACACTGGACTTGGTAATGACATCTGAGACAGGAACTAAAAATCATTTTAAATAAAAGTAAAGTTAAATTGTACAACTTCATAACTAAAACTCCTATCTATGAAAGAACACTACTGACATTGAAAAGGCAACCCATAGAATGAGAGAAAATATATGCAAACAGGTATGGTGTTAATATATAGACTAAATGGAGGACTAATACTACTTGGCAAGAAAAGAACAATCTGATTAGGGCTGGGGCTTTAGCTCAGAGTTTTAAGTGCTTGCCTGGTAAGTGTGAGGTGGTGAGTTCAATCCCTGGTACCAAAATGAAAAACAAAACAAAAAAGAAACCCAATCTGATTAAATTTAACCTGTAACGGATTTGAACAGATATTTCTCCAAATAAGATACACAAATGTCCAAAAAGCTCATGAAATGATATCAGCATAGTGATAGTGATTTTTCATTAGAGAAATACAAGTAAAAACTGGAATACAAGTATGTTTTAGTTAAAATGAAGGTAAAGGTAACATTTGACCCCAAGATAGGGAATCACAGAGAACATAAATGTCCAGAGGTTTTCATAACTGAGTCTTGAATAGACAGTAGCATATTTAACTAAATCTATAAATCTTTAATGTTATCAAATACATGTGAAACATCGAACTAAAAAAAGGTGAAAAAGGCACGGGCTTATACATGAGAAGTTCACAGTCAAGCTTAACCAATATCAAACACAGGTTTCCCAAAGCTTAAAACATTTAGAACCTTTTGAAAATTCTAAACTCTTGTGACGATATGGTACAAAATAGGCATGGAACTAATGAAAATACTAAAGATTTATAATATTAAGATCTTTTAATCTTTTAACTTTAATGGGCCTGAATATTCTAATTTGCAAAATGGTGCTGATAACCATTTACAAAAAATGGAAACAAACCATTTATGAATCCTCCACAAAGATGTTAGAAGAAATGAGTAGTACAAGTAAAGGAGTTTGATGAAGTTTAAAATGTTGCATAATTATAAGGACATGATTCTGAATATGAATTCTGAATATGATATCATAACCCATGAGACCAGAATTGTAAAAAGTATAATGATCTATTAGACCAATATGTCAGTCTCAAACTAAGTCGAACGGGCCTGTTTAGGTGAAGTGGAGAACGGAATTGAGCTCCCTGAAACTGTTTAGTGATGGACAGTGATGCCACTTCTTCCTTGTTTTTGGTTTTTTTAGTTACTCTGTGGGTGGTGGCTGTCATAATGGCCCATCAGCTGTACGCTTGACTTGCTTCTTTAGCTCCTCGGGAATTCCCTCCTAGTAGATTAAATACCGGGGGATTATTACCTCTGTGATCACAATCATTCTTTACTACTGAAGAAGTAATACATGGATATATTAGATTCTTAACAATGAAGTGTCCTTTAAATATTTAAAAGGTGTGGTGGAGGATTGTGTAGTAGGTGGCGTGTGTGTGTGTGTGCACTGTAAAGTTTTAAACCCAAAAAGAGAAAAACTAGGAAAAACAAAACCAGTTCTACTTAGGTGAGCTTTTTAAAAATTATAATGTACATAGTAATTATTACGAAAGATAACCAGAATTCTAAAATTGTCCAGATCTGCAATGAGGGTGGAGATGAGGAGAGGATATTTTCAGTCAGATAGTGTGCACTGCAATGCCAGGAAGTCATGAAACACTATTTTAAGTTCACTGAACTCAGCGTTCATTGTTCCAGGTATGGCATAGCTTAGATGTATAGGAACTTTGCATTACAGTCCTTTGTTGTCTTTGGTCTTTTCACTTCTGCAGTCCATGCTTTTAGGATGTTTGTGCTAAAGAAGATTTAAAAAGCAGATACTGCAAGGAATGGCATGAGATACATAGTCTGGCTATCCTTATTCCATGTATTTACTCTGTAGGTCTCATCAGCTGTTAAAAGGGCTTGTGGATGGGGCTGAGTAACATCCTTGATCTCAAGCAGTACTGGGATTCCCAAGGAGGACTTCAAGTGTTATCAGGCACATCAAAATACCAAGGGCCCACAGAGAAAGCAGGATGGCCATGATGAAGCTGGAACCTGTGTCCTTTCAGCCCCCACCTGCCCAAGGGTGCGCTAAGATTCAGGGAAAGTCCCTTCTCCTTTTGCTGATAGTAATCCCACTGCTAATTATGGGATGTGGAAGTTAGAGTGATATGAGAAGCGTTACATTTGGCAGGGTTTAGTAAGCATTGAAATGTACACAGAAGTTTGTATTTTATATAAACTTTCTCCCCCGCATTTTACTGCTTCAATTAGATTAAGATTTATTCATTACTTCAATAAGCATTTATTGAGTGCTTATACATGCCAGGCAGTATAACAGCAGTAAACACAAAAATTCCTGCCTTTATGGAAATTGTATTCTAGTAGAGTAGTGTCAGAAAACATATAAAAACCGTATGTGACATGGTGATAATTCTGAGAGGAATAATACAGCAGGGAAGAGACCAAGAAGAAGCTGTGATAGGGTTTGCATAGGGAAGGGCCCTATGAAAAGATGAACTTTGGACAAAAACTTGGGAGAACCATATGGATATCCAGGTATATAAGCATTGCAAACAGGGAAAACAAAAATACGATACAGGTGCAACGTGTCAGTTAGGTGATATTAGATGAAACAGTGGGGCCAGACTCTTGAGCCCAATAAGCAAGCCATTAAGACGACTGGTTTTATTTTGAGCATGATGGGAATCCACTAATGGGTTCACACACAGGAGAAACTTAAAACAAATTGTATTTACAGGATTACATTGGCTGCTGCGTCGAGAACAGACTGGAAATTTGAATCCTTTACTTTCTGTCGAGAACAGACTAAAAATTTGAATCCTTTACTTTGAAGATGTCAGAAGACATCATGAGGTTTTAATAAAGTTTAATAACCATCTGTAACTCTATAAGCCAAACTTGTCTCTGCTTTTTCTATCTTAATACTTAGGACCTCAGGCAAATTAGAAGGCAGAGGCCCCAAAACAGTTGTATCCTCTTACAGTAGACTGAGACAATTGTTTGCAGAATGATTAAAGGAATAATATTGAGAGTTTTTTAAAAAGAATATAAACAATAGCTAATTATCTGTTAAGGAATTCTGAACTTGCTGAATAAATACTACTTAACAGTGCTTACAGCCTAAATTTCTACTGAAAAAAACATAATGACTTAACGTAATATTTACCTGTGTGGTGACATTCATTTCTCTTTGTCTTTTAATATGTTTTTCTGCTTCAACACCTCCACCTGCAATATGAATCAGTTTTATAAAAATTGAAAATATTTTCTTATTAAATTTTCCCTAGGCTGTTTCTTGTTAAAAAACTTTCAGACTTGAAAATAATTTACAATTTAGTGTTACTAGTAATGTGTTAAAAATAATTCTTTCAGTGATTATTTGTAAAGATGTAACTCAACACCAGAGTTATTCTAAATACTTTAATCAAACATTCTAGAATTAAGTTCATATCAAAGAATTCTGCAAATAATAGCACTAATTACAATAGTAGAAAAATTTCTGAGCTGCAATTTAACTAAAATGTATCTATATAAATAAATGTCATCTATTAGAAAATATTAACACACAGAAGGGAGGGTATAATTTTTTAACAAGTCTTAAATATTCATCCATAGGTCAAAGAGATTCTAAAAATAGAACTTAGTGACATAAAGTAATTTTATGTATGTCTACTAGCATAATCACATCACACTTTGAAAGTTGAGAAAATTTTCAATGAATCATTTAATTAATTATTCAATAAAGAATATATCTCACATAAAATCTATAGTAATCATTGATGCATTTAATTTTTTCACAGCACTTGAAATTTGTTAACTGTTATGTTTAGGAAAGAAATCTTTGAAACCCTGATGTGACAAGGTTACACACCACTGTGTATCAGCTTTACTGTAGTATTATGATTGGTAATTTTCAGTTATTATACACTGATGCATTATAAAAATGTTCCTACAGGTTTTGTGAAGCAAAACATGTATATATGGATATTTTATGTATGTATCATATCTTAGAGATTAACAACTTGGCTCAGGATAAATATGGGATAGTCAAAGTTTGTATTTCCAAAAGCCATGGAATTTTAAGAGTAGGTAAACAATTTTCTAATATTATCTCTTAACATTGTACTTATCAATTTGACATATTTTATTCTTTATTTCACTGATGAACTTTATTATTAATTTTTCCCCAATGGAAACCATTCAAAAATTTAAATTTTTTTACTTATGTATTTCTTGATTGGCCTATAATAAGGTGACATATATTTTGAAT
Organism: Hydrochoerus hydrochaeris; assembly: GCA_004027455.1. Taxonomy (NCBI): domain Eukaryota; kingdom Metazoa; phylum Chordata; class Mammalia; order Rodentia; family Hydrochaeridae; genus Hydrochoerus; species Hydrochoerus hydrochaeris. The sequence goes on along the minus strand of PVLA01000513.1, from coordinate 163,325 downwards.
GTGGCCCCACAATTCTGTTTTGTTTACTTTCTAGATCTTATAGAACTTGGTCCCAGGTTGCAATCCTCTGCCCAATAAGACAGTTTGCAAATTCTAAATTAAAATTCAATAATTTCATGGTTACAAATGCATTAATAAAACATATAAAATTATGTTGAAAAATCATACATGGTTGGTATAATTATGTATATTTGGATTGTCCTTCAGGTTCAGAATGTGAAATAAATGATAATAAAATAAAATGTTATTACAAATGAAACTTTGTCTTAAGTTTGCCATGAAATCATTTTGTAATCAAAATTGCTTACTATTGGAGGCAAGATAGCATTATGATCCATCACATAGTCTTTAAGTCAAATGACTTCCTAACTTCTAGCATTTGCTTTTGTTGCTATTTCATTGTTATGATAGTGAAATGAGATAATCTGTGTATTCAGCACAGTATGTACTACATATTAGTGTTTAATAAATATTAGTTATGAAGTAATAATACTACCTACTTCTTTACGGAATTTAAGATACTGTCAAGACAAGTTACATATAAATTAATAATATAAAGGGACAATAGCATATAAAGCCTTATTAGAGACTGCATATGTTATTAGAATTTATTAATGATTTGCCTATAAATGTAACTTCTCTCTCAATTAGAGTTAGAGCTTTATCTTCAAAACAAATTACTTAGTCTAATTATTTTTGTGTTTTACAAATCATACACCATGGCTGATATTATAGTTGCAGTAAATGTCTAGTGATTTTTAAACTCCATCATCACAACTAGAAGAAATAAACTGGAAAAACAATGTAATTTGGTAGATGCCCATCATTGCTTCCCCAAGGCACAAAGAGTAAAACTAGAGCTCATATGCACAGAATGTACAGACACAGAATAAAAAGTAGTGTACAAAGTGTCATGTGTATTTAAGCAAGAGGAGAAATTTATGGATATTAAATGGAATAAAGTTATACACTGAACCAGAAAATCAAACTGTCAGTGGTCAGAGAGCAACATGAAAATTACAGGGCTGAAAGAAGTCATCAAAAGTAGGGTAAATGCAAAGAAAAGAATTAGCGAATTGGGCATGAGGTGTAAGAATATGACTGAAAGAAGTAACTAGTCACTACCTGAAAGCATAAAAAAAGAAGATATAAGCAATTCAACAATGTTTATGTCAGATGATAAACAACAGTTTTCTGAACAAAGTGTAGTATAAATTGACTACACTTTGCCTTCATATGATACCTTCTTAGTAGATTTAATCATAATTGTTCTAATTTTAATCTAATTTATATCTATTGTCAGAATAATTTTCCCTAAATATTGTTTCAACTAAGACAAACATCTGCTTACAACCCAAAAGTTCTTGTTATTCACTGTATGAAAACTAAATCCCCTTATTGACTTTCATTTCCTCTGTAACCAAGATTAACTTCACATTCACCGCTGTTTTCCAAATCCAAATAATTTCTACTTTGGTAATAGGCTATTTAGTTACATAAATTTGTAGAGTAGAATAGTATAGGTTTGAAAGATTCAGTATCTGTTAAAGGTGAGTATTTTATAGCCTTCTGTTCTCTTCTCTTTTTCAACTGCCTTCTTCAAGTACAAAGATGGCAAAATATCCATAAAAACTAAAGCTACTGGAGGACAAGGCTAAAATGAAGAGTCCTTTTATATATTTTAACTTTTGTGAATTTTAACTGAACAGAGAAGACTGAATAACCCAGTGCTGCTGAGAATTTTCCTTCTGGAAGCCTGATTACCTACTGTGGATGTAGTGAAGAGCTTGACAGAAAACTTTGAAGAGCTGTGTAATTTATATAATGTTCCTGGCTTAGTGCCTAGCCAATAGGAAGTGCTCAGTAAATATTATCTATATTCATTCTTGATTAGATGAGAAGTAGTTTGGTAAAAGTGCAAACTATAACTGGGAAAATATGGTGAAACTGGGAGAATATTTGATAATGTTAATTGGTGGTTTATTTTGTATTTCCTTGTATCTCTAGTCTTTTCCACATTCAGTCAGTGAGTTGCTCATTTAAGAAAAAAAGATGATGTGGTAGAAAGAAAGAAGAAAGAAAGAAAGAAAGAAAGAAAGAAAGAAAGAAAGAAAGAAATAGAGAGAGAGAGAGAAAGAAAGAAAGAAAGAAAGAAAGAAAGAAAAAAAGAAAAAGAAAGAAAGAGAGAGAAAGAAAGAAAGAAAGAAAGAGAAAGAAAGAAAGAAAGAAAGAAAGAAAGAAAGAAAGAAAGAAAGAAAGAAGAGAGAAAGAAAGACATATTTTCTTGGTTGTAAGAAGGGAGAGAAAGGAATTACAGCCTATACAATAGAACGGATGTAGAGTACCTGGTATATAGACTCAAGTGCAAGGCTTTCTGGGCCTCAGTCTCAAAATGAGAAAAGATTCCTTAAAGTAGGAATGGAAAGAGAGCAAAGTGAAGTTTACGCCATGATAGCCTAAAATAGAAATTAAGAAGAAATTAAATCCCATTATTAAAATTTTAAGAAAGCTATGTTTCTCACACACTTGAGTTTGTATACTAAAATTTATGATAGATACAATATGTGTACCAGGTATGAAGACTTTGTTGACAGTCAGTGTAAAATGTGATTTGTCCTGTAATCAGGACTGAAGTGGCTGAAATATGATGAAATAGGCAGCAGGGAGGCCTGGATATATTCCTATCTCTTCTAAGTCACATATTAAACCATTATTTCTCATGCCCCTCTCCATCATCTCTCTCTTTCTCATTTCCTGTCACTGTGAAAGGAATCACCCCACTTAAAGTTTAAAGTTTTAGATCTCTATACTCACTCGATGCCAACATCCCGATGGCCAAGCAAAACTTGCTTCTGTTTTTCTTTGAATTGTATAGTTGTGGTTGGGAAGAGGGAGGAACTGTTCTGAGAACTAAATGAGATCATGGATATAAAAGTGCTGGATATGGGCTGGGCACTCAGTTTCTTTCAATTTCTTACCTGGCAGTTTAAGCCTTTCAATAACCTGACCTCATTTTCTTACCCACTGTATTCCCACTACACTCAGCCCTTATGGACACGCTGATATCCTCCTGCCCCTGCACACTCCACTCATTCCCCACTACCCATCCTTTATTTGTGTAATCCTTCTACTTTGGAATGTCTTCCCTTCCTTTGCCTGATTTAGAATGTTATTTATCCTTCCAGGATGTACTTATCCTATTTCAACACTGGGGCTTGGAGCCCACCACAGGTCCTGCCTTACAGCAGACTCTTAACCTGTACTTGTTAAGTTACAGAATAAATTTACTTGCACACTTGTGGGTCTGCTTGGATCTAGCAGCCTCTGTATCTTTGTGGCATTTCTCTAAGACTTGTGCTGTGTATCACTTAGATTAGCACACAACCATAGAGTGCTGAATTTTATTCTATGGACTGTAAAGATCTCATAGAGCAGTATCTAATTCTCTCTTTAAAGAAAAAGAAAAAGGAAGACACCTGCACAGGGTCTCAATTAAAATTGTTTACTTGATTAAATACTTTGATTACAGCATAGTATTTAATTCTTACTTCTTTTGGATCTAAAATTCAATAAAATTGCCTTTTAAGTGAGTTCTAAAGATTTAGAATCAATCAGTCAAGTTTGGAATTGTTGAAATATGTAACTACAAAGACAAATTTTTAAAAACATAAGGGTAGTGTTTTTCTTCTTCAAAAAATATTTTTGATGTCCCTATGCCTTGTTACTGCAATGGTCATGAATTAAATTGTTCTATCCATGAAGTTCTATTAATTTTTTCAAAAATAAAGATGACATGTGAGCACAACATTATCATTCTGTTGGGTTCCCCTTCCTGGCTTCACTAATAGACTTTTCATACACACTGCTTCAACATCAGAACAAGACAAGTTTGGAAATGCAGTCAGTGGGTTTAGGATGGTTTTAAGTTTATGTGTATTTATATATGTGTGACTGATAGTTTGAACTAAGAGAAATAGTTGTTGACTTTTGGCAATATGATATAGACAGTTTGCCTTGCATGTTTACAAGAACCTGTTTCAAAGTAGGTTTAGAACTTTGGATCTCCTAGCCCTTATGTCCTTTCATTATCAGTGTGTCTCCTTAAGAGTAAAGAAATATGGGTTACATTAGTAGAACATGGCAGCAGGATTCTAAACTCCTAAATTTTGTTAGTTTCTTTTGCGAATAGCTGTACAAAAATACAGGCTTGCCTTGTCTTGTCTTCTCTGGTTATCTAAATGACCATGGCTTCAGGTAGTATCATTAGATATTACCACAGCATACGGTGATTGAAAGCATTTCTTAAACAATGGGAATTAAAATTGACAGAAGTTTGATAAAATGGGAATTAAAATTGAAAGAAGTTTAAAGATAGATATTTTATCTGGTACTAAATTTACCAACACAAGGAAAAACTGAAAAATTCCTAAATTTTTTGTATTTTATGATATTGTGCTGTATTTTTATACAAATACACAATATATAAAATTATATATGTAACCTTAGAAATACATAGTTACCTTGGTACTACAGTCAAATATACACAATCACTTTGTGTGTATTTTTTCAAGAAGACTACTTACCAAGTATTTGAAGAGATATTTTCTTGTATTTCCTTAAACTATTTGTATAGTTATATTTTTCATATTTTACTATGTATATTAATCTATTTGCATCTTTTTTTATTTGTTATTTTGAAACAGAGTCTCATTAAGTTGGTAAGTTCCCTGGGCTTTTTTTTTGTGATATGAATGAAAATTTGTCAATAGTGTTCTTTATTGTCCATCTCTTATTCATTGAATTGAAGAAGCCTCTTCTAGGTACTAAACTCCTTTTTGGATATTGGTCTGCCTTTGAACTCTTTGCTCTACTTTTTTGATATATTTGTCTATTCTTCTTCTAATACTCTAACTATTGTAAATTTATGATTCCTTACTATCTGGTTGCAAAAAAACTACACACACACACACACACACACATTTGGTTTTCTTCTTTTTGAAATTTAATTTTGCAATTTTAACATAAGGAATTATTTTCTAGATGAATTTTAGAATTAAATTCAATTAAAAATTAATGCATTGATATTTTGATTATTATTGCATCAAATTAGCATGTTACTTTACAAAGGTGTGGAATATGTTTATTGATATTCATTCAGATGTGTATCCTTAATTTATTCAGATGTTCTGGTTAGTGCTCTTTAGAAAAATAATTTCATTTTTCCACCATGCATATATTGTACCACCTTTATTAAATCTATTCTGTGGTATTTTACAATATCTGTTGCTACTGTGAAAGAGTTTCTTAAAAAAGAATTTTTGGCTGGATGTGATGGTGCACATCTGCATTTGGGAGGTTTAGGCAGGAGGATTGCCTTGAGTTAGAGGCCAGCCTTGGCTACATAAGCAGGTTCAAGACCAGCCTGCACTACATGGTGAAACTCTGTCTCAGAACAAAAAACAAAAAAACCCTCCAAAAATAAATCTCTGTTGTTGCAATGTTAAAAATTAAAATGAACATTTTCTTAGATGTATTGTAAGTCCTAAAGTTTTTTTTGTTTACTATCGATTTTTGGTCCTCTTTCTGGACTCATGTTTTATTTTGCTTGAGCAAGTTTTAGTCATTATTTCTAGAATTTGCAATTAATAAGTTTTTTTAAAAATCTATTGATACCTGAAAATGTCTTATTTTGTCATTAAACTGGTCAGACAACTTGTCAAGTTATAGAATTCAAAACCACCTTCACCTTTGTATTCAGATAATATTTCTTCAGTCTTCTTTTCCCCCACCCCTTTGGAGAAAGAGACTCCCTTCTCACTACATAATTCAGGCTTGCCTTGAACTTACCATGTAACCCAGGCTAGCCTGGAACTCAGTGATCCTCCTGCCTTTACCTCCCAAATGCTGGGATTACAGGCATGAACCACAACACCCACTGTTCAATTTCTTCTTACAGTCAGTGTTGCTTAATCTACTTCATGTGAACATGGTGCTTTTGTGGTTGTAAATAATGTTTATCTTTAGATGCTTCTAGAAGTTTCTAATCCATGAAATACTGAATTTTAGCATTATTTTCTAGGAGTGTGTCTTTTCTCAGTCTTCTTGCTTGGCACTCAATGGGTCTTTAAAATTTTGAGTTTTTTTCCAGATCTGGGCAATTTGATTTGATGTCTATTTTTCACCTAAGTTGTAACTATTCCTTCTGGAAGTCCTATAATATGCCTATTGTAACTTTTGGATGGATCCTTTATATCTCTTGACCTTTATTTTATACTTATTTTCCTGTACCTTTGTACTATGATCTAAGAAAATTACTTGGTTTGATCTTTGAGTCTCTAAGTTCCTATTCAGATATGTCAATGTTGTTATTCAGTCTTAACATTTTTTATTTTTATTATTTATTTTTCCAAAATTAAGCTCTTGCTTAATGAATACAATAACTTCTCTATAAACATGTAGTATATAATCATTTTATGTTTTAAAATCTTTAACCATGTGACCTATTTGTTTCTCAGGCATGTGTGTGTGTGTGTAGAATGGTGCTTTTCTTCCATGGTACTAGTTTTCCTCAAATATTTGGTGACTTTTCACTGTGCTAAGTGCTTGAATTTTCTACATTAATCTGAAAATTTAGTGTCTAACTACATCAGCTTTCTGCCAGTGACATAGGGACAGCAGGATGTGCAATATGGGTGTGACAGGAGTTGGTGTCCTGGGAATGGGATTCTTGAATGTTACTAGCTATCTGCAGCAATACTTTGTATATTTGGCCTAAATATGTACCCCAAATTCTCCCACTTAGCAGCTCTTTCTTGCCTTTGTGTATAGCTATTCCTCAGCATCTGTGGCGTATTTCTTCCAGTTCCCCCTCCCCTTGTGGATACAGAAATCTGAGGATCTTTATATCTCTTACATAAAGGTGTAGTATGTACCTCTGAAATTGGATTCTATCCTTATCAGCTTGTGGAACCATTGAAATTAAAACCTGTCCTTGTCTAGTTGGGCAGGAGGATGCTTTGATGCTCAGGTGTTGGGGCAGGGACCAGCAGGAGGCCAGTCCGGGGCCTACTCATGTGTTCTGTGCTTACTTCCAGGATTCTAACTTTTCCTTAGATTGTTATCTGGTAGTTCTTTAACATCTTCTCTACTGTAATGAATTTTAAAAGTTTGTTAATGGGTGTAGTAGTAGTGTGGCTCATAATCCCAACTACTTTGAGAGGGTCCTTGAGTTAGGGGTGCTCAAGGCCATAGCGCAAAACTCCATCACCAAACCAAACCAAACCAAACCTCACTAAAAGCAACTTTTTACTGTTATTTTATGTATCATTTGTTTTCAGTGGCAAGATTGTCCAAACAATTTATAATTAGCATTTATTACTAGGAATGGAGATCCTACCCTACCCTCTGCATATGATGGTTCGTGGCAATGGTAGGGGGAGGATTATGGGTAGGATCTGCTAGGCAACTCCTACTGCTGATTCAATTGTCTTCCTTTTTGGCATCAATTCTCCTTCACATTTTCACCTGAACCCACAGTTACATATACTTTGGTTAATTTTCTCTCATTGCTTAGACAAAATTCCTGATTCCCAAAATTAAAGAGGGAAATGTTTATTTAGCTCAGTTCATGGAGGTTTCAGTTCATAATCAACTGGCTCCAAGGCAGGGTACTGTGGCAGAGAGGCAGCAGTTAATGGTGGCAGAAAATATCAAAAGCAACAAGAGCAAAAAAGGGGAGCACACAGAGAAGACTCTTTCAGTCACTTATATTATATGTAGGCCACATCCATAATCCCAACATTGGACCATGAATCATTCACAAACTCTAGAAGCCTGCCCCCATGGTTGAAAGAGACTTTGGGGGAGGGGACATCTAGACACAAACCATAACAACATGTTTTCTAGAAGTTTTCTTCTACACACTTTTTCCAAAAGTTTCTTCTTTCAATCCAGTTCAATCTTTTATTTTGTCTTTTAAGTATTTCTAATGATTTCTTTTTCATCAAGGGCAACTTACTTTTTTCTAGAGCTGATGAAATTTTTAAAAATATCTCTACAGGAAAACTGCAGTATGTACACTCCTTTATCCAAACTATAAATATTATTTTCAAACTCAGTATACTGTAAATTGTAACCTTGTTTCCAAGACTGTGGGAAGGCTTCAGAGAGTCTTAATCCAAGTTTTCTTGCCTACCATATCTCATTGGCTGATAAACTATGTGACTAAGACTAGATAACTAGAGTAAACAAATAGAAGACTTCACTAAAACTATGAAATCAATTAAAGTGCCACTGTTGGAGTTTATTATGATACTGCCAAAACAACTGGATACAAGCAAATAATCACCTAGCTGCTTGTTGCGTTTGAAATATATATATATATATATATATATATATATATAAAATTTTAAAATACATGGGTAATTTATTGATTTTGGTTTTCATTTAGCTTTTTGATAAGATGTAAAAATAGTTTGAGACAAGTAAATATTACAGTGAGGAAAATACCCAGAGCAGTCCTTTGGAGAATTTGGACTTAGAATAACAAACAGGTAATGTAGAATGAAAAAACTTGATTCTCCGTAAAGGATAAAGGTCTTACTAAACTCTATATGACAGGGTTTAAGAATACCTATACATTTAGAATAATAAAAATATTGTCATGATGTACATCATGGGTTTTAGGAATATATTTTACAATTTCTAGTGTTACATGGATGTCAATTGTTATTTAATTTTACAAGTGTTTTTGAGTATTCACAAATATCAAGTTCTGCAGTGAATTATGGACAATACAAAAGGCAAATAAAACACAATCTCTGCTTTCAGGTCATTGACAATCTGGTGAGGAAGTTAAGAAGTAACTCAATTGAGAGGCTGTGATGCATAGAAAATAAAGGCAAAATGTGCCACGAGGAAAGAGTTTGGAAATTTCCATTGTGACAGTTACTGTTGTTGTCATTTTTTGGAAGTAGAATATGAAATAGGTTTAAGAGATGAACAGGATGTGTTGTGGCTCATGTATAGATGTCCCCCCAAAGCTTCATTTGGTCATAGATGGGGCTTTTCAGGGGTGGCTGGATCTAGAGTGCATGATGTTGGATCAAGGATATGTGATTACTATATTAGTTCACTGATGGGTTTGGCATAGTTCTGGGTGAGGATAATGGGAAGGCCCACTTTGGGCCTGCTACTCAATCTAAGGGCATGTAGCTTGGATAAAATATAAGGGACAGAAAGAAGCCAGTGTCAGTTTCTAGCTGCTTGCTCCTTTCACTGATTCCTGCCTGCCACAAACTGTCTCCTCTTTGATGACTTTTACCATGCCACCCTGCCTTGGAGCTAACCGATTATGGACTGAAATCTCTAAAGACTGTTAGCTAAATAAACTTTTCCTCTTTTAACTTTGAGTGCTAGGTGTTTTGTCTCGGCAAAGAGAAAAGTGACTTGAGACAGGGTGCTGTGCTGTAGATTTATGGTGATGATGGGAAAGAAAATGAGATGACAGTCCAACCTGCAGATGGTTCATCTTCAGAATAGACTGAGGAAGTCACAGAAGGAAGAGCATTAAATAGGTATAATGAATAGCTAACAGTTTGAGTTGGTTGGAATAAAATATTTGTGTGTAGAAATGTATTAGGAACGATAATGGAATCTAAGTACATTGATTTTGGGGACTATTCTATGAAATGTTAAGAGTTGTATTTTGTATAAGAGTAGGTGTTTGAACAGAGATTAATCATGATTCTGTTGGGGTGTAGGAATATTATTTTGGCAGTTGTGCATGTTGTGTATTGTGAGTAACAAAGAAAAGCTATAAGTGCAATAGTGTAGACAGTGTTCTAAAATGAAATTTTAAAATGAGCACACATCTATAATCCCAGCACTTGGGAGGCTGAAGTGGGAAGATTTGTTTGTGAGCTGGAGAGCAGCCTGGGTTACAAAGTGAACTCAAGTCCCACCTGAACTGCATAGCGAGACCCTGCAAAAAGACAAAACAACAACAACAACAAAAAAAAAAAAACAGCAAAAAATATCTAGATGGGAGAAGTACTTAGGAAGTGAATTAACAGGATTTGGTGAAGGCAAAAAGGAATAAATAAATGTAAACTTTTAGGAGATTCTGGTTCCATGTATGGCTTTGCAGAATGACCCCGGGGAAGCAAATTTTGCCATTTTGGGCCTCAGACTTGTATCTGTAAAAATGTTGAAGTGGATAATATTAGGACACTACAAGTGATGGTCACATGATTTTGAGGGTTTATACTTGAGAGCTAGGAAGTCAGGAAAGGAGAGTTAATGCCATTAATAAGATTAAAAACATAAGAGAGCAACTAAATTTAAGAAGAAATGTCGAATTTATGACATCTTCAAACATGTGACCATAATGTAGCTGGATATACAGATTTAGCAATTAGAAGGTCTGATATCTAAAACCATTTGTACATTTTGATAAGTGATACAAAAATATGTAAAAAATTCAAACAAATAGCGTGAAAACAAATAACCTGATTTCAAAGTGAGCACAGGAACTAAGTAGACATTTCTAAGAAGAAGTCATGCAAGCAGTCAACACATATATGAAAAATACTCAACATTCTTAATTGTCAAGAAATTCAAAGTAAATCCTCAATGATATGTCATCTCACACATGTTAGAGTAGCTATTATTAAAAGGACAAAGGCAACAGTGTTGAAGGGGATGTGAAGGAAACAGAAAACTTGTGCACTGTTGACAGGAATTTCAATTCATATAGCCAATATAGAGCTTCCATATTCAGACAATATGGAAATGAAAAATTATATAAATGTACCTCAAAAAACTAAAAGTAAAATTACCATATGATCCAGCACAATACTCTCTATGTGTATGTCTGAAGGAATTGAAATCTTGTATGTTGAAGAAATACCTATGCTCCCATGTTCATTACAAATTATTCACAACATCAAAGACATGAAAATAATCTAGATGTCAAGCAATGGATGCATAAAGAAAATGTGGTATATTTACAAAACAGAATAGCATTCATCCTTGTAGTGGTTGATTGATTGTGTCAACTTGAGAAGTGTAGGAGCATAACTAAATCGGCTTAGCAATTCTATATCTTAGGATGAAGAAGACCCACCCTAGGGTGCCTCATTGCCTGAATGGTATAAAAGGGAAATGAGGAAGGACAGATGGAATTCCATTCTTCAAAGGAACTCCAGTTTTTGCTTTCATCTTGGACATTGTTTACTGGCTTCTAGCATGGGATCTTCTGCTTCTGGCTTGGATCCTTTAGCCTTCTGGTGTAGACTCCAGCTTTTTGTCACAGATCTATTAGCCTTCTGATATGGACTTGCACTGGACACTGCAGTGAACTCCATACCTTGGATTGAACCCTTCTGCCTCCATCATGCAGACACTCTCTGCAGGTTTGCTCATCCGACATGTGACCATTGTAAGCCAGTCTTATCATTTCTTACACATTTGTATATCTTGTGTTATATCTGTTCCTCTAGTAAAACCCTGAATAATATAATCCTTAAAAAAAAGCAAGAAATTCTGACATTTGCAATAACCTGGATGAACTTTGGAGGAAATCATGCTATGTGAAATAAACTAAGCACAAAAACAAATACTGTATCATGTCACTCATATGTGGAATCTAAAAAGTCAAACTCACAGAAGTAGACAGTAGAATGTTGGTTACCAGAAGCTGGGGAGGAGGAATGAGGAAAGGGGTTTATTGGTCAAAAGGTATAAAGTTTCAGTTAGACAAGAGAAATAAATTTTAGATATTTATTGCACAGCATCATGACTATAGTAAGTAGTAATGTATTTTATACTTCAAAATTGTTAAAAGAGTACCCTTTGATGTTATCACCACAAGAAAAACAAAGATAGGTGAGATGGACATGTTAGATTATTTTTATCATTCCACAATGCATGCATATGTCAGAATATCACATTGTGTCCCACAAATACACAACTACTACCAATTAAAAAGTAACATGAAAATATAAAACTTTTCAGATGAATCTAAGAGATGAACATAAGAAAAACCCTGTATCTTTCAGAAAATTCACAAATGGGAAGTATACCTTGTTTTAGTGATCCTTTATGTAATACAGCAATCAAATTTTTCTCTAGAAGTTTTTCCATGTCTGCTTTCTTTTACTTCTTTGAAATGAAAGATGTTCCAAATACTTGCAGTTTATTCTTTCTCTATTTAGAATTATAGCAAAAGTACTTAATGGAAGCAAAGATAACTTAGAACTCCTTAATTTCTCGAGTTATTTAAAGTGGCCCTGAAAATAGCAAGGATATTTCTGAAACAGTAGGACATTGACTGGTTGTACTGCTATGCTCAGGCTCTTTAACATAGGTCCAGGGTGTGGTTTTTATGTGCTCCCTTTTTGAACAAGACAGGAACATAGTTGTGATTGTTATTGCTTCTTGACCTCATAAAAATGATGAGTTACTTGTCCTTTTAAATTGGCATAGAGGGATTTTGGGTAGGTTAGTGGCAGAGTATCTGTGTGCTTCTTTCTTCTTTCTTTCTTTCTCTCTCTCTCTCTTTCTTTTCTTTCTTTCCTTTCTTCTTTTCTCTTTCTTTCTTTCTTTCTTTCTTTCTTTCTTTCTTTCTTTCTTTCTTTCTTTCTTTCTTTCTTTCTTTCTTTCTTTCTTTCTTTTTCTCCTAACTGTAGCAGTGTATAATAATGAGGGGGTACTAACACAAAAAGAAGAATAAATAGAAGAAATCTTGAATCCTAGGTGAGTTAGAACCATACCTATAGATATTGCCTTATTTACATACTTTATGCTAATTTAAGTCAGCAGCTGGTTTGGTAGGGTGATATTATTGATGTGTTTTCATTTTTTGATCCATGCATTTTGGCATAGAGTGCTCATTTTTTCCATTATCATTAACTATTTTTATTCTGAGGATTCATCAAAAGGGAAAAAACAGTCCCAGTAATTGTTTTAGAATTTTTCCAAAGTGAATGTAGTCAGGGGAAAACAAATAGTTATGGAACACCTTTCTCTCAATATTTTCACATAGATGAAATCAAAGTACAGTGATATCAAGTGGAAAATACAGAAAAAGGCAATGTAAAAGCCTGCAAGATGTGGGTGAGTGAGAAAGGACAGATCTGGAGGGTAGAGCAGAGGTGCAGGGAGAGGAAAAAATGTGAGGGCAAAGGTTGATTTCATGTACCAACCTTGGGTATTTTTACACTAGCTTGAAAAGCAACTGCTTTCTTCCCTACTGCTTCCCCCAGTAAACCTGGAATCAATAAATGACCTGCTGAAACCCATTCTGTCTCTGCAAAGCGCCACAGCCCAGGAAAGACTCCTGTAATCATCTTCACTTTCTCTGCTTTCTCCACTAAAACTACGTTAGAGACACAAAGATTTCTGAGACGTGAAATTCAGTCATCATCTGTTGGCCCTTTTCTCCCATTCTCTCTCACACTTGTGAGAGAGAATTATTAGCTATTCCCATCTCCTGGCAGGCACAACTTGGTTTCTGTGCGACTATTTTTCTCTAGCCTTGCTGTCTATGCCCTCCTGTCAGGGCCCACTGCAATTGCTGTAGCTTAAATCCTCATTGTTTCTTGTTTGGATCATTCCATAGTCGCCTGCTTGTTACACTGTCACCAGAGTTATCAGCTAGAAGCCAACCAGTCTTCTACTGCAAAGGTCATTTTTCTAAAGTGTATTTCTATGAGTGAGTCCTTAAATGACTTGCTGATAGTCATGGGCGACAACTCAAACTTCATAGCTTATCACAGAATCTCTGCCTAGCACTTTGGCCTTATCAGTCACTGTGTTCCTTCTTATATCCTATACTACAGTATTCTGATATACTTCGTAGACCATGCTCTTTTATGCTTTGTGTCTTTGTATCCTTTGTCTGGCCTAAAATGTTCTTGTTCTCCCTTGCTTGCTTGATCACTTACAAAGTCTTTCAATTTCAGTTTATGTAATTTCCTTTGTGACTCCCTTCTGACCATTCCACATACCAATAGTAGAATGTTCTCTCCCATATTTGTGCCCTATATTACCCTGCAAATGTTTCCATTTTAATGTCTACAGCACTTTACAATATGTTACTTTTGATTTTCCTTTCAAGACCTTAACTTATTCAAGGGTGAGGTCTGTGTCTCAAATATTTTTGTCTCTCCAATCCTTCTGGCACATAACATACATAAGTTTATTTATATTTTTTAAAAAGAAGACAAAAATAAATCCATTTCAAATCAAGATAATAGGAGAGTAAAAATAATGCATTGTATTGTTATCTTACTTAGGGTGCAAGATATAGGTATAAGATATTGTCCAAACAATATTAGTACTAATCTTTCTTTTTTTAGAGAAACTAGCAGTATAACTATTTTAGCTATCTTATTTATTTTCCTTCTATCCTCCTTCCTTTCCCTTTCCCCTGTCACAATTTCTCTTTTCTTTTGAACAATTTCTTCTCAATGCACAGATCTATGGTACATTTTCAGTCTTACTAGTTCAGAAAACATTTATTAATTTTTTTCTCCCCCTATAATTCAGTATCCTTGAGGATATTCACACACTTGTGCAATCAGTACCCAAATCAGTTTCAGAATATTTTCATTACCCCTCAAAAAGTCCTGTATTCATTAGCTGTCATTTTCCTAATTTTCCCATATCTCCCAACCCTAGCTAACCAATCATTTCTGGACATTTCATATATGTGAAACTGTGCAATATGTGGTCTTAAGTGTTTAGGTTCTCTAGTGTAAAGTTTTCAAGGTTCATCCATATTGTGCTTTCTTTTCTTTTGTTAAATAATATTCTATTGTATGGATAGACCTCTATACATTTATCAGTGGAAGCACATTTTGGTCATTTCTGGACCATCATGAATAATGCTGCCCTTCATGTACAAGTTTTGTGTAGAATAACATCTGCGGTTCTCTGAGGTTTGTGTCTTAGAGTAGAACTGCTGGATCATACGGTAACTACATTTAGCATTTCAAAGAACTGACCACCCACTACCCCATTAAGTAGTGTTTCCACACTCTTCCTTCCCCCATCCACTGACAAGCACTAAGCTGCTTTCCATCTCTCTGGATTTGCCTATTTCAGCTATTCTATAAATAGCAATCATACAATAGTCAGCTTCTTTCACGTAGTATAACATTTTGTATGTATTAGTACCTCGTTTCTTTTTATGGCTCAATAACTTTCTGTTGTACCTCTATACTATACTTTGCTTATTTATTTATCTATCTATCTGTTATCAATATTTGAGTTGTTTCCACCTTTTTTTACTACAATGAATAATGCTCTTAAAAACATTCATGCACAAATTTCTGTGTGGACATATATTTTTCATTTTCCTTGGGTATATACTTAATAGTGGAATTAATGCATCAAAGTCTTGCCAAATTGCCCAGGCTGGCCTTGAACTTGTAATTTTCCTGCTTTGCTTTCCTCAATGATTTCCACAATTACTGCACCATTTTATCTTTCTACCAGCATTGTATGAGGGTTTTTATTTCTCCACATCTTTGCTGAAAGAAATAATTTCTTTTTCTCTTTCCCATGAATTTTTATTTCTGTGTTTTTGTTTTGCTTTTGCAGTGCTAGAGATGTAACTTCGGGCTGCATGCATTCTAGGACAGTGCTTTCCCCCGAGCTACTTTTATATCATTTCTTGTTTGTTTTGTTTTAAAGGCTTTTAAAAACTTTATTTTATATACCATCATGATTTTGTTCATTAGGTGGGAGTTTTGGATAATTCTTTCAAGGAAGCTCACTTTTTCTTATCTAATAAAGCATACATTTTTCCTGTACTGATGAAACATTGGTGGCATGTGTTGAGGCCATATTTCTGGATCAAATATGTAGGTCTGGATAGTTGAGGCATGAGTGCAAACTGGCTGATATTTCATAGCTGGCTCCACTAGTGCTGTTGGTGACCCATCTTCCTTTCAGGAGTGCAGTGACACAGTGCTCTATTTGTTGATTATAGCCATTCTTATGAATATGATATAATTTATCACTCTGGTTTTGGTTTTTATTTCCTTAACGTCCAATGATGTTGAATATCTTCCATGTGCTAGGCTATTTGTACATCTTCTTTGCATTCTATTCAATTCCTTCGTCTACTGGATTTTATTTCTTTGTCCATTGTCAAATTGAATTGTCATTTTGTTGGTGAGTTCTAAGACTCCTTTATGTATTCTGAATGCTAAACGTTTGCTGGATATAACTGACAAAATACCTGCCACCCCCTGCCATTTTGTGGTGATATCCTTTGAACACAAAGGTTTTAATTATGATTTTCAGTTTCTTATTTCTTTTTGTTTGTGCTTTTGGTGGCATAGCTAAGAAATCGTCTAATCCAAGGTCAAGATTTATTTTCCTACATTTAAAAAAAATTCAAAAGCTTAAGTTTATATTTAGGTCTTTGATTCAATTTGAATCAATTTGTATACATGGCATGAGGTAGTTATCCAAAAATTCTTTTTCATGTGACAATCCAGTTGTCCCAGCACCATTTATTTAATAGAGCATTCTCCCCACACCTGCACAACACAACAATGAATTATCTTGGCAGGCTTATTGGAGTAAATAAATAACTGTGAAGATTTGTGATCTGTATGTCTATCCTCATGCCAATAGCACACTTTTGTGGGGGCAGTAGTGGGGATTGAGCTCAGGGTCTTATACCAACTTATGTCCCCAACCTCTTCTTCTTTTTTTTCAAATTTAAAAAAAATTCAGACAAAGTTTTGCCAAATTGCCCAGGCTGGCCTTGAACTTGTGATTTTCCTGCTTTGCGTTCCTCAACCTCCTCAGTAGCTAGAGCTACAGACATGTTACACCACATTCATCTCAGACTTCCTTGATTATTGTAACTTTATGGTAAGTCTTCCAACGTTTCCTTTATTCTCTTTGGTATTACTGATATTTATTTTTAAATTCAATTTTAGGTTTTCTTATAATTCTAGAAATAGAATTAACTTTTGTACATTAATCTCTTATTCTGCAACCTTGCCAAATTTTTTTATGTATTTACATAAGACCTTTGTACTGAACTACATCCTTAGCAATTTTTTAAATTTTTTATTTTGAGACAGGGTCTTGGTAAGTCACTAAATTGCACAGGCTAGGCTCAAACTTGTGATCCTCCTATCTTAGCCTAGCACAGTGCTGGGTTTCCAGGAACACAGCATTATACCTGGCTTGTTTATTAGTTCTAATAGTTTTGTAATAAGTGGTTTGGAATTGTCTGTATAAAAGGCCATGTTGTCTGTGAACAGCAATAATGATTTTACTTCTTTCTTTCCAATCTTGATGTCTTTTCTTTCTTCTTCTTCTTTTTTTTTTTTTTGGCTGATTTTCATGGCTGCAATTCTAGTGCAAAGGTATTCTTATCTTATTTCTGATCTTAGGGGGAATGCATTTTTTTCCTTCACTAAATAAATACAGTTGTATTTTTGAGGATGTATGGTTTTTACAATTTTCAGGAATTTTTCTTTTAATTTGTTGGGTGTTTTTATTATTTTGTTTATTTTATTGATATTTTTAGATTGACTTAATCATGCATTCTGCCTTTTAATTTGTTGATATGGTGTGCTACATTGGTTAATTTTCAGATGGTAAACAAACTCTGCATTCCTGGACCAAATCCAAATAAATATTCTTTAAATTGAATATGTATTGGTAACTAAATTTTTATTTTGCTAACTAAATTATATGAGGATTAGGTGAAAATAACTCAGGAAGTAAAAAGGAAAGTCACTAAATAATTTCCTTTTTTCAGGTAGCAACTATTTAGGAAACATTAAAATTTTGGAAATAGAGTTGTTATTGTATAAAGTTTTAAAAACAATATAAATTCTGCCAGGCATAGTGATACCTACTAATACTCCCAGCAACTAGAGAGTCTAAGGCAGGAGGGTTCCAAATTAGAGGCCAGCCTGGCCAATTTAGTTAGACTTGTCTCAAAAAAAAATGATTATAGGATTTTTTCACATTTTAACTTTTATACTTTTCCTTTAAGGTCTTGGAAGATCTTTTATAACACTTAACAACCTCTCTCAAATAGTCCTACTTTATAAAAATTACTGTAATGCTTTCCTCACAGATTTGTTTTCTCTGTCTCTCCCACATGAATACTAATTATCCTCAAGTATTGCCCCAAATGAGTAATTGTACAAAAATGGTGTTAATTGGGAGTACAGTGAAGTTACTGTTGATTTTTAATTGGCTTAAAGCCTTTAGTGCTGTTAAAGCAGAAGACCCCCATAGAGAAACACAAATATGGAAAAACTTACTTGTAATTGTGACCCCAAGTATGATCAGTATCTCTGTTAACCAGTTCAAGAGCTTCATCTCCTAAGCAGATCCTCTTCACTGTAACACAGGCAGAACTAGGTGGCTGGACCCTCAAGCTTCTCAGGTCTGAGGGGTTAAGACATAGTTGCTAAGTAACCATTCTCTTTCTCCTGGGCCAATGGGCTTTCAGGAAATTCTTTTCAAGCTAGAGTAAGGCAGCTACTGGAGATAGTAGGCTGTGGGAAGGAACTATATCTAATCTGCTATTTCTCTGGCTGTACTGAAAATGTAAGCTTGAAAGTTTAGGTAGGGTTTACTCTGATACAGAAGAAAAGGACTAGAAGTTTAATTTGTGTAAGTCTATATTAATGTTCAACTGTGTCCAGAGTTGCTGGAAGTTCTTATTTTCATGTTATCTCTAGAGAGCTATACTATTCACTTTTTGTTACTAAAATGAGATATACCTGATGTGGGATCATTTCATAAAAAAGAAGTTTATTTTCACTCATAGTCTTAGTGAAGCAAACGGAAGGAGCCATATTTAAGTGATAGCCTTCTGTTTGACAGAGTCCAGAAGTGGCACAAGATGTATCACATCATGCACTTGTGTATGTTTCCTCTTGTCTCTCCCTTTTCTTATAAAGCCCGCCAGGATTCAGTCACAGGGCCTCCACCTTAATGACATCCTGTAATTCTAATCGCCTCCCAAATGTCCCACCTCTAAATGCCATAGCTGGAATAAATTTCCACTCTTTTAATACTCCATAATGGGGATTAAATTTCAACATATGAACCTGTGTTATACACAATATTCAAACCACAACAAGGTATAAGCTGCACTTAGGTGAACACACAACTAAGTACCTGTGTTAACATTCTTTAACATCTCTAGGCCATGGCAGACAGAAAACATGGTCCAAGTCCGCTTTGCATCCGGTAAAGCTGGATGAAAATGTTTATCTTCCTTTTAAATTAGGGACTGCAGAAGTTTTACTAGGACAAAAATTAAGCAAAGACTGTTAAGATTGCTTTCTTTACAACTTCAATCAATGGAGGCATTTCACAGGTAAGTACCTTCAAAGCTATCAGAAAGCAAAATGAATACTTAGGGAAAAGCATGGAATTAATAAAAATATCCAATGAATGGAGGAATTTAAGAAATTATTTCTAAAATCTATCCAACTTTTACACAGTATTTAAGTAATTACTTCAGAAACATTTTATTGTCATGAATTTACAGGTTTACTCTCTTAGTTTCCCATTGCTGTGATAACAAGTTAATACAAATTTAGTGGGTTAAAACAACAGAAATTTATCATTACAGTTCTGGAGGCCAGACATCCAGAAAGATTCTTACAAGGCTGAAGTTAAAGGTGGGTTCCAGGCAAGAATCTTTTTTTTGTGCAGAAGAAGGGGGAGTGCTGAGGGTTGAACCCAGGGTCTTACACATGCATATTTGTAAATACATTTAGGACCCACTAACATAATCCAGGATAATCCCCTCCTTCAAAATCCTTATTTTGCCAGATAACATTCATGGGTTCCAGAGATTAGGACCTGGATATTATATGCAGCCTACCACAGTCCCTGATGTTTTTTTCCTTTCATCGAAGTACTTTCAAATGGGAAGTTATAACTTTCACACTTCTTAAAATTGCATAAAAATAATTTATTCAAACTATTTAAAATATCCATTAAATATTCTCCAAATAATTTTTAATTTCTCATTTAAATCCAAAACTATCAGCATTTTTCAGGTAAGCTTGTTTCCTACTTGTACTGAAATTGAGGCCATTTAACCAATGTTCTTTCTACATTTTCTTAAAAACTTTTTGCATGTCTGCCCATTTATTTTTTTTCTAATTCATTTTAAAAGTGAAACATCCTTCTTTAAAATTATGTCTAGCTCCTCTCCTCTCACTTGATTTTATCCACTTCACTTTTTCTAGTAGCAGTCTAATATCTTTTTTTAATTTTCTGTTTGTGTGCGTGTGTGTGTGTGCATGTGTTTGAATACCTTTTGTCATTGTCCTTCTCCTTAATTTAAAATACTCAAGTATCTCTCTTAGAAAAATTTTCCCATGACTCTGGATCTTTTTACCTTGTACATGCTCTGCTTTTCCTTCAGCCCTTAATTATCTCAAAAGATAATGCTTCTGGCTTTGTGCCTCTAATTTTTTTCAACTGCTTACTTTTATTTTCACTAATTTAACCTATAAGTACTTACTTATTATAAGTCCAATGATATTGTCTCAGTACTCATCTTACTTTATCTCTGTGAGACATTGACACTTCGTACCACAATATTTTATTGGTTTCTATGAAAATTGAATTATAATTGCTGTATCCCACAGTCTGGAACTCAACTTTTCATTCTTCTGTTGCTCCTGCTTTTTTTTTTTTTTTTGGTCCAGGGATCCAACTCAAGACCTTACACTTGCCAGGCAGGCGCTTATGTCACTGAACTAAATCCCCAGCCTCTTTCATGTTTTAGATGCCCAATCTATGCTGAAACTGACTTGTCACTCTTTGAAGTATTCATTAATTTATTTCCTTTTTTTAGTTTTCATATTAAAAGTAAGGCCTCTCCAAAGTATTCCCTTCTGTTCAAATTTGCTCATTAGTGTTGACAATACTTCTCTTGGATGCTCACCAAATATGACTTATTTTTTATTGACTCAATATTTATTAAGAATCCTATAATGTGTTAGATATTGTACTGATCTCTGTGGATAGAAAGAAAAAAGAATATTCCTGTCCTCAAGGAGTTGTAAATCCACAATGACTTTTATTTAATACTGATATTAACAAAAATAGTCACAAAAATTAAATGTAAAATTATACCCTGTAAAAAATGCTTTATGGGAAAATTAATGACCACTGAGGACAGAGAAAAGGGAAACTGAGTGTAGGGGTCAAGTGGGAGTCAAGGAAGGCTTTGTGAAAGCATGATGTTTAAGCTGAAATTTGAAGGATGAAAGTGGGTCAACTAAACAAGTGACAACATGAGAAAAGGCTGTGTGGTGGGAAAAAGTTCTGTTCAAGGGAATGAAAAGCTCTCTGGGGTCATATGGCTGGAACTAGAAGCTGAGGGAAGGGGGAGTGTGGGGCATGGTATAAGGTTGGATTAGTAGGTGATGATTGCTCTATTCTTAACGATTTAATTGTTATAAGAAGCCTCTATTAGTGAAAATATTAGACTACCATATCAAAATACCATAGATTTAAAAATAGAACGTTATTTTCTTGAAGTTCTGGAATCTGAAAGTCTGACATCAGGGTACCAGCATGGTATAGGCCTAGTGAGGGCCTTTTTCTTGGCTTGCTGATATCTGCTTTCTCTGTGTCCTTATGTGGCAGAGAAAGTGAGTGAGTGAGGGAAACAGATCTTTCTCCTTTAATAAAACCAAGATCATGTAAGATTAGGGCCCCCCCTTTATGATGTCATTTAACTTTAATTATTCCATAAAGCCATTATCTATAAATATAATCACTCAGGAGGTTAGGGCTTCAACACATAAATTTGGGAAGGAAACACAATTCTGTCCATAGGAAAGGCCTCTAGAAATCACTGAAATCACTGAATGATTTTTATCAGCAAGATGACAAGGTCACATTTAACAAGACAACCCTAGATGCAGTGTAGAGAATGGATGCAAAAAGTAGACATGGTCTAGCTAGGAAGTCTTACAACAGTCTACTTAAATTCAAACTGAGGCTGCCATGCATGGTGGTCCACATCTATAATTCCAGGTCAGACTAAAGTGGGAGAATCAGAAGTTTAAAGACAGTCTGTGTAATTTGGTAAGAGCTTGTCTCAAAATAAAAAATGTTCTGGGGATGTACTCAACCTTCCCTGGGTTCAATTCCAAGTAAACCCCCCATGCCCACAATTCAGATTGAGTTGGGAAATCTAGAATTAAATATAGATAAAAATCGAGCTGAATATAAAAGAAAAAAGGAACTAAAAAAATAACAATGGAGCCGATACAGCAGTCCACTTGTGATGAGCATGACGTTTTAAGAGGCACTAGCAACGATGCTTATAGGGATTTCTAGACTGTTCAGCTGAATGAGTGAAGAAGCCATTCACAGACAATGAAAACTGATAGAGGACTAAATGTGGGCCAAGGATCATGAACTGCATTTGGTACACGATCCATTTGAAATATTTTGAGACATTAAATATTCAATACTTTTGAATGATATTTTTTGTCAGAGATTAATATCAAATGCTGAAACAAATGCTGTATAAACACCAATGACTTGACACAATGAAAATTCCAGTTCTTTGACATGAAAGAAGAGATAAGAGCTAAATGGCTCTATGAAAACACTAGCACTAAATGAGAAGTGTAAATAGCTTCCCTCTTGATGAAAAGCTACCTGATATGAGGCACTTTCCTATAGACACTTTGCATTTAGCATTTTAAATAATAATTCAGTGTCTTTCCCCCAAAACATGCTCTTCAACTGTTGTGCTAGTCTGTTTTGAATTACTGCAATGAAATACCTGAGACAGGCTTTTTATGAAGTAAAGAGAAGTTTATTCTGGCTTATGGTTCTGGAGGTTCCAGCAGCCCCTTGGTTTGGGCTTTTGGTAATACTGACACGTCATAAGAGTGTGTGGTGGAACAAATTACTGATATCTACAGCTAGGAAGCAGCCAGAGACTGAGATAGGGTTTCCACAATCCCTTTTGAAGGCGCACTTCTGCTTTCCTCTAAGGGTCTCCTGCATCTTAAAGGTCTCCCACAGCCCAATAGTGCCATCCCAGGAGACTAGCTCTCCATACTTGGACCTCTGGGGATCACTATCCATATTCAAACCATTTTATTTGCATATTACCATTATTGTTGCTCTCTTGCTAACCCTTTTAATGAAGCGTCATTTTTCCCTCACCTTACTCCCTAAATCTACTCTATTACCAATTTTTATTGATTTTTGATTCAAAGCCTTTCTAGCCCCATTGTCAATAAAAGAATGTATATTTCTATTGCTCTCTCAAATGTCACTTCCTTCTTGAACCCTTCCTAATTTTTCTCAGCAAATAAATTTTTATATATTTCACAGAGAAGCAGAGAATACCTTAACAAAATTATAAATTTTTATCATGTTTTGGGTTATTCTTATGAGCGCGTCCCATTACTGAAAAATTCCATGCTTTACAATACAATTCTTAATGAGACCTTGTAGTGTTCCAAATAATTACTTGCCCAACATATAACACAGACCACGAATTGCCAAATAAACCCGAATTTACTTTCACCAAATCGGCAGATTAAACTGTCTGATTGCTAGAAACGCCTTAAATTTGGGAGGAGGGGGATCAGACTTCTTTCCAATTCTAGGTCATCCTTCTTTTGTGGTGGACTTTCTTGTACAAATTCCCAAATCTGGGCAGATTACTATTACCCAGAATAAAGGCGCCCTTGAACCCAGGCCTCAACTGGAAACCGTCGGTACAGCAGTAGGCAGACAACCAGGCTCTGGTTAGCACCTGAGCCTCGCTTTGACGGAAGCCTTCTTGTAATGTTACATTTTGGTTGCTCACAGCATCCCAGTTCTTAAAACACTCGAGAATGCCAGTCTATCTTCGTCCTTTGCAAACCTCGCTGAATTCAGTGGACTCTAATTTTCACTAGGTGGTCAAGCGGTCGGAAGGCAGAGTCTGCTGTGGTTTTCCAACCCTCAGACTTATTGCCCACCTGGAGGAACGCTTCAGTGGTCGTGTAAAAACCCTTTGGGACGGGGCAGTTTGAGAAGCTCGGGCAATTCGTTGTGGACGCACGGTTTCCTCTCACTCATACAACCTCGGGTTCCAGAAACGTCTTTGCCGGCTCCTGCAGCACCCGGGGAACGCTCCACGCCCAAACTGCCACGCTAGCTGATACCGAGCCCAGAAGCCGGAGAGAAGCACTGCCTTCCTCCTCTGCTTTTAAGCGTCGGCTCCACGCCCCGCCTCCGTTGTGACGCTACCTCCCGCTCCAGTGCCCTGGCTCCGCCCCCTTCAGCTCCCCAACGTCCTCGGCGTCGGGCCCGAGCCTGCGCCTGCGCGTGCGCCCTGAGGCCGAAGTCGGGGCGCGCCTTGGCTGGAAAGCAGAGAGCGGCGGGCGGTGCAGCCAATGGGAGGAGGCGCTGCCTAGCGGCTGGGAGGCGGGGCCTGCGCGGGTGTTAGGTTAGCGCGAGGCGTGACCTAGTTGACGGGCTCTGAGGTGCTTCTGTGGCGGCGGCCGTCGGGCTGAGGCGAATAGGAGCCGAAGCCGAGCGCGGGCTGAGGGAGGAGGGCGGCGACTGGACGGCGGCGAGCGGCGCAGGACGCAGAGCCTCTTGCACTTTTTTCCTCCTGATTGCCCCCCTCTCACCCCTCCCACTCCACACACACCCTGTCTGTCCGTGAGCCTGGGGAACTTGCAGTTTAAAGCCAGCCACCCCCACGGCAGCATGTATCCCAGCAACAAGAAGAAAAAGGTGTGGAGAGAGGAGAAAGGTAACCGGCCCGTCGGGTCCCTGGGCGCCGGCTGGCGGGCGGGCGGGCGCGAGCGTGGGGGCGGGGGTCCCTCCGGCCGGCGCCGCCGCCTCCCGTGTCCGTGTGTACACTCAGGCACACGCGCACACGCCGGCGGGCACGCGCGGTGCACCTGCCGCCCGCGCGGCCCCTCCGTTCCCCTGCGCCCGGTCACCTTCCCTAGGTGGCCAGGACAAGTTCCTTGGGATCGCGACTGGGCGTCCCACGTCGGCGGGCGTACGGTTTCCGGCGTCCCTGCCCTCCGCTGCCCTCCTCAGCCCAGCCTGGCCAGGGCTTCCCGCAGTCCGGAGTTTCTCCTTCCACAGGATGACGGTCTCCCAGGTCCTCGGACGCTGGGTGACTTTCGACGTGTGGAACTCTAGGGGAAACCTAAACCGAGCATCTCCTCTGCGAGCATGATTGCCTGCAGGGAAGTGTGAATGGGCTTCTCTCCCGGCAGTGCCTTTCTCTGTGTTGCGTTCCCATTCAAAATCCGAAGTTGAACAGAGTGAGATTATGTGTCACTGTGCATGAACCCACTCCTGAATGCCATGCAGAGCAAGGTTTAGCTAAATCAGTTAGACTGACAGTGGAGCTGATTCCCCCAAGAAATGACCGTGATTCAGTTCCCTCTCTCGTTCTCTTTCAGTAATCATAGGTAATATTCTGATGTAAAACTTGAGTCTAGCATTTTTCCTCTTACATCTTTTCCTTTCTATTCTTTACCCCTTCTTAAAAAACATAAATGTAGGAGAAAATACTTGTTGCATTGCTACTGGCAAGATTCGCTTGATATAACCTACACTAATACATCAAGGGTGAGGTCCGTGTAAGGGTAATAGAACTTTTTCCTGAATATCTCATCTTTAATAGAGGGTAAAAGAGTCACTAGGTTGAAATTGATTTCCCTGATAATGCCTCTTTAAAACCTGTGGAGTTTTATTGCAAACCTAGACTTCTATCAATATGAGGGCACAACCGTATCAGTAGGAAAAGGAATAAAAAGAATCCTCTCTGCATAGGACCTACTTCCCACAATGCATGAGAAAGGGACGAGGAGGGAATTTTTTCCCCCTAGTTAATTACAGGAATATTTAATGTAATATAACTGAACAACATCAAGTGGCCTTTAAATTTTTGAGTGATTAGTTTTTCTTATTTAATTTTTTAAAATAATTATGAACATATAGAGATCTAAAATTCCAGGCAGGCACTTAGGCCACTGAGCTAAATCCCTGGCTGAGATCTAAAAATTTTACTCTCACAAAACAAATGCTGTTGAGACTAACAGCTTGGTGTATAAAGTAGTGTAAGTAGTTATGCTTCATTTTTGCAGTAGCAGTTACTTTAACATACTTTCAACAAAGATTTATTTTGTGAGCATTGAAAAACATTTATGCACATTTTTATTGATGGTTTTGAAATGTTAGCTTTGTATTATTGATGATAATGAAGGAAACTACTAGACATAGACATTGTTTTCAATAACATGAATCATTGATGAAATTATAGTGAGTACTTAAAAACTTTTTCTGTTATATTAGAAAAAGTGTTCCTAAGTAACAGTATTTTGATGGTTTCTTCTTTTATATCACAGAGGACTGTGGTTAGCAGGCCTTTCCAAATTTTTTAATATCTTTTTCCCTTCTACTTCTAATGGAAAAATATCCAAATTCATATTTTTAAATACAAAAGCAAATGTACAAAGAAGGCAGTTAAAGTAATTTTCCTATTTAACTGAGCTACTTTGCATGAAGTTTAAAGTTAAAGGGAGAGGTATGATTTGATGATTTTAAGTTATGTCTCACTTTTATCAGGATGTTCATTTTTGGAAGATTTTAAGTTATCACATGTTATTCCACCAAAAAGGAGCAAAGATTTTCTAGTACAAAAGAGAAGCTGATGGGAGGCATGACCTTTTCCTTTTATCCCACTGGAGAGTTGATAGCATAGTATTTTTGCAGCTGTTATTTAAATCTGAAGGAAGATTTACCCACTCAGTGAAATGTCAAGACCTTCTAGAAACATTTTAACTCAGGGTACCATCTAATAAGGCAGTCTGCTTGCTTATATGCTTGATTGATACAGAAAAGATTCTTTAGAATGGTGAAGCATTTTTTAAAGAAAAACTTTATGTAATACCAAGAAAGTGCATAGGTCTGTAGCCTTTTGTATTTTGCTGTTCAAACAAATACTGTAAATAAGTTGTTAATGGAATAATTCAGCTCTAATTCAGAGCCACTGAATGTGTATTTTCAAATATTACTGCTTACTATTTTTTTTAGTTTTTTATAATTGGTTTTACTTTTGTTCTGTTTTTACACTTAAACTTTTAAATAAATAGAACGACAGAAGCCACAATTCATTGATTCATCCTGATATTTAAAAAAACTGTTAACTTGATCACTACTTGTAATAATTCCTTATCAGTGGTCTGAACTTTAAAAGTAATACTTTAGAAACTGACACTAATCTTTTTTCACTTTCATGTGATAATTCCAAATTTAATATTCTCTACAAATTTATTCAATCACTGGTCTCCTTCCTTGTTATAGATAATATTGCCTTTTTAATTTGCAATGAAAGTAAATGATATATAATAAGAACAGCCCTAATGTACTTCTTCATAGTCTCATTGTTTCATTTCTTTTGTGTTCTTCAGGTTTTGTTCCTGTCTTTGAGGAAGCACTTTTCTTCTTTGTTTCTAAGATTATCCCCTCTGCTTGTTCTCTGTATCCCATTTCCTGTTTTCGAGATGTTATGCCATCATTTATTCATTCCTGGGTATGTTTAATTTCCCAGTGTCTTTGGGATCCTCTCTACTGTCTATAATATATTCAAGTGTCTTGTATCTTAAAGTAGTTTTTCTCTCACAGGGCTTAGCCTGTAGTTTGTTGCTCTCACTTTTCTTCTTTTGCAAAGTCTTTGTGTGAGCTTTTTGTTGCCGTAACAAAATACCTGTGAGTAACAAGTTGCAAAGGTTTATTTTGGGTCATAATTTCAAAGCTTTAAGTCCGTAGTTGGCCAGGTTCTTTGTTGTGAGTCTGTGATGAGGCAGAATACTGTGACAGAGTGCATGTAGTGGACCTGAATGGCTCACCTTATACCAGACAGTAGGCAGAGAAAAGAGAGTGACGAAAAGAATGGGTTCAGGGACAATAGATGCCTTTTTAAGGCACCTCTTCCCATGACCACCTTCCTTTAACTAGGCTCCAGCTCCTAAACGCCCATTCAGTAATGAACTCACAGTGAATTGTTCATTGATGAAGTTAGCAACCTCTTGATCCAATCACTGTACTAAGCCCCTCATCTGAGCATTGCTTCACTGGGGTCAGGCCTCTAATATGTGAGTCATTGGGGGACATTTCATATTTAAACCATGACAGTTCCCCATAGTTTCCTGGATTTCATTTGTATCCTAATGAAACTAATATTCCTAAAGTCATTTCGTGTTAACAGTGATGGTTGTACTAATATAAGAATGGTAATATTAAGTCAATTTATGCACTTAGCACTGTTGTTAGTACTTTACATGGGTTATCTCATATGATTCTCACAAACAGTTCTATGAGATAGAAAAGTGTGTGAGGTAGTAGCCTACTGTAAGATTGAGAGTTCTGAACACAGTTGTCCAGATGTGAATCCTAGCTATACTGCTTACTCACTGTGAGATCTTAGGTAACTGTTTGAACTCTGCTTTGCTTCATCTATAAATTGGGAATAATACCTACCTACTTACATTGAAAAGAAACTAAAACATAGAGATTGCACAGTGATTTAGATTAGAACGCAAATAGCTCTGTTAACCAATTTTCTGCTTTTTCAATGCCGTTGGCAACTCTTTTGATAAAAGTTATGATTTTTATAGTATAATTTTTATTTCTCCTGATCTTCCTGTAGCAGTTGACAGTATTTCCTTCCTTCTGCATATTAAATCTCTTTTCCCTGCTGTCTTCCACATTTCAGGGGCCCTTAATTCCATTGACAACCAGGTTCTGGTTCATTGTTCTCCTATTTGTGCTTCCTATCTAAATTTTTTTAAAAATTTGGTTCACACCTTTTTTCCCCCATCCTCTCTTCCCTCCTTTTTTTTTTTTTCTAGGACCAGAAGTTTAGGTTATAATTTCCAAAATACTTATGCTAGATCTTTCTCCTGAGTTCTAGATTCTTGATCTCAACTTCTTAAATGTCTCATAAGTAAACTTAGTTTGTTGACCCTTGAGAAGTATGACTTGAATGTATTAAATTCATGCATCTGAACTATGTATCTTGTAATACATTGAAAGATCATTGGAGAGTATAAGAGTATGATTGTCAATATGTACATTGTGGACACCCCTAGTAAATTAATCCATGATAACTGACATAAATTGAGTGAATATGCCAGTGACAGTTTATGTGTTGAATATTAGTGAATCTTAAGCTCTTGTTTCTTAGGTTAAAAAATAAATAGAATTTCTTTTTTTCTGTATCCTACTGGATAATTTTATGTACTGATTGGGCATGTGTATCAGTGGAGTTTATAGAGTAAAAGTTAAATTGCTCAGCATGGCATATAAGCCTTTATACCAGTGATGGTGAATTGAGGCACACGTGCTGCAGCAGGCTATTTATATCATTGGAAGCTTTGAAAGGTTCACCGTCACTGTGCCCGTATGGTTTTCTTTTACCTTGTGTTCACCTATTTTTCACTTTTATGGCTAGTCCTCTCTTAATATCATATCATGTAGTTTCACTAAATTATTTGCATCTCCTTATTTTTGTTAACATTGTTCTGTTAGTTGAAATGTCCTTACTTTTTTAAACTTGTTCATGCAAAATTGTGCCTGTCCCTAGTGAGTGTGCTTACTTATTACTTTTCTGGAGAGCTGTACTCTTTGATTAATGGAGGTATCTATCTATTTTAATCTTGGTGTATTTGAAAGTTCCTGATTTTGGGCAAGCCCCTTGATTTTGGTGTCTTTCATTTTTCTGTGTGTAAAATAGGGATATTCTATCAACTTTATGAGTTATTATTGTTTCAATCATATACATGTGAAGTACTGGCAAGTGGTGAGTTCTTTATAAATGACACTCACTGTTAATAATTCTAACATGCAATTCTTATTTTAATCTTGTACTCAGATATCACCTTTACAAAGCTATTATTCAACTGAAAGTGTACTTTCATTGTTGATGGTCTTATTGAAGTAAGGAAGTACCTTAGTGGCTGCCTTTCTAGTGCTTTACTTACTTGTATAATATCTGTATTAGCATTTTAAAATTTATTTACATCAATATTATTTTGTATCTTATTCATTTCCTCTTTTGTCCTATGAACTTAGAGTAAGGCAAAGTCACATATAAACCTATAAATAAACCTATAAAGTCATCTATAAATCTATAAATGTGTCAAATGGCATATAGTGAATTGTCAGCAAATATTGACTGAAAGAACAAATGCATTATTTCTTGAACTGTCACAGAGTGTGTTTATCATGCTTTGGTTTTAGTTTTCCAGCTAATGTATAAGTAGTTGGACATCTTTTAATACTCAAATATGAAAGCATTCAACTTGTATTTTGGTGTTTCTCTAAATTGTATGAAACCTGTGCTTAGCTTACCATCATTAATAGTTAAAGTATAAAGTAATTCACAAGTTTAAAAGTTAAATACAAATGAAGATTCTGCTTTTATTTTGCAAGAACGTTTATTGAAGATGACCTTAGAGGAGAGGCGCAAAGAATACTTAAGAGACTATGTTGCCTTGAATACCATTCTATCCTGGAAGGAGGAGATGAAGGGAAAGAGCCAAAATGATGGTAAGTTTTTCAGAATACCTTTTAGGTAGCTACAGTTTCCTTTTATTTATAACCCCTGCAAGACATTTGTTGACAGAAATAATAAATGCCATTCAAATAAAAGATGACATTTTTGTTATTTTTAATTTAAAATTATTACTTGATTATCACTCAAGTTTTTTCTTTGTAGTCTTTCATGTTCTTTTAAAGCTTAGAAATGTATATCAACATACTTTGTGTTCTCAAATATACCATGCTTGTAATATGGTACTTTAGTTTCTAAAAGAATTATTCTGTAGTAGTTTTTGGACCAAATGCTACTAAGAATTTGCTACTTTGGTAGTAGGGCATTGCAGCTTTGCTTTGCTTAGCTTCATTTTTACTAGATTTTTTTTTATTTTAATGATTGCATGCAGTTAAAAGAGGGTACATTAGGAAGAATAGAGAAAAATCAAATAATATTTCACATAATTTTAGAAACACTTTTCTTTTTTTTGTACCAAGGATTAAACTCACAGTCTTGTGCTTGCCAGACAGGCACTTATGCTGCTAAGCTAAATTCCCGGCCTGAAACACTTATTTTTTGTGATGTGGTATTATGTATAAATGGAAAATAATTATATGGCAAAACTGTCTTAAATTCTTTATGGTTTGATGAGTCTTGATGGTTAGAATAAAAATTAAGTTTTAAGGATTAAAAGGTACATAAAAAATTTCTAAATACAGCCCAGTACATTTAATGGATATGTAATATTTACCTCAGAATTAACACACATTATTAATAATCTAGATGTGAAGTTTAGAGAAATGATATTTTTTAAGGGTACTTAACAGTTGAGAAGGAATATTACATTATGAAATGGACTTGAAGCACATTAGTTTCTTAGCTCATGATCTTAGATTAATGGAACTATATAGGGTACAGAGTACTTTGGGTCCAGAACATGTGTAAGAAGCCTGGAATTCTTTTTTTTTTTGATACCGGGGATTGAACTCATATGCCACTGAGTTAAACCCCCAACCCACAAGCCTGGAATTCTTATGAACATAATTTATGAGAAACAATAGCCACATTAGACTTTGGTGCTGAGAAGAGAACACATTTAGATTTGTGCTTTAGATTTTTTTTTTTTTTTTTAGAAATGTGACACATATTAATTGGGATGGAAAGATGTGGGTCTTTTTAGACGTCATTCTGCCTGGTACCATGTATACCTTGAGCAAATGCGAGAGTGGCTTCATCTCAAATTCTGTGAGGTCATTGGATAAGCTAATTGGGATGTTTACATCTGACCTGCCTGCCTGTTGTCTTCAGTAAATGCAACCTCTTTTAATAATGGTCTAATTAAGATATTAATGAAGGAGAAAGAAGTACCTTATAATGGAAAGAGTACAGGGTTCTGGCCTTATTTGGCATAGGATTTTGTGCCTCTTCATATTGAATCTGTTATTTTCTCTTTTGTTTATAAACAAATGGTATTGAACACTTTAGTTCTATTTTATTTATGGCTAGGAATCTCTCTTTCTAGTGCCCCATCCACCTCATTATTTTTCTTTTTTGCTGGTTTAGTCAGTCTCCCAAGATGAAGTACATGATGTTCTTTGTAGTGAATTTTGCCCCTTTAAGTAGAGGTAGAATCCTACTCCTGCCAGAACAATTGACAAAGCAGTAGTTGATATGTAGTCTGCTATGCTGGATATTGAACCTGTTTATCTCCACAGAGGCTTGGCTTATTAGTTACATATGTGTAAAGATTCAGATAAGTTACAATATAGGATGGAACTGCATGAGAAAACTAAAATTGGTTGTTTTCACGGATAATACAAACAAAGGTATGACCCCCAAATTAGAAAATACACATTAACAACAACGTGGTTCTTGGAGAAATGCCGTGTGTTTGATCTTCTCTTTAAATCTGAACTTTATAAGTGGTTAATATATTTCATTTCTTTATGATATTTTTGAACTTGAAAGTTCTCCATAGGGAACAGAGTGATGTGACCAAAATTGTATTTCTATTAAACAATGTTTTATTCTTGTCTAGTATTTGAAATGTTATTTGCTCTTCTTTATTGTGACTTAGAAACTGGTGACAGGCCTCTTCCTTATTCATGAAGTGGAGTGGCTCATTCTATAAGTAATGTTTGTTAATTTCTTTACATTATATACATTTTAATCATTCAGTGCTTAGTTACAGAAAAATCTTAGTCAAGAAAGTTTTACTATTTTAACACATTGAAGGATATTTTTGACTGGGGTATAACTCAGAAGAGCACTTGCCTTGCATATTCAAGGCCCTAGCTTTATTTTCAGCAACACACACACACACACACACACACACACACACGATATTTAAAAATATAAATTCAGAGGTGGACATAGCGGGATGTGTCTATGGTCCCTGCTTGGGAGGCTAAGGCTGGAGCAGAATTTGAGCCCAGGAGTTTGGGACCAGTTTTGGCAACATAGCAATATACTCTATTAAGGAAAAAAAGATACATGCATATGTACACACATATGTATATTTCTATAAATTCACAAAAACTGATAAAAGACTTATACATACAGTTATGTGTTCTAATGTTTGTCATTTAAACATTGATATGTGTATAAGTAGGTATGGATACTTATAAAAGTTTAATTTTTAAAATTTAGGATTTGAGAGTAAGTATTCAAATATGTCTACTTATAATTCCTTGTCTCTTAGTTTCTAATTTGTAGGAAATGAATAATATGTATTGGGCTAGGAAAGTATGCTAGTTTTAAGCCTAGTAATTTTTTGTTTATGTTTTTATAGGATGTCATTTTGGTTTTACTACTCATGATTACATGGAAAGTTCTTGAGCCTTTGTTTTTAGTTTTTTCTTTGCTTACATTTCTTTTAATCAAATGCTTATTTTATTACAATAAAAAGTTAGGTAAAAGAGGTGGCTAGAATGTTTTTAACAATTTTTATTTTAAAGAGAATAAAAAACAATAAAAATGATACAGAATTTCAAAACAAGATGATCGGAAATTAACAATGATCATTATAGTGCATATTGTTGCCTTCAAAATACTTTCTCAGATTATCAGATATAGGCATGCAAAATTGATCAAACAATATAAGTGCTGACTGTTCCCTTCAATGAACTAATAGAATGAGTAGTACAATTATCTTAACTATCTCATGTATATACATATATATTTTCCTGTTCTTTTCTCCTTTTCCCATCATAATTTTTGTTGTACATCATCCTAAAGCAGAAGAAAACCAAAAATTGCTGAACACCATAAAAATTAGTTTGCATAAAAGGAGAAAGTAAGTAGGTAATTTTTTTACTTTGACTTCTGACTTTGGTAATATTGGAAATCTATAAATCAGAAAAAAAAATGTGAGGTAATTACCCTCTCCCCCCAGTAGCTCATTAAATAAATCATATGCTTATTGTTCATGCTGATAATGTCAGTTACTATTAATGAATCTCTGGATTTATGTACTTCTAGTAAATTTTTCTGTGTGAATAATTATGTAATAATTGTATTTCACCTGTCAGTTGCTGTGTTGTAGGAATTTTATACTGTTTCTCTAATTCCTGGAATAATGCCTTATGTGGAGATGGGCTCAGTCATTATGTTAAATAAGAAAGCTTCAGAGGTTAGTAGTTTACCAGGGATAACCCCACCCCCATAATTATGGGCATTAAAATGTACATATAAAAATGAAATAGTATAATGAACCTTTGCTCATCCATTACATAGTTTCAACATGTGGCCGGTTTTATGTCATTTATGCCAGCACTCCCTGCATCTTCCACAGACTGTTTTGAAGATCATGTGCCTCATATGAATTTTATTTATTAATGTGTGTATGTGTCTACATAAGTGTGTATCTTTAAAAGAGACACATTTTTGATGTTTTACTATAACCACAGTATCATTATCATATATATATATACATATATATATATATATAATTAGCAGTTCATTAGTACAGCCTAATTAACTCTCCAGTTAGTATTAGTAATTCATTAGTACAGTATAATTAACTAACCAGTTAGTATTAGCAATTCATTAATGTAGTATAATTAACTATACAATTAATCTTCACATTTTTCCCCTTGCCTCATAAAGATTTTTTTTTAAACGATTGATTTGCTTGAATCATGATCTAAACAAGGTTCACATATTTAATCAGTGGGTTTCTTAAATCATTTTAGATCTACCGTAAGTTCTCTCTGTCCTTTATTTCTTGATAATTTATTTGTTAAATGTGGCAGGCTGTTTGTCTTTCAGAATATTTAATATTTTGGTTTTTGTTAATTCTATCACTGTCATGTCCTTTAACATGTTCCTCTGTCCCTTCTGTTTCTTTTTTTATAAATTAGAATTTTTATTTGGGGTAATTATAGATTAGCATGTCCTTGTCAAAATAATACTCGGAATCTGGTGTATGATTTACCCATTTTTCCCAAATAATAAAATCTTAGAAAATTATAGTGTAATATATCCAAGATATCGACATTGATATAATTAACATATAGAACAATTCCATTATCACATGGATCTCATACTGCTTTTTAATGAGTTTTAAATTTTAACTTATTTATTAATACCTGTTGCTTTTACAAAATACTGTTTCAATGTGTGTACTATATTTTGATTATATCCCCTCTGTTTCTGATGAGTTGGTAGTTAAATCCAGAGTCCTACTTAGAATTGGGTTAATTTATTTTTTGAGAGAATAGTTTATAGCCAATTATGTTATCTTACTACATTATATCACAAAGCAAATAATGTATGAATTTTTTTTGTGGTGATAATATTCATCATTGGGTTCAAATATTGTTAGTGTGATCCATCCGTTATAAAGTTCCCTAACAATTTTTTACTTAACAACAACCGTGGATGTTTATTGCTTAGAGATAGTGTTATTTGAATTTTTTATCATTTCTTATTTATATAATTGTTTTATTTCTCCTATAAAGAACAATTTTCTCTTGTCATATCTTTTCTTATTGTACAGTTCAATACAAGAGAGGAACATAAATGTTAGATTTCCTTTATTTACCAATTTTCAGATTAAGTTGATTCCCTGATACTCTCCAAAGATGGCCAGGGTTCTTATTAATTTTTGACTATCATTTTCAATCTCTTTCTCTCTCTTTCTCTGTCTTCCACACTTTTCTTTCTTTTTTCACATATATGTACAAGATCTAATCAGAAAACACTTACTTTAAAAATGTTTAAATTTAAATACAAAATTTATTGCAGTAAAAGATACATTGTCATTAATCTTCCTCAAAATATGTCCTCTCTCTCTGCAGAGACTTGTCCCATCTTTCTTGATACTTTGTCAAGCAGTTCTGGAAGTCTTTTTGTGACTGTCTCTATGAGGTATGATCTAAAATACAGTGAATGTTGTTGCTAAACACCATCCAACAGAAAGGCAGGCTCAAAAGTCTTACAGTGTGTCATCATTCACCTTATTCATCAGATCGATCTGGTACTATACAACTTCTGACTCTTCCCCAAAGTGAAAAGAACTATGAAAAATACATGTTTTAAATCAATTCAGAACATTGAAGTAGCCAGTAGAGTTCAACTAAGGACAAGGAAAAAGGGTACTTCCAGAATTGCTTCAGAAAGTGGCAAGTACAATGTAGTCAGTCTTATTCTTTAGGACATTATTTGTGAAGATGTGCAATTAGCATTTATGTTATAAACATTTTTCATTTTAGAAATGAAAAGACTGAAGAATAAAGCCCTAGTTTGTCTTAGTCTAATATTACACCCTTTCTTGGCCTTTACATATAACCACACTATCATTCTGGTTCTTGACTGAACTGTACTCCCTTCCACTTCTTGGGCCTTTATTTGGAATTTTCTTCACCACTCAGTTTACTGTGTAATTTTTATTGCCTTTCAATTCTGAGGTTAAAAGCCTTCTAATTTTCTGTGAAATCTTTCTTGACTCTATTCTGGGGCAGGTTTCTTCAATAGTACTTTCATAAAGCTGAATTCCTTTTCATAGAGTACTTATATCAATTGTATAAACATTCAACATAGAATGCTTATATTTTGTGTACTTAGTGTCAGGATTATCTGATAAGAGTGCATTTAAGGTAATTATTATATAGTGTAAAGTGAAGTCCAATTTTCTTCTTTTACACATGAATATTCAGTTTTTCAGTACATTTTGTTGAAAGACTGTTCAAGACTATTGAATGGCTTTGGCACTCTTGTTGAAAATCATTTAAAAATATGTTCCATTGATCAATAAATCTATCTAATGCCAGAATCACCCTGCTTTGGGTAGGTTTGTAGTTAGTTTTGAAATCAGGAAGTGTGACACCTTCAACTTTGATTGTGTGGCTATTTAACATTCTATTACATTCTATGAGCATTTTAGGATTGGTTTTTCTTGATGGATTACATTGAGTCTGTAGATCACAGAGTGTTCATTGTACATCTGTTAAGTCCAACTGATGTATAGAGTTCAGTTCTCTTTTCTTACTGATCATCCATCTGGGTATGCATTTATGCAACTAGGATATTTTAAATTTCTGTCATTTTAGAACTACTACTTTTAATTTTGTCAGTGCTTGCTTCCTATATTTTGGGTTTGTTAGTTTGGAGAGTCTTCAAAGTCTAGGACTAGAGGTTCTATTTGACCCAGCTAGTCCCCTTCTTGGTGTCTTCCCAAAAGAATTAGAAGCATCATAACACAGTGATATATACACAACCATATTTATGACACAGTTTGAAATAGCTAAATCTTGGGAACAACCCAAATGCCCACTAGCCAATGAATAGATAAAGAAGATGTGTTTTTTAAAAATATACGATGAAGTACAACTGTGCCATAAACAATAACAAACTTCAGACATTTCTAGATAAAGAGATGTACTTTGAGACAGTACTCTTAATTGAAATAAATTGGATGTACATGTATATATCATATTGTTTTTCTGGTGTGAAAAATGAACAGTGTAAATAAGGACCAAAATGTATAACAGATATTATGAAATAAATAGTTCAAATGGGAGGAAAAACTAGGGAGGGAGAGGGCGAAAGGAAGGAAGGGAAAAGAAAAAAATGAGAAAAGGAAAAAATGGAAACAAAGCTTTTGTAAATAAGGAGCAGAAGTGAGGTTAAAGGGAGGGGACAGGAACGGGAAAAAGAAGAAACATGATATGTCATGTGTAGGTACAAATTCCCTATGATGAATGTTTCCATTAAATATATCTAAATGTACCTGTAAAATTTATTAATTAAAAAACCCAACTGTTAGTTTAATTAGCAGTAGCAAACTAATAAACTTTTAAATTCAGTAGCTTAAGACAATAGAATTTCATTTGTTGTTGACATGATAGATCAGTGTTTGTGTTTATATTGGTGGTAGGGGGAAAAGTGGGTATAGTTGTTGCAGTAGGGGATATTCTGCTTCACATAAGTTATTCAGAGTGAGAGGACATGCCTTCTTCTACATGTTGCTTGGAAGGTTTCTCTGGAGGACCTTTGGGGAAGGGAGAAACTAAAGGACTGAGTTGGAGCCTGTCCTCTATCTCTAAGGATAGTGGAACAATTCTAACTATAATTGTTATAAGTTAGTCCTAGAAGTGGAGCATGTGACTTTCACTTATATGTCTTGACTAGATCTCAGTCATGTGACCATATTTAATTATTAAAAGAGGCTAAAAATTATAATACAGGGATATGCTCAGGAAGAGGAAACTAGAAACTGGTTTGGATGAATAGCTGTTAAATTTTACCATTCCAGGTATAATACCATGTTTTATTGAGTCAACTGTAAGACAACACTATTATTTTAAGTTCCTTTGAGGAGGAACGAAAAATAAAGGCTGTTAATTAAACTTCATAGTGCTTCCTTTCAATAAATGTAAAAAAAAATTTATCTCTTTCAATAAAGTAAAAACTCTTAGATTTAGTAATTTATCACATATCTTTAAATAAATATTGAAAGTATAATTGAGTAAATTGGTTAAGATATTCTTTAGTTGTTTTAACACTAAGAATCCAACTCCTCTGAATCATTTTTTTCCCTGGGTAGGGTATGATGTGTTTTCCCACAGAATGTCTTTTCTATGGATTTAGGAGAGTTAGTGATATAACACTACTTATAAAATATACTCTCCTTTTACCTAGGATTTTTTTTCTGATACCTGTTCTGCAAGTTTAATGCTCACATTTTTTTGATCTTGCCAGATGGTGTAAATGAAAGGTTTTCAGCCATTTACTAGGATTCTTATTCTTTCCTCAGATGTTCATTAGATAGAATTCCCAGGCATCTTAGGATTGAAAATATATAGTATGGCGAATTTATTTTAAAATTTGGGTTTTTATGTCTTAATATTTGAAGCTTTTTTTGTTTCTCTAATCCTCCATTTAATAAAAAACATACTGTATTTGAAGTTTTTAAAATAATTACA
Organism: Hydrochoerus hydrochaeris; assembly: GCA_004027455.1. Taxonomy (NCBI): domain Eukaryota; kingdom Metazoa; phylum Chordata; class Mammalia; order Rodentia; family Hydrochaeridae; genus Hydrochoerus; species Hydrochoerus hydrochaeris. The sequence continues at coordinate 124,295 of PVLA01000513.1, read as the reverse complement.
TTTTAGTTTATCATTATCTTTAATTTGGAAAAAGATGCTCTGGAAGGTTGGTGACCAGCTCCTTTTAAGAACTGAAATGAACATTTTGGAACATTTTGGAGTATGATTTTAAAATACTATAAGAAAAAATGTTTAAAAATGTTTTCTTCTTCTGAATGAAAGTAAGTTGGATAGTGAATTTTCTGTCACTGTAAGTATGTATTCTGAGAAGTTCTATACAAAAAACACTCAGATATAGCAAGCATATTTCTCACAGAGTGTTGGTTGAGTAAGAGATTTTCTAATGTATCTAGTTGCAAAAGTTCTTTTCTGAAAAACTTTAATTTTATATTCAGCTGTTTCTTTTTGATCAACAATGTAAATTTATCAGTACTTTCTCTTTGTGATGGAAACAACCTATGAGCTTTTTCCCTTAATAGAAAGATAAGCAACTAATTGCAGATCAGTGTTCTGTTTCTGATTAAGTGATTATATGCTTCATGCCAATCCAGTGTTTGAAACATAGTGGGAGGGGGAAGCTAAGGAGTGCTGCTTTACCTTTGCAGATTTTACTTGCAGAATATTGTTGCCTGATTTTCTTGGAAACAGTCTTTCGTCTCTAATTGTTGGTTCTCTGAAGATTTAATAGGTGGAAGGGCCACTGTGTAAAACAGTAATAATAATAATAAAAATAATAATAAAGTTTTAGGGAAATGGCTTATCTTTTCATCCTCTTTCCCTCTTTTCCTTCTTTTTTTTTGTTGTTGTTATTATCTACGGTACTTGTGGCCAGACTTCTTAGAATTATCAGTACTTAAATATTTAAGTAAGTAATTCAAATGTCATTACTAACATTGTTGGTGTACCTTTGGGGAACGGTTAAACCGGTAAAGGACAGCGAACTTTGGAAAGAGAAATAAGAGTAGATAACATCTTTTTCTTGTTTTCTTCCACATGCCCAAATATAGGCATCAGATTATCGAAGAGTTGCATCTCAGTTTTCTAGTCTGTTGTCAATATAACATCACTCCTAATTTGGTTTTGGCCAAATACAACTTGCTCACAGCTCCAGTCTGAGATTCTAAAGTTAATTTAACTATGTTTATGAAATTCTATGACTTGGTAAATTTAAAATTTTTAGGATAATTGAAACAATGTGATAAAAACATGTCTTATTTGCTAAGTAGGCTTCTAACATATTTCTAAATATTCCATGCATCTCTCCATGTGAGGAAGATCTGCCTTGTATTTTGGGGTTTCTCATATATGTATGCAGTACTTAAGCTTGTTTGTTCATTTTATTTCACTTAACATTATGGTCTCAAGGTGAATCCAAAACTACAAGAGCCTCAGGTGTATCTTTTTAATTTAAATAATTACTTTAAAAATTAAACTAAAACTAATGATGACATGGTGGTACATGTCTATAATGCTAGCACTCTTGGACGTGGAGGCAGGAGATTGGCAAGTTCAAACTCAATTTGACTCAAAAGAAAAAACTTTTTGAAGAAAAGGCTGGAAATATAGCTTAGTGTAAAGGCCCAGGTTCAATCCTAGTATTGTAAAATAACAACAAAAGGAAAACAAAACGCCACATCTGATCGAACCAAACAAAAAACTCTAATCATAAATCAGATTTTTTCTTGTAGGCATTAGAGATTGTGTGTTATGATACAAAGGTTTTGGAAATCACTAGAGGTGGTTACGAATATACACTTATCCTTATACATTTGTATTGTATTTTTTATGGGACAAAAGAATACATTATATCATAGTAACTATAAAGCACTCAAAAAGTAAAAGTATTAATTTGTTTTTTTGGCTTTTTTGAGGGAGAATCTCACTATGTAGAGAAGGCTGACCTTGAAGTCACTTACATAGTCCAGCTGTAAGTGGCTGGCCTCAGACTCAACAGCAGTTCTTCTACCTCAGCCTCCCAAGTGCTGAGATTACAGGCATGTGCTACTATGCCTGGCAAAAAGTATAAAAATTGAAAGTTAAAAATGATAGATTTTTTTCTTTTCTTTTTTAAAAAATTTTATTCTGAAGGTAGTAGAAATACAACAGAACAAGACAGAGCAAAGCCAATTGAGACAGTGCAGTGAATTTGGTACAGAACTTCACAGCAGGTTACTGGGATAACAGCAATAGGTACCATAGTATATCTCATTATCTTCACAATAATTGTCTAGTCAGTTAGATACAGCAGAATCAAACCAAAGACATAACATTATAAAATAATCGAAAGAGAATATTGAAAAGAGTAAAGCAGTTAATCATAATGAATCAAAACTGAAAACAACATTTGCTTTCAAAGAGAAGATAGAGGAGACCCCCATATTTGCTATATTGCATACAGTCATCCTGCCAAGAGATGCTCAGACCTCTGTCCCTAGTTGCTAATGCGGAGGGTGGGGGTTGGGATGTTGGATTCCAAGCCTACACACCCGTAGGCTCACAGGAAACACTGCTGGGCCTGCTCCTGGCTCACACCAGAGGAAGGCGCTCACCAAGAAGGCGGGTGAATTGCTTCTTCGTGCAGCTTCCTGGGTTCTAGCATAGCGGTGGTGGTGGTGGCGGCGGGATCTCGTGCCGTTTTCTGATTCTCCTCTTGGCTCACGCCTGAGGAAGGCGCTTACCAAGAGGGCAGGCGAACTGCTTCTTTGTGCCAAGATTTTTTCGTTTACAAACTTACTTTATAATTGTTGCAGTGTTTCTGTGCCTGTTGTTGAACACTGTAAGTTTGCTGTTGAACCATGTGTACTGGTTAAGAGTACAAACTTGAATCAGACAGCTGGGCCAATTCATAAATGTTTTTTAGTTATGCACTGCACTTCAGTATCTTCATTGATTGAACAAACTTAGCAATGGTATGCCTCGAGATTACTGTGAGGATTTAATAAATTACTAATTGCAGACCTCATGAAACTGTCTAATCTTGAGTAAGTGATCTCTAAGTGCTAGTTTTTTTTTTTTAATAGCCTGGTATTTTAGATCTAAATCAAGATATTCTTAACTCTAATATTTATAAAAAGAAAGTGTAGATTTCTTTTTAAAATTTTTTTTAGTTGAAAGAGAAAAAATACAGAAGAGAAAAACAAAAAACAAGAGATATACAAAGAACTACAAGAACAACAAAAAAACCCAAAGCAGTATCAATATATGATTTTAAAACAAGATGATAGGAATTTAACAATGGTTGTTGTATTGCATATTGTTATCTTCAAAAGAGTTGCTTAGATTACCAGATATAGGCATGCAAGTTGATCTAATCATATGAGTATTAACTGTTCTTTTCCAAGAACTAATTAAATTAATAGCATAATAATTTTAGCTATTTTATGTATATATAAACAAATGTGTATCTTTTTCCTTTTCCCTTTTTTTCTCCTTTCCCCAATCCTACTTATTTTTCCTCTTTGAAAAGTTTATTATCCTTTGACAACATCTGTTGTAGGTTTTGGATCTTATTTATTCTTAAAGAAACTCTAGATTTCTTCAAATGACTAATTCTGCTTTAAGTTTATTACCTACCTGAAATTTCTTTTGTGTTGTAGGAGATAAATGATCTTAGTGTTTTCCTGTTTTGTTACTGATTTAAATGTTCTCTTATTTGTATATTATGTATGCAAGCAAATACTTGTTTTTGGATTCTTCATTCTTTTTGCTTGTTTTGTGATCTGACAAGACTTGCCAATTGTTGTGTAAATATGCCACTGTCATAGTGACTAAGATTTCTTTATATTTTGATGATTAGTTTGAGGCAAATCCATTCTCATCTATTTTAAGTTTTTCACAGCTATTTTGATATACTTTCTGAGACTGACTTTAAATGATTCTATTCTGTTTGTAGAATAGTAATAGAATTCTGTTTATATTCCATTAAATAAAGTTATCAGGTTAGGGTTGATATCTTTACAGTGTTGAGTATTCATATATATATATTTTCAAACCATTAGTAAATGGGATAATTACAGCAGTCAGAAAAATAAGTCTGTCTTCCAGGTTGAAATTTTCCATAGGGCATTCTGTTGATGTACCTTATTTATTTTTAATGGCTTCATAATTCTTTCATTATGTGGAAATATTGTGATTTTATTAAGTCATTGATGAGTATATTAATTTTATTCTTGGTTTTGTTAGTATAGTTTAATATTTCCACAATGTCTTGTATATTTTTTTGAGTTCTTGAATGTGTTTATATATGTAAGAATAATTTCTAGCCATGGAGTTGCTAGGCCAAAAGACTTGCTTATTTCATTTGCACAGACTTTTCAGTTTTCACTTTAAAAATGTTGAATCAACATTATTTTCCTGCTTGCAGTGTATGTAAATAGGTATTCTCAATATCAACACTGAATTTTTTGAACTATGTTTTTCTTTCCTTTTTTTTTTTTTTGACAGTATTAGAGAGTGAATCCAGTGTGTTTGTAGTAAGCTATATTTCCAACACTTTTTGAAATTTTTATTTTGAGATAGGGTTGCTAAGTTGTCTAATCTAGTTTCAAACTTTTGACATTCGGTTTTGCTATTTAAATCACAAGTGAGATGGAACTTGTATAGTATGTTCATAAGTTATTTTTCTTTTTACTATGACATGAACAACTGACAATTTGTTGAGCACTGAGCATGTGTCAACCACGACTTTAAGTGGATTGTGTATTCATTTAATGAATTGTTTCTTCATATCATTTGCTTTTTTATTTATTTATTTATTTTTTTTGGTACTGGTGATTGAACTCACGACCTCACGCTTGTCAGGTAGGCGCTTATGCTGCTGAGCTAAATCCCCTGCTTTTTAAATTTTTAAATATATTTTATAAGTACTTTTTAATTTTACACAATATTGGAATTCTATGTGTATATTTTGATCATACCCATCTTCCCATTCCCCTCCCTTATGTTCCCTTTCCTCTCCCTCTATTCTTGTCCTGTTGTCTATTAATAGTCTCCTTTTTACTTTAATGTTTTCTTAGATCCTGTATAGTAGAGAGAACATGCAATACTTGTCTTTGTGAATCTGGCTTATTTTGTTTAACATGATGATCTCTATTTTTCAGATGGCATAATTTTGTTATTGACTTCCCACTTGCCAGGCAGGCGCTGTGCTGCTGAGCTATATCCCCAGCCCAGTTCATTTATTTACTAATGGGCACTAAACTGGTTTTATATCTTGGCTATTGTGAATTGTGCCTCTATAAACATGCAGATGACCCAGTGATATGCTGGTTTTAATTACTTTGGGTGTAGCTGGATCAAATGATAGCTCTATTCTTAGTTTTTTGAGGAATTTCCATACTTTTTTCCTTAGAGGCTATACTAGTTTACTTTCATCCCAACAATGACAGGAGTTCCTTTCTCCTCTCCAACCTACCTTCCCTTTCTCTCCCTCCCTGTCTCCCGCCCTCCCTCCCCTCCTTTTTTCCTTCCTTCCTTCCTTCCTTCCTTCCTTCCTTCCTTCATCTTTGCTTCCTTCCTTTCTGTATTTTTGATAGTAGCCATTCTGACAGGATGAACTGGAATCTAATTTTCCTAATGGCTAAAAGTGTTGACCATTTTTTCATATACTTTTTGTCTTTCTGTATTTCTTTATTTGTCTTTAATTTGTCCTTTAATAATTTTTTGGGGGGGCTTTTTACTCTAGATATTAATCCCCTATCAAAAGAGTAATGAGAATATTGTCTACTGTTCTGTAGGTTGCCTCTTCCCTCTTCACTTACACTCTTTGTTGTGTGGAAGCTTTTTAATTCTATAAAGGCCTATTTGTTGATTTTTGATATTTTCTCCTTGTGCTACCAGAGTCCTATTCAGCAAACTTTTGTCTGTGCCAATGGTATCAAGTGTTGGCACTGTTTTCTTTTAGCAGTTTCAAAATTTCAGGACTTTATATACATGTAGGTTTTTAATCAGTTTTGAGTTGATTATTGTATAAGGTGAAAGGGATCTAGTATCATTCTTCTGCACATGTATATCCAGTTTTCTCACCAATGTTTTCTTCACCTTGGTCTTACAATTTTGATTAGGCTTACTACTAGGCATTAATTTAACAGATTTTATTTTATTTTTTTGGCCTTTTTGACACAAGGTCTCACTGTGCAGTTCAGCCTTGAGCTCACTTTGTAGCCCAGGCTGGTCTTGAATTTGCAATGATCCTTTTGCCTCAGCCTCCCAAGTGCTAGTGTTACAGGCATGCACCACTGTGCCTGGCTCAAAATTACTTTTACAATTTAATTTTTTGATAGGTTATTGATCAGGTATAGATAGTATTGATTTTTCAAATACTGATCCTGAGCTCTGTTATTAATCAAGAGTCTTGTGCAAATGCTCTTGACCTTATGTGTAACACACCCCTGTAATCTCAGCACTTTGGGAGGTTGAGGCAGGAGGATTCAAGTTCCAGGCTACTTGTGGCAATTTAGCTAGATTTTATCTCAAAGTAAAACATTTAAAAAAGGGGCTAAGATGTAGCTCAGTGCAAAATCCTTGGTTTCAATCCTCAGTACTGGTGGTGGAAGGAGGAGACAATACTCCTGGATTTCAAGTGTGGACAATAAAAGCTTTATAGTTTTAAAAAATAGCTTCTCAGACCATCCCGGGCCACACACAGGAACAGAGGGGGTGGGGCCCAACCGGGCTACACCCAGTGACCTCCAGCTTGGGGCCCTGACTGCACGCTCTGGTGGAATCCCAGCACATGGAGGGGGACTTTGAGCCTGCTCCCAGGCGGTAAGACCATGTGCTGTGTCCCAGACCACCCTGGGCTGCACACAGGGATGGCGGCCCAACTGGGCCATGCCCAGCGAACTCAAATCAGTGAGCAGGACCCAGATTCCAGCCTCGGGCTCTGACCATGTACTCTGGCAGAATCCCAGCACATGGAAAAAACTTGAAACTTAGCTTCCAGGCGGTGAACCTTGGACTATAGTGGCTTAACTGTGCCAGTGTGGTGAGTATGCCCCTAAAATAGAGGTGTACAGTGGGTAAATAGGGCCAGTAGTAAAGCCCCCTCCAACTAACTCTTAAGACCTTGGTGTGTCTGAAAAGAGTGTGGGTGACCCCTTCCTACACACAGAAAACATCAGGCAGAGTGAAAATGGCAAAATAAAAAAGCAAAATGCAGTCTCAAACATCTAGTCTGCCAGAAGCAAGTGCAGGAAATATTGAAATAAAGGACCCCAAAAGTAACACACCGGGAATCTCTGAAAGGATAGTGAGCGAAATAAAAAAACAACTCCATCAGGTTATAGAGGAAATTATTAGAAGTACTCTCCCATGTAAAGACAGAAATAACAACCTTAGTAAAGGAGTTGCTGAGCGCAACTAAAGAAGAAACCGAGAAAAAAGTACAGGAGCATGGGAAACTGATTGAAACTTTGAATGAACAATTTAGAAAACATGCAGAATTCATGAAACAAACTCAAAGAGACATCCCAGAAACCAAAAAATTCTATTCAAAGCTTGCAAAGCTGCTTAAATGAAGCTGAGGATAGGATTTTGGACCTTGAAGTCAGGATCACAATTAGTGATCAGGAAAGGATAGAACTTGTAAAATAACAGAGCAGCATGAAGTGACAATCCAACAGCTTCCAGATGATGCCAAGAGAAACAATATAAGATTAATACACATCAATGAAGAGGCAGGAGTCAATGCAAATGACGTAGCCAAAATATTCACAGAAGTAATACAAGAAAATTTCCCAAACATGGGGAAAGAATCTGATATGCAGATAAGTGAGGCATATAGAACACCAAACAGTCACAACCAACATGAATCCACACCCAGACACATAATAATTAAGCTCTCAGACATGCAGCATAAAAACAGAATATTAAAAGCTGTTAGAGAAAAGACACAACTCACCTCTCAAGGAAAGCACATTAGAATCACAGCAGACTTTTCAGCACAAACCCTTAAGAAGCGCTAGGAGTGAGGTATTTCAAGCCCTGAAAGAAAACAACTTTGAACCCAGACTGATGTACCCAGCAAAACTTTCATTCAAATTTAATGGAGAAACAAGATACTTCCATGACAGAGAACAAATGAAGAAATTCACGTCCACCAAACCAACCCTAGAAAGAGTACTGAAAGACATAATAGGTAGAGATAAAAATGACCACAATCCCCAAAACAACAATAGAAAGAAACCACCAGGTAGGATAAGCAATTAAATAAGGAGAAAAGCAGAAAGCAAACAATTGGAACATAACATGGCAAAGTCAAGCCAGTACATATATATCAGTGATATCCACAAATGTAAATAGCCTCAATTGGCCTATAAAAAGAAATAGACTGACAGAATGGATCAAGAAACATGATCCCACAATATGCTGTATACAAGAAACACATCTGACCCAAAAGGAAACTCATAGATTAAAAAGTCAAAGGATGGAAAACAGTATTCCATGCAACAGGAACCCAGAAAAAAGCAAAGGTAACTATTCTAATTGCAGACAAGATGAACTTCAAGACTAAAGTGATTAAAAGAGATAAAGAAGGTCACTACATATTTTTTAGTGGAAAAGTTCAAGAGGAAGAACTAACAATTATAAATATATATGTACCAAATACAGGATGAGCCAACTATGTAAGACAAATACTAATGGACATGAAAAACCAAATACACAAGAACACAATTATAACGGGATATTAACAGCTCATTGTCACAAACAGATAGATCAAGTAGATAAAAAGTCAGCAAAGAAATAACAGAACTGAATCATACCTGTGAGCAATTGGACTTAGTAGATGTTTACAGAGTGTTCCAACCACATCAGAATACACATTCTTCTCAGCAGTGCATGGGACATTCTCCCATAAAACACTCCTTATTATCCCATAAAACACTCTTAAATAAGTGCAAAAGTATTGAAATCATACCATGCATAATATCTGACCATAGCACATTGAAATTGGAAATTATTGCAAAAGAAATTGCAAAACCTGCATAAATTCATAGGAATTAAATAACCTTTTGAACAACCAGTAGGCTACAGATGAAATTAAAGAAGAAATAAAGCAATAACTACAATTCAATGAAAACACAGAAACTACATACTGTAATCTATGGGATGCAATTAAAGCAGCCTTAAGAGGGAAATATTTATAGCAATAAATTGTCATATTGTGAAAACAAAATGAGCACAAATAACCTGATGCTTCATATCAAGCATCTAGATAAAGAAGAACAAGCTAAACCCAAAGCTCATAGAAGAGAGGAAATTGTAAAGATTAGAGCAGAAATCAATGCAATTGAAAAAAAAAATACAAAGAATTTTTAAAAACATTTTATTTAAAGAAAAAAAAAGGGTAGAAACATTTCAGATTTAAAAAAACAGTAAGAAATCACTAGTTGATGAATTACATATTGTCTTCTCAGATATAGTTGTTCAGCTTACAAAATTAAAGCATAAAAATGGAAATTAAAACAGTGAGGCTGCAACAGTTCTGTTCAACAAACAAAAACTCAGCAACATGGTTATCAGTCCTACACACTTAAACATACATGCAGTTATATCCTTTAGAGCACTTTCTTTTCCTCCTTTTGCTTTTTTTAAAATTATTTTTATTATTTTTAAAGGTAGTAGAAATACAACGGAACAAGGCAGAACAAAGCCAAGTGAGACAGTGTGAGAATTTGGTACAGAACTTCATAGCAGGTTAACGGGATAACAGTAACAATGCAAAGAACTAATGAATTGAAAAGCTGGTTTTTTGAGAGAATAAACAAAATTGACAAACCCCTAACTAACCTTATCAAGAGAAAGAAAGAAAAAAACCCAAATTCACGCAATAAGAACTGAAAAGGGGGAAATTACTACAGATCCTATGGAAATTCAAAAGATCATGAATACCTACTTTGAAAATCTCTACTCACCTAGAGTGGAAAACACAGAGGAAAAGGACAGATTTCTAGAAACATGAACTACCAAGGCTCAACCAAGAAGATATAGCAGTTTTGAACAACACAGTATCCGCTATTGAAATTGAAAATGTAATTAAAAATTTACCAACAAAGAAAAGCCCAGTTCCTGATGGATTCACAGCTGAATTCTACAAGAAATTTAGGGAAGATTTGATGGCAGTACTCCTTAAACTCTTCAGTGAGATTGTGAAGAAAGCAATCCTCCCTAAATGATTTTTGGAGGCAAGTATTACTCTCATACCAAAAGCAGAGAATGCTCCAACCAAAAATGAGAACTATAGGCCAATCTCACTAATGAACATTGGTGCAAAGATTCCCAATAAAATACTGGCAAATAGAATGCAGCAAATCATCAAGAAGATTATACATCATGACCAAGTGGAGTTCATTCCAGGAATGCAGGGATGGTTTAACATATGCAAATCAATAAACATAATACACCACATCAACAGAGCCAAAAACAAAAATCACATGGTCATCTCAATAGATGCAGAAAAAGCTTTCGATAAAGTCCAACACATGTTCATGATAAAAACCCTTCAGAAACTCAGAATACACGGTGTGTACCTCAACTTTATAAAGGCCATCCATGACAAACCAACAGCCAACATTATACTAAATGGACAAAAACTGAAAGCTTTCACTCAAAATCAGGAACAAGACAAGGATGTCCACTATCACCACTCCTTTTCAATATAGTTCTGGAAACACTAGCCAGGGCAATCAGACGAGAGAGAAAAGGAATAAAGATAGGAAAGGAAGAAGTTACATTATCACTATTTGCAGATGACATGATACTCTATATAGAAGACCCAGAAAACTCTATTAAAAGACTACTAGAGGTAATAAACAAGTTTAGCAGTGTAGCTGGATACAAAGTCAACACTCAAAAATCAATAGCATTCCTATACACAAGCAAAACACTCAGAAATTATGGAAATATTGCCATTTACAATAACATCTAAAAAAATGAAATACTTAGGAGTCAACCTGACTAAAAATGTAAAAGACCTATATGCTGAAAATTATACTACACTGAAAAAGGAGATTAAAGAGGATATTAGAAAATGGAAGGATATTCCTTTCTCTTGGTTAGGGAGAAGCAACATTGTGGAAATGGCCATACTCCCATAACTATTATACAGATTTAATGCAATGCCAATCCAAATGCCATTAACATACTTCACAGATATAGAGAAAACATTCCTAAAATTCATTTGGAAACAAGAAACTTAGAATAGCAAAGGCAGTTTTGGGCAGCAAAGGCAAGGCAGGAGGCATCTCAATTCCTGACTTGAATCTATAAGCCACAGTGATAAAATCAGCATGGTACTGGCAAAGAAATAGACCTGAGGATCAATGGAACAGATTAGAAGATGCAAGCACAACTACAAAGACACTTGGCCACCTGATATTTGACAAAGGGGCTAAACATGCTCACTGGAAGAAGGATAGTCTCTTTAATAAATAAATGGTGTTGAAAAAACTGGCTCTCCACATGCCAAAGACTGAAACTAGACCCATGCCTATCACCGTGCACAAAACTAAAGTCTGAATGGATCAAAGAACTAAATATTAAAATACAAACCTTGAATCTACTGAAAGACAAGTTAGGTAGAAGTCTTGGAGACATTGGGTAGGCAGAGAATTTATGAACAAAATGCAAACTGCATGGGAAACACTTCAAGGAATCAACAGCTGGGATTTCATATTATTGAACAGTTTCTGCACTTCAAAGGAAATCACCAAGAGAGTGAAAAGAAAACCCACAGAATGGGAAAGAATTTTAGCCAGCAACCCTTCAGACAAAGGACTTACATCCGGAACATATAAAGAATTGATAAACATCAAGCTCCTCAAATTCAAAGACCCTCCCTAAAAATGGGCATCTGAGATGAACACACAATTCTCAGAGAAAGATAGACAAATGACAGATAAATACATGAAGAAATGTTCACCATCACTGGTCATTCGAGAAATGCAAATTAAAACATCATTGAGATTTTGCCTCACTCCGGAAAGAATTGCTGCCATCAAGAAATCAACTGATAACAAATGTTGGTGAGGCTGCCGGGGAAAAAGGAACAGTGCTCCACTGTTGGTGGGAATGTAGACTGGTGCAGCCATTATGGAAATCCATATGGAGAATTCTCAGAAGACTAGGATTGAAAGTTCCATTCAATGGAGCAATTCCCCTTCTGGTATTTTCCCAGAAGAACTGAAAAGTTCGTATCACAGTGATATATGTGCACCCATGTTCTTAGCAACACAATTTGTAATAGCTAAATCTTGGAAACAACCAAAATGCCCATCAACTTCAGAGTGGATGAAAAAGATATGGTATTTTTACACAATGGAATATTACTCAGCTATAAAAAAGGATGATCTTGAGGCCTTCATAGGTAAAAGGAGACAATTTGACACTATCCTCATTAGTGAAATAAGAATTATTTATAAATATAACATTGTGTCTAGTGTAAAAAGTGATAAGAACTATAAGAGTAATAAAACCCAAAATGTGTAATTGCTATTATAAAAAAGAAAGGAAAAGAAAGGGCTCTAAGGGATATAACTGCATGTATGTTTGAGTGCATAAAATAGATGACCATATTGCTGAATCTTTGTTGGATCTTTGAGCAGAACTGTTTGCAGTCTTACTGTTTGAATGTCTATTACGTATCCTTTAATTTTGTAACTTGAACAACTACATCCAAGATGACAATACGTAATTTATCAACTAGTAATTTCTTACTGTTTTTTTCTCTTTTCTTTTAGAATTCTGTACTGTTGCTACCCTTTTTTCTTTTGCTTCTTTTTTCATTTTAAATAAAATTTTTAAAAAATGCCTAATTGCTATTGTAAAGAAGAGAGGAAATAGGAAGTGCTATAAAAGATATAACTGCATGAATATTTAAGTGTGTAGGATTGATAACCATGCTTCTAATTTCTCGTTGGTTTGTTGAACAGATTTGTTTGCAGTCTCACTGCTTGAATATCTACTTTGTATTCTCTAATTTTGTAACTCGAGCAACTATTTCTAAAAGGACAATATGTTATTTATCAACCAGTGATCTCTTAGTGCTTATCCTTTTTGTTTGAAATTCTGTAATATTTTTGCCTTTTTTGTTTTTTTCTCTTTAAATAAAATTAAAAAAAGAAAAAAAATTAGCTTCTCTATATTTGTACCTCCTGTTTGTTTGTTTTTCTTTTGCATTGACTAAGGTCAGTGGTGCATTGTTAAATAATAGTTTCTATAGCAGGACTTTTGACTTTAATGAAGTGCATTTTTGTTCTTTAGTGGATTTATTTATGTATTAATGTGTTAGTTTTTGTGTTGGGAAGGAACAGGTTGAAAGTAGCCCAGTGAATGGATATTATTTTGAAAGTTGAGAGACTTAAGTTTTACTTCAGTATATGGTTTTGTGCAAACATTTTATTCTTAACTCTATTTGTGCATTGAGTATAAGTATTAACCAACAATATAAAATTCTTACAGGAAAATTACTAAACATTTAAAATATGGGCTGTCTGTTAAAGTATTGTTGTATGACAGGTTGCCATTTATTATTTTTAAGTGCTTATTGATATTTTATTTTGAAGCATATCTTCTAAGTTCATGGAAATAGTTTTGTCTCATTGCTGTTCATAATGATTTATACATTTCATGTGCATAACATAGCAAAAACTTACTCAAATTTTTTTCTTTTCAAGCCTCAAGTCATTATTCAGGAAAACAAGAGTAAAGTAGTACAGATAAACAAAATTATTTGTTACAAATCCATTCTTGAAATGTATCCTTCAGACAGCAGATAAAAGTAGTTCAATAATGAAGCTGTTCAGTAATTAATAAAACACAATTTCTGTCCTTTTGAATTATTCATGGTATTTCAGCTCTACTGAAAACATTTTTAAAGTCAACTTGCTTAGGTTTTTTTAAACACTTCTTTTTTAAGTTTGTAGGATGGACCACATATTGAACATAAACTAAATTTAGCAAATTTTAGCAGTGTGCTCTGTGAACTTGTGTCTCAAGTTGGAGCATTAAGGCATGTGTGTATTTTTCTCAGAGAATGTACACAATAAACATATTACTTGGTAGTATTATTTCTACTGAAAGATTAGTTGGAGGGATGTTAAAAGTTCTTAGGTTGAAAGGTCTTCATGGTGAAAGGATTAAAATGATACAAATTTGATAACTTGTTTAGTTTTGTGTTAAACAAAGATATAATTGACTTTCATATCATTACAAATACTGAGATTAGGACTTGAATATATCATCTTTACCTTTATTAGGTATCATTGTTAAAGCAGTGGTGGCACATGCCTGGGATTACAGGCATGTGTCACCACTCTCTGGGAAACTGAGGCCAGAAATCTCAAGTTTGAAACAGTCTGAGCAATTTAATGATACTTACATTGTTTAAAAAAAAAAAGGTGAGGATAAACTTCAGAGGCACAAATGCCTGTCTAGCAAGTGCAAGGTCCTGAGTTCAATTCATGGTTAAAAAAAAAAAAAAGCAAGAAAAGAAAACAAGGGGATGCTGCTCATGTGAAGCAGTATGAAGTCTGTGGATTCAGTTTTCGGTACCACAAAACAAACTGCAACAACAAAATAGGAACCTTGGCATGAAAGTGATGTGAATTCAGATGGAAATTAGGCTGCACAGTAGTTTTTTCTTAAGTGACTTCAAAGAAAGGATGAGAGAATATCTGGGGAAACTTTTAAAAGGTAATTATAGAGATACTAAATTAAATAGTGTGCATACTGGAATGTACTGTTTATGTGGACTTTGGTGCCTAAAAGTAGACATATAAAACTTTTCTGAGTGAAAAATTATATCAGAAAAAGTATACTTTATTCTTTTATTTAATTGCTATTTAGACTTCAATGAAGGAGAAACACGGACTTGGTTATAGTTTTCACATTTTCAGATTCTTATGACTTTTCTGATTTATTGCTGTGCTGTTGCTCAAACATGTTTAATTTTTCTTACCTATGAAATTGGGTAGATTGCAAATTTTTGGTATTATAGCCACTTCTATTATAAAGGGTGTTTTAAAAAATAAAATCCGCATGATAAAAATATCCCTCAATCCCCGCCCCCTTTTTGTTTTGTTTTGGTAGGAGATAAACTAGAAATAGGGATTAAGTAATTTGAAAAGATACTTTTAAAAAATTCATTGCATATATAAAATATCAAGCTCAGTTCAAATTTCAATTGGGAAAGAAAAAGAAATCAGAAAAGAATGTATAGGAATTCTGAAAAACAGGAAAGGATTCATCAATAAACCAGAAAAATTTCAAGCTTCCTAACAGAAAAGGCTGATGATATTAGATTATTAAAGCTATTAGTACTGAACAACTGGTAACACATCAGAAAAAAAATATGGCTGTCTGAATAGAAAATAGACTCATTTAATAATTTAGAAGTTCATTGAGCTTAGAGATGACAGAGCTGGGGCAGAGGAATGGCCCTGTGAGCAGTATTAGGGTAGTTAGCACCTTCTGAGATCAAGGAATCTTGAAGAAAAGTCTGTCTGCTACTTTTTCCATAGAATCTGCCCAGGAAGTCCCATAACTTTCTACTGTGGGCATAATAAGCATAGGAGAGCCATTAGAGGGAAATAAAACACTGACCTTCACTAGTAATCGATACTGAAAATAAATTGGATTTAAAATGATGGAAAAAAGTACAGGATACTTGAGGAAAATTTTAACTGTGCAAGATAGGACTTATGCTAAAATAAGAACACAAATAGTACAGGAATCAGTTTAGAAAGTTATTGCAAACTGAAAGTTGATGTAGTTGAAAAGACATTGTGTTAAGAAAGGAATAATGAAAAAACGTCTTGCCAGTTTTGAATATAGTTGCCAATGGGTCAAAAAGTATAGAATATGATAGAATCTAGAGTGCATTGATTCCAAAGCTACTCTCAGAATGTTTGCTGACATACAGGGTTGGAATGTGTTTGGGTAAAAAGTTTAAAGTTTTTTTTTTTTTTGTCTTTTTGAGACAGGATGTTACTATGCAGTTCAGGCTGACCTTGGGCTCACTTTGTGCCCAGGCTGGTCTTGAACTTGCAACGATCCGCCTGCCTCAGCCTCCCAAGTGCTGGGATTACAGGAGTCGCCACCATGTCCGGCTAAAAAGTTTTAAGAATTAAAAGAAAGAATTAAAAACATCAGAAGCGAACAGAATATTGTCAAGAAGTATCAGGAAGATCTGAAAAACAAGCTAATAGAACGTGAGGAAGCTAGAAATACAGTAATTGAAGAAAAATGAATGGATTAGGTTAACCCAGCTGGACATAGAATTAACAAAATTGAAGGTAGGCTGGAGAAAAACAGACAAATGGGAACTTGAAGAAAATGTAGATACAGAAGAATAAATATGTCTCATATGTGAAAATGGAACTCCAAAAAAGGAGAATAGATTCACAGTCAATATCCAAAGGAAAAATGACTAAGAATTTCCCCAAATTAAAAATACAAGTGTGATTAAAAATTTAGTGAATCTATAGGAAGAAAAACAACTAGATAATACCCAAACCTAGATAATACCAAAAGCTTTAGAAATTAGCAGACTTCATAATTGGAAGAATGCATGTTAGCACAGAACTATATCTTCAAATACTAAGCAAAATCATTGAATGTTAACTTTGAAAGTGTTTAGAAAATAATTCAAATACCAGAGATTTTTAAATATTATATTGATAAATAAAAACCTGATTACATTATGTTGGTGAACATGTGGCACAAAGAGCAGAAGCATAAACAACCATTTTTGGGAGGAATTTGGCAATATCAAGTTTGAAAGTGCAATTTTCTCATGACTGAAAAACTTCACTTGTGTGTATTTGTGTATCTTTCTGTTTATATTCATATGTTAGCATTATGTATTTGTCGATCTCTTTAGACCATGACAAAACTGTAATCACATTTTCAGGAAATAAAACTTGCTTTTATACATGTATTACACTTATCTCTCTTCATATCTTGTTACTTTATTCACCTTCATTTTTCTTTTATTTCTACCACTTTTTTGGGCATTTTTATTTTTCAAAAGTTGTTGTGATGCGATTTATATTGCACTGATGTGATTTATATTGATGGTTTATGAATGATTGTTTGAAAAACACTATCTTAAAGAAACTCAGACAGCATAGAGAGAGAAGAATAGAGATATTTATAGCAATATCATTTGTAAGAGTGAAACATTAGAAGCTATTTTATGCCCTAATAAATGGAAAATAAACTGTGTTATAACCATGTAAAGACTTTAAACTCTATGTCATAATAAACCAATGAGCTATAATGCTCATTTAACACATACACTTATAATCTTGGGTATAAGAAGTTGCTGGAGAATATATAAGGTACATTTATATGAGGCTTAAAATGCAAAACATGCTATATGTGCATAGCTGTATCGATCTATCTGTCTGTCTGTCTATCTATCCATGGAATGATAAACACCAAACTACAAAGGAAAAAGAGCATTTCTGTTGTTCAGATAACATTTCCTTAATCTAGGTTGTGGGTACATAGATGTTTTTAAAATGATATTTTATAGTCTTGTATATCTAAAGTATTTTACAATAATTTCTTTAAAAATGGAGGTGGGCTGGAATGTAGCTCAGTGGTTGAATGCTTTGTTAGTGTGTACAAGACTTTGTATTGGATCCTTCAGCATGGTTTTAAAAAAAAGAAGTAAAAAGCATTATTGACAGTTCAACTGTTATATTTCTCTCAGAAAGCATAATAAAAAGAATTGGCTGTTATAAAATTTGATCCAGGAGACTAGTATTAAGAAATAAGAATTCAAGAAGTTTAAAAAAATACAGTGCATGTAGTAGAAATTATAAGTAGTAAAATAATAAAATAAAAATTTCCTGAAATTAAAAAAAACACTTGAAATAAGACATACGTCTATTTCTGGTAAAATCAAATATTGGTAAAATTTTTTAATTTCAAGATTCAAAAGAAGATCAAGTTTCTAGCTAGTGAGAAAGGGCATATCCTAGAAATGAATCAGATTGGCATTTTTTTTCTTTAGGTAGCATTATATAAAGAGACACAAGAAGAATTCCTATAGCATTCTGAGGTAGAATTTTATAGCAAAACTATTTCAAGTATGAAGTCTTTCAAAATGACTATGAACCAACACAGTTTTAAATAAATGAACTTGTTATTTGGAAGTACTTAAGCAAAATGAAATGAATTAAAGAATTTTGGACCAATAAGAAGGCAGTTATTAAACACTGATAGACAAAAACAGATGACAAACCCAAACTTGAACCATCAGCGATACTTAAGCATAAATCTAAAGAATTAATAAAGTATTTTGAAATGTAATTTTAGAGAAAATATTTCTGATAAGTTGGAAGATACAAAAGAAGAATGGCAACTGAGAATAAAGATTTAGATAATTTGTTTAACTTGTGCTATAACAAGGAAGTGTACAGTAATTGAGGCAAAAGATTACTATTTATAATTTCTGTGCATAAAGTTACAGCACTGGCTACTTTACACTTCTTGATGTTTTTGAAGAAATACAGACTAGCTGGGTGTGGTGGCTCACGCCTATAATCCCAGCACTTGGGAGGCTGAGGCAGGAGGTTTGTTGTGAGTTTGAGACCTGCCTGGGATACAAAGTGAGCTCAAGGCCAGCCTGAACTACCTAGCGAGACCCTGTCTCAAAAAGACAAACAAAACAAAACAAAACAAAACAGACTAAAATACAGATTGAAAATTTGAGTTGTTTCATACAGATTGAAAATTTGAGTTGTTTCATACATATTGAAAATTTGAGTTGTTTCATACAGATTGAAAATTTGAGTTCTTTCATACAGATTGAAAATTTGAGTTCTTTCATACAGATTGAAAATTTGAGTTGTTTCATACAGATTGAAAATTTGAGTTGTTTCATACAGATTGAAAATTTGAGTTGTTTCATACAGATTGAAAATTTGAGTTGTTTCATACAGATTGAAAATTTGAGTTGTTTCATACAGATTGAAAATTTGAGTTGTTTCATACAGATTGAAAATTTGAGTTGTTTCATACAG
>PVLA01000513.1:0-105224 GCA_004027455.1 Hydrochoerus hydrochaeris | reverse complement strand
AAAATTTGAGTTGTTTCATACAGATTGAAAATTTGAGTTCTTTCATACAGATTGAAAATTTGAGTTCTTTCATACAGATTGAAAATTTGAGTTCTTTCATACAGATTGAAAATTTGAGTTGTTTCATACAGATTGAAAATTTGAGTTCTTTCATACAGATTGAAAATTTGAGTTCTTTCATACAGATTGAAAATTTGAGTTTCATACAGATTGAAAATTTGAGTTCTTTCATACAGATTGAAAATTTGAGTTCTTTCATACAGATTGAAAATTTGAGTTGTTTCTTTAAAAAAGGCAAATGAACAACCTGCCTGCCTGTTTGAAAGGACCAAACATGTATTACCAAAAAAAAAAAAAAAACCAGTAACAGAATTGAGTAGTAATATAAAATGATGCTGGTGCTGCAAATTTGAGAGAATTCCTTGACTCTAGAAAGCAGGAAGGATGAGAGGAGTACAGAACAAAAGACACTTCAACTGAAAAGTGAAAAGTGGTTGAGGTTCAAAGGACTTTAAATTATTTGTGTTGTTAACAGTCAAGGATTAGAGTAGACTGTGGGGTCATCATAATAAATTTGAAAACTACCTATCGCAGCTGATACTTCCCCCTTCCTCCTTTGTACAGAATGCTGGTCAGCAGGTGTACTGGTCTGGAGGATAGAACCTAGGTTTTTGTAGATGATGATTCTAGAGGTTTCTGGTGTGTGTATTGGAAATGGAAAGAGTAGCTGAGTAGAGAACTTCATTGACACTCTGTAGTGGGAAGGGAAAAAGAAGAGGAAAGAAGTCTTCATCTCCGTGTAATATACTAACACACTGTTATGGTTTAAATATAAAGACTCAAGCACTGAGAGCTTGATTGCCTATGCAGCAAAGTTCATTGGTGAGGCCTCAAGGAGGTGATCAAATTATGAGTATTCTAACCTTATCAACAGTTAACCCATTGATGAGTTCATAGTTGAATAGGCTGTTAGGAAGTGGAGCCTGGTTGGAGGAGATATGACATTGAGGTATACCTTTGAATGGCACCTTGTCCCAGTTCCTTGCTCTCTGGCTCTTGCATGCTCTTTGTGACCACCATGAGGTGAACAACTTTCTTCTGCCATTCCCCTTCACCATAATGTGTCTGCCTTGAAATGGACTAACCGTGAGCTGACTGAAACCTGTGAAACCGTGAGCCGAAATAAATCCTCCTTCAAGCTGTGTTTGTCAGCTATTTTGTCCAGCTATAGAAAGGTGACTAATGTTCTACACTCAGAGTAAAGCTTTCTGTATGTTTGCATTCTTGGGTGCTCTATCCCACAGTCAGCTTTATGAGCACAGTAAATTAAAACATGCTTGATTGTATATACATCATATATATAATATATTTACATATTCTATGTAATGTGAAGAAACAAATTGTGAGAACAGTATGCATAGTATGGTATATGTGGTCAGAAATTACATATAAGTTCAGATGTGCTTAAGAAAGGAAAGATGTGAAATATTAATAAAAGTTTCCTTTCGAGAAAAAGAAATGAGAGGATATTTTTGCTTTTTAAACTCACAATATTGTTGGGTAAGGAATGTTTTTATTTAAAAATTAAAAAATAAAATATTATATTGAAAAGAAATGGAGGCAGACAACATGAAGTTAGCTGTAGTTACCTAAATTAGCAGCTTTAAGTTACACATAGTCTCAAGCTTGTGGCTTTTCTTTATAAGATGAGCTTTTCTATTACTAATTCTTAGCAGCTATCTCCTTGCAGAAGTTTATTTTTACATGTTTCTCTCTACCATTTTACCCAGAATATGGAGGTGGAGATGTCTAATAATTCCCTCAGTGTGTATATATTTAGAGAATACCTAAAGTGAGAATCTTTAAGTTGTAGATATTGCTTTATTGCTAAAGGATAGCACATAATATCTTTCATGGAAATGAGTCAGCATATTTATAAAGTTAAATAGTGAATGGTAAAGAACAATGTTTTCAGGATTCTGAGGTATATCCTGGTATGTTGTTGTAGGTTGAGTCTAGAAATTATTCATCAGAATATTAATATATGAGTGTAATCCTAGAGGTGTTATGTGGTGTTCTGGATCACCTGAGAGGCCCCGTCCTTTTTATGTGAAGAGATGGATATGACCCTTGGTCTCTTTTTCCACATCTACTATAAACTTCTGAACCCTCCACCATCATTCAGGATGCATCTCTAATGGTTGAAGAAGTGGTGGAGGATGGAATGGGGCAGAGCACCTGCGGATCCTTGCCTGGGACAAGTTATGGAAAGAAAATATTACAGGTATTCTTCCTATATATTTTATTTAGATATTGGATAAACCAGTTCTCTTTTCTGGAAGTACTGGGTAATAAGGAGTGATAGATGGGAGAGTTAGGATGGAACAGAGGTCATTTCCAGGAGTAGTAGAGAAACTGGAAAATAATATCAGCATCTCTTTGTTTTTCTTGCACAACTTTTTCTTTTTCTATAATAAAAGAAGTGTCAGAGTTCTTGAATTACAGACTCACTTATATAGTAATAAGATTCACCAGGAACATTGAAAGATACATAGTATAAACTGTCAATAACTACTAGAAATCTATGGGAAATGTTTAGATCTGTGAGTTGTGTTGAATATTAAATATTTTGAATATATGTTTAAAATACTTTATAATAAATGTTATCTTTTCTTTGATTATGTTAATTGGCTATTTAACCATTTGACATTCTTAATTTATTTCTGAGTCATAAAGATGTCTAACACAGCTCTGCATTTTAAGCAGTTAATTAATTGGGGATTCTTAAGTTTTAAATTCTTGATTATTCTCTAGGATAGCAGAGAATAGCAGAGATTAGAGTGCCAAGACTTGGAATGGCTTTCAAGATAGTCCCAGCTCTACTGAAGATTAAAAATATTGCTAAAGTATGTTTTTGGACTGTATGTCAGGAAATATCATAGAGATTTTCTAGATACTCTCTTACTTGAAATTATAGAAATGGTATTTTCAGTTGTGTTCCTAATAATAATTCCACTGTGCTTATATTATAGGAATGGTATTTTCAGTTGTGTTCCTAATAGTAATTCCACTGCACTTATATAATATGAGAAATATACATAGGTATGGAGAAAGTTTTCTAAAATGTAGGTTAGTTGGAATGGTAATAACCCAATTAAATGAAAGTGAACAAAGATATGTCAAGGTAAAGTAAGTGAAATGAAATGTACTGGTGGAGTTTTTTTTTTTTTCTTCTATTTTGTTTCAGTGAAAATAAGAAATGTTGCTCTTAAGAGAGAATTTTGTATTATTTTCTCTTCTTCTTTTTCCCCTATTCTAGCTTGGGAACTAGCAAAAGAGCCATTTTGTGTGATCTTGTCTTCCAGTCCAGTTTCAATCAAGAAAAACCCATTGAAGACTCCTTTGAAAACAGTCTATTTTGAAGAAGGAAAAGAAATACTTTTTGAGAGAAGGCAAACAAACAAAAATGGAAACATGTGTCTTTGTTGTATTTGTAACCCCAAGAGAACAACCTATAGTGAACATAGAGAATTGAAGAGTAAATTAAAGAATGACAGTTTTGTAAGTTTTGATGGAAAAATGATGATGGTCATTTTCTAATGTAGAAAAAAAATGAGTGCTTAAGAGCACAGTTTTTTAGCTCTGCTATGTGTCATTATCATGTGTTCTGAATATTTAGAACCACTCCTTTTCCTCTGAGTGACAGCATTCTTCCTTGTATTTCAACAGTGCTTCCAAGAGTATGAAAATATGTCTGCCAAATCTAAAAAATACAGTTAATGTATTTGTAACTATAGTTTTGTAGAGTATCTCTCGTTTGAATTTTAAAATTTTGTAGTTCTCAAGTATCAGTCATTATAGAATTTTATCAATAAATACTAATTTTTCAAAATGAACTATCCAGATTGTGATCAATACACCACTTTATTATCTATAGTCAGCTTGGTAAACTGATTTTTTGCACTTAAATGATTTGTTGTTTATGGTACAGTATATATTCAAACGATTTTTAATTTTTTTTTAAGATTTTTAAATGACTATACTAGTGTATATGTCAAAATAATTTTAAAGTAAATTTGTTGTGATATCAATTTATGTTGTGGGATATTGATTTTATATTAACTTTCTATGAAATTTTGGTATAAACCCAGATCTGAAATGACAAATCTCAGTTTTTTGGAAATTAAGAATTTATGTGTATTATATAGGAAATATCTCATGCATTTATTTGTGTGGATTTTTTTAAAATTGCATTTTTATTTTTAAAAGTATATGATCTTAGTGTATTAGGCAGCTTTTCTTTCCTTTGAAAGGCTAGAAAAGAATTTATGTTTTTGAACTTGAAATTATTTCCATTCTTAAGCCCAGTAATATAATATGAATTCTGAATATAGTTTCTCATTCTTCAATCTTCCCTTATATTAAAGGATTTTTGGAACAAGTTGTGATTCATTTTGAATATATCTCTATAGTAGTAATGTGTTGTTTCTCTAACAAGAATTTCTTGATTGAGAGTCTTTCATATGCACTGGAGTTTCTTTTGAGTGTTCCTTTGTTAATGCATAATAGTATATGTATGCTAAGGTGTGACTTCTTCATTCTGACATAGTGAATTATGCAAGCATATTCGTTACTATAGTTTTTGTAGTGATAAACTAGGAATAACATTAATGCATGTCCAGGAGAATGGTTGCAATTTACTGTTACAAATGGGTTTACTTTTTCTGTAGATGTTAAGGAATGTCTGTGATGTTTTAATAGCCAAGGAAAGCAATTTGTAATTCATAAGGTATTGTATTTATAGAAAAGTTGTATTTCCATAAAGCAGGTGTATGTGTGAGCCTAAAGAAAGATACAATCATTTTGATTTGTGGGGCAGCAATTAAAGAAGGCACATAGTTTTTTCCTTTTCATATTTTATATTATTATGTTGATTTCAATGAAAATATTACTTTTTAAAAATTTTCAAGGTAGAGTTTTAAAATTTTATTTTTTTATAATACTGGAGATTCAATTCAAGACCTTTGTACTGTGAATATCCCTTGTCCCTTTTCTTAATTTTGAGACAGAGTTTTGCAAAGTTGCCATATTACCGAGGTTGGGCTCAAAGATGGGATCCTTCTTCCTCCGCCTCTCAGTGTTGAGATTTTATGTGTGTGCCATCGTACCTGGCTAAGGTATGGCTTAAGAATTTTAAAAAATACATAAAATGTAGCTCTTACTATATTTTATAACTTTATAGAATAGCAATAAATGAAAATAAAATACTTCTAGTGGTTAGTGATCTATATCTATATATCTATATCTGTTTCTATCTATATGTCTGTATCTATTCATCCATGCAGAGTCTACCAAAATTATGTATACACACTTAAGATTTCATCACACTACTAAATGCCTGGAAGCTAATGGCCACCATATTGAGCACCTCTTACAATTATAGAGGTCAAAGGTAACTTGTTTTAATTTCATGTTGTATAATAAATTTAATAGTGAAGTAGTCATATGTTTGTTTTCCTGAAGTGTATATATATATTTTGGTAGTCTATTTTTTTTTTTTTTTGCTATTCCTCCAAATTAAAGAGGTATATTGATTATAATTCCTAGGAACACAGAGATAGAAGCCAGTATTTCCTATAGTAATTGAAAGGCTTAGTATGAACATTTGAAATGTATTTAAAAATCCTATTATAAGTTTGAATTTAATCTGTTTTGTCTCTAACTAAATCATCCATGAAAATTTGACAAGATTGTATATTTTCTTGCTGTATTCCTTCCCAAAAAGCACAGGGAAAACAGGAACATCAAACAGTGTAAAGAGAAAAAGATGGATGTCATTTGAATGGTACTGTGCTACAGAGAAGGCTTACCACCATTTGGCATTAGCTATACTTTGTAATATTTGCACAGATTAGAAACTTTTTTGATATCTGTTTACCTAGCTGTGTGATAGAAGTGTACACTTACAAATACTGTGATCTCTCAGGGAAATATGATTACATAATACCTAAATAACAGAGATTGTATATTAAAATGTAGTATTTCTTTTTTTTTTTTTTTTTTGTGGTACCAGGTATTGAACTCATGACCTCACACTTGCCAGACAGGCGCTTATGCCACTGAGCTAAATCTCCGGCCCAAAATGTAGTATTTCATCTGTCAATAGACTGGAATAGCATTTCCTTTTGGGTGATGAGGTTAATGTGATGCATATGGATGTGAAGTTGGACATTACTTTGTTTAACTAGAGTACAGTATTAGAATTTTTTTAAGACCTGATTTCTGTTGCATGAGGAAAATTATTACAGCAGCAAATTCTTGAGGCAGTTTTGAGCTTGAGTTCATACCCTGAAATACAGCCAAGTGATTTGGAGGTGTTAGTAAATAATCAGCTTTTATGTTGGAGAAGCAGTTTTAAATTTATTTTGTATTGTGCCCATGGAATTGTATATGTAATTTTAAAAAAATTAGCCATAGTTTTACATTATGTCTATGGGATCATCTTATCATGAAATGTGGAAATATATATAATGCACAAAAATGTAGGTAAAAATCAGACTGAAATGTGAGTCAATAAATAGGTTTTTGTAAATAATTAACTGTTTAAGTGCTTCTGAAAATACCCATCAATATCCCATAGATGAGACCTCAAAATATGACCATGTGATATTACAGTTTATTAATGCTTTGTTTCAAACTCAAAACTGAACTCCATATTGTCTTTCCAAGCCTGATTACCTTTTACCCTTTTATGGGAAATGACTTCTCCATCTGTCAGTTGTTGCACGTTATTTACTACTCTCCAGTAACCATTATAATCCAGTTGGCCCTAAATTATTAAGGTTTCTTGATAGGTCTTGATTTTGTATCCCATCTGTGAATGTCAACCTTACTCATACTATCCATACTTTTCCCAAAGGGATCTTTCTAAAGGCAAATTAAATTATCCTTTGCCTCCCTCACTTCTCCTTAAAATTCTTCCTTGATAAAGGACTGAGTTTATTAGAAGGGCCTATTAAGATCTTACATGATCGGTGGAAGTACATAACCTTTGTTCAGTTCCCTGCCTTCTGCTCCACTCTTACTACTGTGACCACCATGACCCCTGACAGGTAACGTATTTGTGTAAATAATCAGTTTTCTTAGAGGTCTTGATAAGAAAAATACAGGATAAATAATGAAAAATTATATTAACTTTGTGTTTCTGAAGAATTCTTTTAAGGTGTATGTTTTGTTGTTAGTTGAGTTTTTCCCCCCTTTTTTCTGTGTCCATTTCCTCAATAAATTTCCATTTTGGTTCTCTTCCTTTAACTAGTACAAAGGTAGTAGGTACTTGTTATCTATGAAATGACTTGATTTTATGAACCTTTGGTCACCTGAAGCAATCCAGAAAAGAACAAAATAAAAATTCTTCCTTTATGTTGTAGAAGGCATACTTTTTTTTTTCTTAATAGCCAGTTAAATTGGAATTAGCTGCTTTACCAAATTATCACTGAAATATCACATTTCACTGTTGGTCCTTATTCTGGGCTGAGTAATAGGGATCATTTAGAATTAGTGCCTGAGATTTTATCATTGAAATATTTGAAGGTCATTTGTTGATTACTGACTTTATATGTTTTCATGTGATATGTGATGCTGATTTCTAGTACAGTATCATGACTTAGTCAAGATTCACTTTTTCCTTCATTAAATAAGTAGAGTGCTATGTAAATTGTATCTCAATAGAAGTGATAAAAATAAGCAGAAACAATTCCATAAACCTTAAGATAGACACATTTTTTCACTCTTCTATCAGGCACCTTGTAGCTTGAAATCAAGGGAAAGGACTTAGTGAAACCATTCTCTACAAGTCCATTTTTAACAAAGCTGACTAAACAAATAACTTTTATTTTTTTCAATTAGAGAATTCATATTTGACTCTTTCTCTGAAAGAATGAACTCGTTCTTTAATACTCCTGTTACTTTCTCAGTCGTAGATTACTTTGACTTTTAAATTACCACTTGGTCATTGTGCAGATTCAACTTTGTGAACATTACTGCCTTGCATATCCAAAGATTTTAACCTCTCCTACCTCTACCTCCACAGTTGCACACATTATCAGGATTTCAAAATTATTATTCAAAGTAGCAATCCACGTACCTTGAAACGTATAAAAATGGTATCAAATGATTTTTTTGTATGATGAATTTTAATTTTTGCAAAAATAGCTCACAGTGAATATTCTATTTGGTAATGCTTTTTAGTTGAGTTCTGATCTTTCCTCAGATAGCAGTGCCAGCTACCACCAGGTTATTTCTTAAAATAGGATCTCTAAGTTTAGCTTTCATATTTATTTATTTTTGTTTACTTGTACTATTTATTACAGTGAAGCAAAAAAAAAAAGTTTGTGTTTATTCAATTCAGAACTGACCTGCTCATAAATAAAAAGCAGCAGTCTTCTTCATCAGGACAGTTGATTTTCATTTATGGTGTAATTCAGCTAACACTCCTGAAGTCCTTTTAACTTTGCCCTACATATTTGACAAAGCTGAATGAGATAAAAATCTAATGTCTATGATTTTTTAAGTTACAAAACAAAAACGTCTGTATGATGCTATAAAGGTAGTGGAGAAAGATATTATGGGAAGCACTTTATAGAATATTTGATAACTATGCCAAGATTTAAGAGAATCAGTTTTGGGGAGTGGGTGGTGGAGCATTAGGAAGCAGGAAAAAAGGTGTCAGGCCTAAAAATCCAATGAATTCTAGAATCATGTAGACCATTTTCAAGGGTGGAGTCTCTGGGAAAGTAGCAAGAAAAAGCAGCTACAAAGGGAGTGTGAGACCAGTGCCTTTTTGTGATGTGCAGATTACTTCTTAAACAAATGCAAAATCTGATTTAGTAAATCTGGGTAGGATCTTGTATTAGATAGGGGTCCTCCCATGCTGAAGTTGCTGATTCCCCAGCCACATTTTGGATAAGGTTATGGAGTATTATGAGTAATTTTGCATTTATTCTGTGGGGTCTGAAGAAGTGATAAACTTTTTCTTTATAAAATCTTGCTTCTGTAAGGGTAAAGAGAGGCTTTGGTGACCATTTAGCCTTGGATAGGAAAGAAAATCACTGAACTGTATGATCCTGGAGATGAGCACAAGGAGTTGAAGGAAAGATACATAAAACAGAACAAATAGCTTTTAGTTATTAACTGGCTGTTGAGGGAGGTGTTGAGGAAAAAGTATTTTTGTGTTTTTCCTAGGTTTTGGACTTGACTAACTGGCAGATGAAGTTTATTGAGTTCTTTGGAACTGGGGTAATAAGAAAATGAAGTCTGCCAACTAGTTTTTAAATCATCATCTCTGGAAAGTATTCTAGACTTTGGAGACTCACTAGGTCAGTTTATTCCAATGCTTACTGAGAATCTGTCTTCTATAAGTTCTCTTGTATTGTTCAGCATACTAGAAGACATCTTTTTTTCCTAAAGGACATTTGCAATTGAATGTGTTACCAATTCCCCCTATAAACAAAGATACTTAGAGAATGATGCTTAGAGAATACTGGGAACCTTTTAGAATAGATGACAGTTAATCAAGATGTAGGAGGATGAAGAAAATTCTGTAAGTAAGCAGTTGGGGTAATGAAAGAAGAGGTATATATCCTAGATACTAATCATAGGAAGTTACCTACTGACTGTAAGTTGTAGATCCTTTGGTATAGCAGCAGCTCAATGATGAATACTGAATGGTGAAAGGGAGGCTGCAGAAATAATAGCCTGCATGTTCCTAAGAATTTTTAACCTTATGTAGCCTCTTACAGATAAAAAGGAGTCCCTTGAAGTAGCACTAGTGTGGAGGATGACTGGAGAAAGAGTATTAGACTTAAAGTCCAAGTAGATAGTTCAATTTAGTGCAAGCCCAGATAATTAATCTTCTGACTCAAATTCCTTAAGGAACCAGGCAGGTAAAGTGAATGTGGAAGTGTTTTAATGCTTAGAGTGGTTATGTGGTAAAAGAGAATAAAGTGTTCGTTACTATCCAAAAATGTAAATTCTGTTGTGCTAACAGATGGAACACCCTTAAGGCTAGCAATGAGCTAGGCGAAGTGGTGTACCCCTGAAATTCTAGTTACCTGGGAGGCTGAGGCAGTGGTGCCTCAAATTTGAGGCCAGTCTGAGCAACTTAGCAAGACCCACTAAATTTTTTTTTTTTTTTTGGTACTGGGGATCAAACCTGCGATCTCACGATTGCCAGGCAGGCAGTTATACCACTGAGCTAAACCTCAGGCCAGGACCCACTAAATTTTTAACAAAAGGCATCAGATATAACTCAGTGAGAAGTGTGTGGCCCTGATTTTTTTTTTTTTTTAAGGCCTGGGGATCAAACTCAGGACATTACACTCCAAGGCAAGTGCTTGCGCTGCTGAGCTAAATTCCCAGCCCCAAGGCCCTGGTTTTAATCCCTGGAATATTGGGAAAAAGGAAATGAGTCAAAACCAAACTGCTGTAGTAGTGACAGAGACAATTTTGCATGTGGCATTTTGTATTGATAGACCGGATGGTTATTGTATAATTTGTATAAAATATATGTATGATGTCCTCATTGGTTTAAAGCTCCTTAAGAGTATGCGTAAGAAGTAATCACATTTGTAAAAAGTGAAGAGTCAGGTTTGAACATGTTGGATTTGAGTGGTTAGTGGAATATCCAAGTAAAGATAGCTGATGTATGGTTGAGAGAAGTTGGTTGGAGAATGAGTTATGGAAAGCTCTCTACAGAGTGGAGTGGAGTGCGGTTTTTATTATTAAGGAAAAAGATACAGTGAGAAGAGTGAGGCCAGAACTCCAAGGAGTTCTAAACTACGAAGTGGCTGGTGAGAGGGCCAGTAGAGTATTGCCCATGGCTAGAGACTGTGGTAGTGTGGGTATATTTGAGGCAAAATTTGATGTTATATTATAGAATATTTAGTGTGTCAGGTGACATAGAGAAGTGTAGAAACAATGAATACAAACTCTTCAGGTTTGATACTGTTGAGTCATTGGGGGCTGAGAAAATAAGGGCAGAAAATCCTGGGTTGTGAAGTACTAGATGATGACAAGTATTTTTATTTCAGAAGAATTGCTTCTCTGATTTTCCATTTACTAAAGGTACTTCTGAAAGCTTGAGTTCTTGATTGAATAATTATTTGCAGGCTGTCTGAAAATCATTCTATCAGGGATTAATTTTATTAATATAAGCATACTGTCAAAAGTCATAAAAATAAAGGTAGATGTAGTTAAGTCATAAACATAAAGGTAGATGAAAAGCTGTAGTAGCAAAATTATTTTAGAAGATATATTTTTATATTTATATGCTTACTTATCTCCATGGTTACAATTGTCTTTGTTTTGTGAAACTCAAAAGTAAATATTTTCTACACATTTCAGGTTAGAAACCAAAACTCTGCATTTATTTTGGCTTAGACATGAGATCATGTTTTAAACATTCTAAAAGTCATTCAAACACCGGAAAGACATGTCCTTTGAAGTATGTAATTAAAAGCTAGCTTAAATAGTGGAGTGCTAGGTAGTTTTACCATTAAGAGGGGTTTAAATTAGTTATAGTCTTTGCAATGCTGCCCTCTACTGATGGTTTTCCAATATGCAGTAATTGTTGAAAGGTTCTGTTTCTTTTGATTCCCCTGGTTCTTTGCCTCACCCAGCCTGTTGTTTGATCCTTTTTTTCTTCTTTTTTTTCTTTTCAGGTGAATTGTGTATGTGGGGTGTGTGTGTGTGTGTGTGTGTGTGTGTGTGTGTGTGTTGATCTTGTTACTGTTCTCCTTTAATAATATTGTGGAAAGATCAGGAACTTAAGAGAAATATAAATGTGAATATTTAACAGCTCCATTTATCAGCTGTACATGAAGCATGTGACCTGTTGAGAGTTCTTATGAAGAGTGATTAATGATGACTTTTTATGAAACCTGACACAAGGTGTATGCATTCAACATGTACTTGCTTTCTCTTAAGAATTTCAGTTTTTTTAGTTTTAAAAACAGCAAACATTTGTATGTTGAATTTTCTTGTGATATTTGATGTCTGTTGTGTGACTTAAACTCTTTTATCACTGCCTGTGTGATTTAAATCCCTTTATCACTGCCTAATTAATATCCCATGTTTCTCTTTGTAGACATTTAATTAGATTGGTGGTATTTTTATTTTTTAAGCACTGCAATATATGTTAAATTTTATTTTTCTACTGTAATTGAAAAAATAATTTTGCTTATTTGCATCTTTCAGGTTTTTCTAACAGTTTGAAGCTACTATTCCTTTTTGTGACAGCTTTATTATTTGCTTCTTGTTACAGATTTGACTTTGGTTTCTTATTTTCTAAGTAATTTGTATAAAATATATGTATGATGTCCTCAGTTTAAAATTACTTAAGAGAATGAAATATGTGTTTAGAATGCAGTGATTAATTTCTATCTTAATATGGTCAGAGAATAAGCCATGTATTCTTTTTTTTGAGAATGTATGGAAATTTTTTGTGATACATGTAAGATCAATACTTATAATGTTTTCTAAGTGTCAAGAAGCAAGATTAATATACTGTGCTATGTATTGACTCAATGGCTCTAATGCATATATCATTTAGATACCTTATACTTTTGACTGCTTTAACTGTCATGTACTTAGGAGAATTAGTTTTACACTAATGTTGAGTATTTTTATTATTGTTTCTCAGATGTTTCAGTGTAACACTTGATTCTTAAAAGTTTGTTATTGGTATCTTTATATTTCACCAGTTAAAAAACCTGATTTATATTTCATCAGTTAAGAATAATCTTTTCAGTAAATGCTGCTGGGTAAAAAATGAAGTCTGATTTCTTTTCCTCACCATGCACATTTGGTTGAAGTTGTAAATGTGAAAAATGAAATAATGAAGCTTCTATGGGATAAGAGATTATTTTCATTATCTTGATGTAGAAAAGAATTTCTTAAACAGTAAAAAATTAGTGGCATTAAGAAAGGAGATAAAAGTACATCACCATATAGGAGAGTATTTATAATACATATACTTGATAAATGGCTTTACCCATATTATGTAAACTCCTATAAGTTAGTGTTTAAGAGACAGATAACCCAAATGTAAAAAATGGAAGAGACTTAAACAGACTTTTTACTCAAATGGCTAATAAATATGTTAAAAGCTTTATTATTCACTAGAGAAATAAGATGACATTACAGTACTCACCAGAATGGCTAAAATTGGAAGGATGGAAACACAAAGAATCAACAGAGGAAAAATGAAACTTGTGCAGTTGGTGGGAATAAATTGGGAAAATCAATTAAAAACTGCTACAATCTGTAAAGCTGTGGATGTACACACATATATTCAGAAACTTCAGTAGGAATTCATACCGATATACTTTAAAAGAAAAGTGCAATTATGTTCAAAATAGCATTAGGTTTATTAGCAAAACTCTGGGAAAAATATTTACTTCAGTAGTAAGAAGTGTAAGTAGATTGGTATAATCAATTCCGTACTAAACAGCAAAAATTATAGTCCCAGGTAATAGTAAAAATAAATTATACATACTACTAACCAAAGTAAATCAGACACTAGAGAGCATGTGTAATGTGATCGATCATATAGAACTCAAAAGCAGACAAAATTAGGGGGTTAGACATCAGGATGGTTACTTTTATTGAGGATGTAGGAGTATTAGGGATCTTCTACATTTATTAGTGTGCTGTTTCTTAACATAGGTATACTGTTGCACATTTATACTGACTTTGGATAATTTTGTTGTATAATTTATGATTTGTGAACCCTTCTGCATATATGTTATACTTTGGTACAAAAGCTCAAATTATGGGAAATAATGTTTCTTTAATATGAAAGTACTATTCGTATTAAATTGTTTAATACAGTTTAATCACAATTTTATTACCTATTGAAGATGTCAAAAGTATTCTTTTCCAGTTATTCTTCTGTGTCTTGATGTATATTACTTGGTACATTAAAGAAGGAAGGAAGAAAAAAAACCTTCCATAAAAATCCCTGCACATTTTTCCTTTAATTCTATTCATGCATTTTGTTTTTATTTCTTGTATATGTATTTACCTTTTAACACTTTTTTCTTATTAAATTTCCTTGTAGAATTTTTCACCCATTATGAGAGTTTTTTTTGTTTGAATTTTACTAGGAAAATTTGACTCATTTTCATTTCAGTTAAAAGCTTGTAACTTTATAGTAAACATCCAGCCATGAAAATCTAGGGAAGCACTTCTTGGCCTGGGTTTTATTTGGGTTAGAGCAAATTTAGTGACAGAGATGAGTAGAATCATGCTAGGCCCTATATGCTATAATAAGAAGCACAGACCTATTCCAAGTAGTGGGAAACTATATGTTATAAATTTATTGTAACAAAAATCTGTAAATGCAGATTTACAGATTCAAAGAAAATTGAAGTGTGTTTCATATAGCAACTCAGCACTGTCAGCTGACTGGGTTACCTAAAGATCCCAATTCTTTCTGTCTTGGCCTTTAGCCATCTACAGTCCAAGCCAGTTAATCATTGACATAACCATGTTTCTAACTTTGGAAAGGGGAAAACAGGCTGGCAAGTTTCTTTAAATAAGAGGTAAAAGGAACAGAAATACTTTGGGTGTGGGAGTGAGAGTATTTACCCAACCTCTTAGCTTTGAGGAATATGCTGAGGGTTAAAAAAAACAAACACCATTTGAATTGATACTTTTAGAGGACAGCTAAAGGTTAGTGAAGTCGAGAAGCCAAGGAAGTATTCACAGAATAGACTGACATTTTATGGTGAAATTCTGATCTTAGAGTAGAAGTTCCAGAAGGCATGCGCAGTGCAAACCTTTGAGACAGGTTAGAGAATGTAGAAGTATAATTATACACATGCTCAGAAGGAAACTGAATTGCTTTTTAATGGTTTTAGTGCCCACTTCCACCACTACATTCTTCCACCATTGCATTCTTCCTCTTGGGTTACTGTGACCTAGTTATAGTTTGACTTCTTTGAATGTTTTAGGGTGTGCACAGGGGAATAATACATTGGTTGAGCTTTTGTAATTTTGGCCAGCTAATGTATTTATTGGCGATAGCTTTTTTTCATTAATTGTAACAATTGAATTTGTTAATAGATTTTTTTAGTATTCTAAATTTATGTCCTTAGGTACCTGGTATCTTAATAATATAGCAATGAAAATATTATTGTTTGTACCTTACAAGTATTACATTGCTCAGTTTTACCTAATCATTTATGTATATACATAGAAATGTGACTAGCTTGCAATCTCACATTGGAAAAGATTGCTTAATGTTCTGATTTTTCCTTTAAAATGTACTTTTTGATATTTTTGCAATGTGAGTACACTATCAACTAAAAAACTTTCACTGAAAGAATTTGAATGTAAAATCTGTTGCACGTTCTTAAAATTTCAATTTTTTAGTAGTTATTTGAATTCAGTGAGTTGGTCTGAAGGTTGTGGGTTATTGTTAAACTGAATTCAGTGAATTTGTTTAAAGTTTATTTTAAAAATTGCATGATAAATATGTGAAAAAGATTTAAAAATAACCTTTATATTGTTTTGCCAAGAAATAAAAAATAAATATCTTAAAAAGTGTGTTTTGTTAATTTTTATCCTTTAGCCCTAGTACTTCTACAGATTTGTGATTGTGTACAAATGTCTTGAGCTTTCAGATTGGTTCTAAAAGTCTGATTTAATGACACAAATATTGAAGAACAAACTTGAGAGAATGCTGACCCAGAGTTTCTTTTAGGAAAGTGAATTCCTAAGTACTCTAGGACACAGTACTTGCCCCTAAATATTCTAGAATTGAAGATTTATAACCTTCCTTTGACATAATACCAATAATGATAATAACATAAAAATAATAATAGTGGTATGTAAGTGGGGTTGTTTTGTAGTTTAGCAGTTAAACATAACTAGGAAATACATACCCTTTCTTGTTTGTGACAGTGTAGAAAAAGCTCAAGAAGACATTTTGAGTTAATCAATAACTTGCAATTTCTATGAATGGGCACATAGTTTATAAATCTTTTGGACTTGTGTATTATTTAAAATTATGTCAATGATTTTATATATCAGTACCTTAAATCTTGCTAAATGCAAGATTTCTTGAAGCGCTCCTCCAAGAGATTTTGCTAGTTCTGTGAAATTTACTTGGTGAAATGGACATAAAGAATAAAGAAAAAAGCAAAAGCTTTGGAAGGTTAGTTATTTGTGAAGCAGGAAATTAAAATACCATGTCTAAGTTATTACTGTTTCTGCATAGAAGCTTGCATTAGTTTGATGTAAGCCTTTTTATTACTGTTCACTGGAATAGTTTAAGTGATTAACCTTGACTTGGAAAGGTCTTTTGTGCTAATCTCTGTTTATTCTGTGTTTTTCCATGGTCCCTCCAGTCTTTTTTCTTCCTCTAGAAAATGCTTAAGTATTTACCATGTGTCAGGCATTGTGTTAGGAATCTGGAAGGAGTGAAATATGAAGAAGATATGGATGTTGCCTAGAAGTTCTCAACTCAGTGAGACATCATTTATAAAACACTCTATAAACTATATGACATATTAAATGACAAAGCTATTTGGAGTAGTAGAGAATTCACAAAACATACCTTTGTACTAGATCCTAAAAGATGAATAGGAATTTGTCAAAGGAATAAAAAAAGATAGTATTCCAGTTAGTGAGAAGAATATTTGTAAAAACACTGAAGCATTAAACAGTCTGGTTTTATATGACAGTAGGGTGATTGGTAAATTGTGGAAAATGAGACTGATATGATAGGACCAGGAGCTTTTATCTGTAGATTTAATTTATGTTAATGCTTAATACACCAAAGAGTTAGAATGTTAAGAGGAGCATAGTCATGGGCACATGCATATTTTGGTTCTATTGAAACGGTTACCAATGTTGACATAATTTACATCAGTAGGACAGTGTGTTACTTCATTGTGACCTTTGAAGCTACTGATTACTTTTTTTTTTTAAGTTAAACTTTCTCCTTCATAGGCGTCTGCTGGTTTTTCTCCTGTCGCTAAGTATTTGTTCACTGTATCTTTTTCATGTTATTGCTTTTCACGCTGATTACAAAGGTTGATGTTCTGTCTTTGGTCCATTTTTATTTATATGTATACTCTTAATGATCACACCTAGAATCATTACCATATGACATCTGCCAGAACTGCATGTCCATCCTGAAAACTTTCCTTTTGAGCACCAAGACCTCTACCCGAATGTTCTGCAGGTATTCAAATCTTGCCTGTCCAAGACTGGTTTAATTATATTCATTTCCAATGGAGCCTTCCTACTTGGATTGCCTCTCATATCTTCCCAGAGCAGAAGTCAGAAAGCAAACCTCACCAGATTTCCTGTCTTGTCTTCCAGTGAGACTATAATATTTTGTAAATGTGTTCTTGAGTTTTATTGTTAGCATTATCCTTTTTCTGTCACCATTGCTGCATTTTTAGTTCAGCTCAGATTCCTCAGTGATACACATGTTTCTATTCAGGCTTTCTTGTTACTGATTAAATAAATCAATGATTTTTTTCTGGTGTTTGGTAATTACTGGCTTAATGTTTAAATTGTGTAACATCTAGCACACTGTCAAGTGCAGTTCAGCTGTTAATACATTATAGTAATAATAAATGAAGACTGTGAATGAAGACAAAAATTAGTAATTATATTAGTTATTACCATAATATTCATGGTGATCTGGAAGAAAACACTACTGTTTGACATAGGGAGAAAGTACTAGTTAAAGAAAAGTTATTTGGTTATTTTTATGTTAGCATGCAGTCTAAGAGAACTCAAGATATTTGTGGCAGACATTTTCACTATTCAGGGAAATGAAGACTAGTTCCTGAATTCAGTTTGTGTGTCAGTTCAACCCGTAAATTTGGCTGAACTCCTTTCGGCCCTGCCAGTGCTGCACATAGCAGAAAGTCACAGACCACCATCCCTGTTCTGACCAGTTAGACTAGATTGCTTGAAGGATTATATTGCTTGTAGTTAGCCTGGCTCACAAATGTCATTCTTTCCTTCTAGGTATTGGGATAGCAGGCTTCTGATCTTCACTAGTTCCCACATTCTCCCTCCCATTGGTTCCTGCATTTTTAAAAATATTTGCTCTTCTGATTTTTTACTAGTTTCTGAAATTTATGTAAAAAATTTCTCTGTTCCCTGCTCATTGGTGAGTCACCTCTGGGTTATCTGGGAGGAGAGGGATGTTTGTGCATAGTCTGTATTTTTTTTGCAAAGTAAAGTAATATAAAATACTATGTTGGATTGCATATATGATACAAAGAAGCAATTCTGTCCAAACTTTCATATTAGCAACAATTCTCCTCTTTCTACTAGCTATCATTTACTGTGTTTTTACTATTTGTAAGGGGACTGTTTCACATGCTTTACTGCATTTTAGTCCATTTCACTCTCAGTGACTCTATGGCAGTAGTGACTATCCACATTTTACCAGTGATGAAACTGGATCCAGAGAAGTTAAATTTGACCAGTATCAAACAGTAATATGTGGCAGAGCTGGATTCAAATCTGGCCATAATTATTCTAGAATCTGTGTTGCCACTATCCTTTAATGACTCAAAAGAGAGGCTACTATAGGTACAAAGATAGCTGTATTGCAAACAGATATTTTGTTAAATAATATTAAGTTATAAGATGATATGCAAAATGTGTGAATTATCATTATGGAGAGCAATACTGGATTTCCATCAACTAGTCTGTGCCCTTTAGCATATAACAGAACCTCTCAGGATGTTTGGTTTTTTTCACCTATAGAATCCCAAAGTTCTTTTATTTCCTTGTATTAACTTAGGGTTTGTAATCCTTTTCTTCTGTTATGTTTAGATTTAGGGATCTATTACATATTAAATATTGTAATATCTTCTGAACATTTCAATTTCTCATTTAAGTTGTACCAAAGCTAGGTACATGTATGTGATATTGTTGACAAATTCATTATTCTGTGCTTTGTTACATAGATTTGGACTCCTCTTCAGCAAAAGAAATCCTCTTAATCATAAACATTTAGTAATCAACATACTTATCTGTCATTTGATTGTTATTTGTTATTTAAGTGTTAGTTGTGCATTACAGAAATTTTAGAAAAATGTTCACTCTATAGTGAAATACAGGTTTTAACATTGTTCATTTTAAAAACTGACAAACTGTCGAAATGACACCATTTAAAAATATTTTTGTGTTAGACTACAGAGACAGAAATACACAATGACTTAAACTTTCATGTTTTCCCTGAGAATTACAGTAAGAAACATGTAACTTATGAATATATCTGTGTAAACAACTGAAAGTTCACAAAACAAATCTACCTGAAATAGAATGTAATATTTTAATTATATAGTATTTTGTAATAATATTGGTTAGTCTTACTAAATTTACTTTACAACCCACTAGTAGGTCTTAACATGTAGTTTGGATACTGCTAGTTTTAAATAATGATGGAGTACAGAATTATAAGTGCTGATAATTTTATGGTTTTTTGTTCTTTTATATTCTTTATTTTGACCCGGCATTTATTTATTTTTTAAAGCAAGATGGAAAAAAGGATAGAAATGATACAGAATTTAAAAAAATAGTAGGAAATTAATACCAGTTAATATATTGCATATTGTTATCTTAGTAGTTGTTCAGGTATAAGATCTAGGAATAAAAAATGATCAAACAATCAATGAGAGCACAAGCTGTTCTTTTTGATGAACTAACAGAATTAGTAGCATAGTTATATATCTTGCATACATATGTATACATTTATATTTGTATACCTACATACATATAATCTGTTCATTTCTTCCTTTTCTCCTTTCCCCTACCTAAGTTGTTCTTTCTTTTTGAGCACTTTCTTTTCCTTTCATTATTACAATATTGTACATTTTGGATCTTATTATGCTTTCAGATTTTTATTTTTTTTTACACTAGGGAGACAATACAATACTTATAAATGTGAGTTTGACTTATTTCACTTATGGGTATGGTCTGAAGTTGCCTCCATTTACCTATAAAAGCCTCAAGATAATCCTTTTTTATAGCTGATTAATATTCCATTGTATAAATGTACTGCATTTTTAAATCCATTTTGTGGTTGATGGGCATTTGGGTTGTTTCCAAGATTTAGCTATTACAAAATCTACTGATATAAACATGGATGCACATTTATCACTGTGACATAACATTTTTAATTTTTCTGGGAAAATACCTAGAAGGAGAATAGCTGGATTGAATGAGACTTTCAATCTTGTTTTTTGAGGAATCTTCACACTGATTTCCACAGTAGCTGCACCAGTCTGCACTCCCACTAACAGTGAAGAAGCATTCCTTTTTGCTCACAGTCCCACCAACATTTGTTAGCAGTTGATTTATTGATGACAACCATTCTTTCTGGAGTGACATGGAATCTCAATGTTGTTTTAATTTGCATTTCTCAAATGACCAGTGATGCTGAACATTTGTTCATCTAAGAAGTGTGTGTTTATCTCAGATGCTTATTTTTGGAGTGGGTCTTTGAATTTGGGGAGCCTGTTTTTCAATTCTTTGTATATTCTAGATATAAGTCCTTTGTCTAAGGGACTGCTGGCTTAAATTCTTTCCCATTCTGTGGGTTTTCTTTTCACTTTGTTGGTGATTTCTTTTGAAGTGCAAAAACTTTTTAATAAGGTGAGATACCAGTTGTTGATTCTTTGAAGTACTTCTCGTGTGGTTTGCATTTTGTTCATGAACTCTTTGCCAACCCCTCTGTCTTCATGATTTCAATCTACCTTGTCTTTCAACAGATTTAGTGTTTCTATTTTAATATTTAGATCTTTTAATTTTGGTTTAGTGCATGGTAATAAATATGGGTCTAATTTCAGTCTTTGGCATATGGAAAGCCAATTTTTCCAACACCATTTATTAAAGAGACCATCTTTCTTCCAGTGAACATTTTTTAGCTCCTTTGTCAAATATAAGGTGGCTGAGTGTCTTTGTAGTTGTGTTTGCCTCTTCTAATCTGTTCTATTGATCCTCTGGTCTTTTTTTTTTTTTTTTTTTGCCAGTACCATGCTGAGTTCATCACTGTAGCTTTGTAGTATAATTTCAAGTTAGGGATTGTGATGCCTCCTGTCTTGCCTTTGTTGCCCAATATTACCTTTGCTATTATAGTTCTCTTCTACTTCCAAATGAATTTAAGGAATGTGTTCTCTAGATATGTAAGGTATGCTAATGGCATTTTGATCAGGATTGCATTAAATCTGT
The DNA here is from genome assembly GCA_004027455.1 of Hydrochoerus hydrochaeris. Lineage (NCBI taxonomy): Eukaryota > Metazoa > Chordata > Mammalia > Rodentia > Hydrochaeridae > Hydrochoerus > Hydrochoerus hydrochaeris. The sequence goes on along the minus strand of PVLA01000513.1, from coordinate 83,957 downwards.
GTAAGTTTTGGGAGTATGGTCATTTTCACAGTGTTCGTTCTTTTTAACCAAGGGAAATCTAAGAGCAAGGGAAATCTCCATTTTCTGATATCTTCAATCTCTTTTTTTAGAGTACTATAGTTTTCAACATATAGGTCTTTTACATTCTTGATTAGGTTGATTCCTAAGTATTTCATTGTTTTGGATGCTATTGTGAAAGGTATTATTTCCATAATGTCTCTTTCAGTGAGTTTGTTGTTTGTGTACAGGAATGCTATTAATTTTTGACTGTTGACTTTGTATCCAGCTATACTGCTGAATTTGCTTATTCTAGTAGTCTTTAGGTGCAGTTTTTGGGGTTCTGTGTAGAGTATCATGTCATCTGCAAATAGTGATAATTTAACTTCTTCCTTTCCTATCCTTATTCTTTTTATTTCTCTCTCTTGTCTAATTGCTTTGGCTAATGTTTCCTCAAGTATATTGAATATGAGTGGTGACAAGTTGACATCCTTGTCTTGTTTCTCATTTTACAGTGAAAGCTTTCAGTTTTTGTCTGTTTAGTATAATGTTGGCTGTTGGTTTGTCATAGATGACTTTTGTCAGATTGAGGTAGACACTATCTAGTCCGATCTTTTGTAGGTTTTTTTTTTTTTGTTATCATGAACAAATGTTGGATTTTATCAAAAGCTTTGTCTGTGTCTAGTGAGGTGATCATGTGATTTTTGTCTTTTTCTCTGTTGATGTAGTGTGTTACATTTATTGATTTGCATATGTTAAACCATCCCTGCATTCCTGGGATAAATCTCACTTGGTCATGATATATAATCTTCTTGATGATTTGCTGCATTTTATTTGCCAGTATTGTATTGAGAAGTTTTGCATCAATGTTCATTAGTGAGACTAGCCTATAGTTCTTTTTGGTTGGGTCTTTCTCTGGTTTTGGTATCAGAGTAATACTTGCCTCCAGGAATGAGTTAGGGTGGATTGCTTTGCTTTAAATTTCATTGAACAGTTTGAGAAGTATTGGCATTAAATCTTTAAATTTTTTGTAGAATTCAGCTGTGAATACATCATGACCTGGGCTTTTTTTTTTTTGGTAAGTCTTTAATCACATTTCCAATTTCAGTAGCTGATATTGGCTTATTCAAAATTGTTATATCTTCTTGATTCAGCTTTGGTAATTCATTAGGAATCTGTCCATTTCCTCTGTGTTTTCCACCCTATGTGAGTAATGATTTTCAAAGTAGGTATTCATGATCTTCTGAATTTCCATGAAATCTATAGTAATTTAATTTAACCTTTTTTATCCCATATTGCATGAATTTGAATTTTTTTTGATAAGGTTGGCTAGAGGTTTATCAATTTTGTTTATTCTTTCATTAATTCTCTGATTTGTTAATTCTTTGTATTGTTTTCTTAGACTCAATTGCATTAATTTCTAATCTGATCTTTTTAATTTCTTCTATAAACTGTGGGCTTGACTTGCTCGTCTTTCTAGAAGCTTGAAGTATAGCATTATGTTGTTTATTTGTGCTTGTTCTGTTTTCTTGATGTGAAAATTCATTGTTACATATTTTCCTCTTAGGACTGCTTTCATTGTGTCCCACAGGTTTCAGTATGTTACATCTGCATTTTCATTGAATTGTAGATATTGTCTAATTTCTTCTTTAATTTCATCTGTAATCCATTGGTTGTTCAAAAGATTGTTATTTAATTTCCATTTGTTTGTATAATTTTACAGTTCCTTTTGCCATTAATTTCTAGTTTCAGTGCACTGTGGTCAGATAATATGCATGGGATAGTTTCAATCCCTTTGCATTTACTTAAGCATGTTCTATGGAAAATATATGGTCTATTTTAAAGACTGTCCCATGTGCAGCTGAGATGAAATGTGTATTTTGATGTTGTTGGGTGGAACACTCTGTAAACATTTACTAAGTCCATTTGTTAACAGGTTTGATACAGTTCTATTATTTCTTTGCTGACTTTTTGACTAACTGATCTCTTTGTGACAATGGGGTATTAAAGTTCCCTGTTACAATTGTGTTATTGGGTATTTGGTTTTTCATGTCTATTAGTATTTGTTTTATGTAGTTGGGTGCTCTTGTATTTGGTGCGTATATATTTATGATTATTAGCTCTTCCACTTGAATTTTCCCCCTAACAAGTATGTAGTGACCTTCTTTATCTCTTTTGATCACTTTTGGTTTGAAGTTCACATTGTCTACAAACAGAATAGCTACGTGTGTTTTTCTCCTGTCACATGAAATATTGTTTTCCATCCTTTGACTTTGAGTCTATGAGTTTCCTTTTGAGTCAGATGTGTTTTCTGTATGTAGCATGTTGTTGGATCCTGTTTCTTGATCCATTCTGTTAACCTATTTCTTTTAATTGTTGAATTGAGGCCATTTACATGGATGGATATAACTGATATAAGTACTGGCTTAACTTTGTCATTTTATTTTCCTGTTGTTTGTTTCCTGCTTTTCCCCCTTGTTTAATTGCTTGCTTGGTCTGGTGGGTATCTTTCTGTTGTTGTTCTGGGAATTGTATTCACTTTTGTCTCTCTATGTCTTTCTGTACTCTTTCTAGTGTTTGTTTGGTGGACATGAATTTCTTCAGTTGTTCTTTGTCATGGAAGTATCTTATTTCTCCATTAATTTTCAAAGAAAGTTTTGCAGGGTACATCAATCTGGGTCGAAAGCTGTGTTCTTTCAGGGCTTGAAATACTTCATTCCAAACTCATCTTGACTTGAGGGTTTGTGCTGAGAAGTATACCATGATTCTAATGGGGTTTCCTTGATAGGTGAGTTGTGTCTTTTCTCTAACAGTGTTTAGTATTCTGTTTTTATGCTGAATTTCTGGGATCTTAATACATATCTGGATGTAGATTTATTTTGGTTGTGACTGTTTGACATTCTATATGCCTCACCTATCTGTATATCTGATTCTTTTCCCATATTTGGAAAATTTTCTGCTATTACTTCTACAAATAGTTTTTTTATATCATTCGTATTGACTCCTGCATTTTCATTGACACCTATCAATCTTATATTGTTTCTCTTTGCATCGTCTTGAAGCTGTTGAATTGTTATTTTGTACTGCCTTGTTATTTTTAAAAGTTTTTTCCTTTTGTGATTCCTATCTATGCTCCTGTCTTCAAGGTCTGAAAGTCTATCCTGAGTTTTGTTCAAACAGTTTTGCCAGCCTTCAATGGAATTTTTTATTTCCTGGATATCTCTTTGAATTTGTTTCATGCATTGTTTCTTTCCTATATTGTTCATTCAAGGTTTTGATCATTTCCCCATGTTCCTGTTCTTTTCTTTATCTATGTCTTTTCTAGCTATGCTGAGCAACTCTTGTATTAATGTTATCATTTCTTTCTTTATCCGAGAAATTATTTCTAATCTGATTTCCTCGTAGCCTCATGGATTTGTTTTTTTATTTCACTTGCTATCTTTTTAGAAATTTCAGGTGTATGACTTCAAATATCCTCTATTTTGATATCTCCTGTACTTGTTCCTAGTGGACTTGAAGTTTGAGATTGAATTTTTCTTTTTTGTTTTGTCATTTTCACCTCTTAGGTTAAGGTTTTGGTCTTTTCAATCTCACAAGTTTCAACTGTCCATCATGTGTATCTTAGGGTCCTACTGTGTTTGTCCAACTGCTGGGTCCCACAATAAAGGGGAGGGATGAGTCATCTGAATTCCTCCTTCAGGGCCTGTTAGGTGAGTCCTATATTCTTCCTAGGCTAAATAGCTCCTATTGTTACTGTGGCTTCAGGCTGTTCAGATATACCTGGCTGTAGTGTGTGGCTCAGTCAGGACCCTACTGTGTCACTGGGGGTCTTGTAGGCCCTTTTCAGTTCCTCTAGGTTGGGGGAGGCCTTATCAGCTCTCTCCTCATCCTACCCGATGCTTTCAGTATGGAAGAAGGACTCACCTACACTCTTACTGGGCTCTCCAAGGTCCTATAGCTGGGACGGGGAAAGGGTTTGCTGCTGCTCCTGTTTATCCACTGAGGTCTTCTAGTCAATGAGGAAAGTCACCACACTGTGGCAGACCTGCTGAGGTCTTCTGTGTGGGTGAGGGGTTGCTGAAACTTCCACCAGGCCACCAAGTTTCTGCAGGTGGTGAAAGGAGTTGCTGATGGTCTCTGCACTGCTGAGGTCTTTTGAATGGAGGGAAAGGACAACCGAGGATCCTGTAGGCTGCCAAGGTCTCTAGGGTGAGGAGAAGGGGCAATCAATGATCCCACTGGCTGCCTGGGTTTCTGGGGCAAGGAGGAGGGCCACCTGACAATCCTGCCAGCTGCCTGGGTCTGTGGAGCAAGGAAGAGGGGCCTGTTTCTGTTTTTATATATTTGGATCCTTAGCATTTTACTAAAGGGGTACAAATTTGATCCTCCTTTTCATTGTGTGTTTACTATATTATTGTACCTTATACGTGGTAAGAACACAGACATTTGGTTCTTCTTGTGTTTTGGAATATAATTGTATGACCTTGATTGTTGCACAACATTACTATATTGCATTATCCTTATACAAGCTTTAGACTAAGAGCCATGCTGTGTGGTCATATTGTAATTTTAAACTAAATTGATTTTTAGCAGAATATAGCAACAATACATATTTTTAATGCCATAGCTCCCACATCAAACATTTTCATATAGTCACATTAAACTTAAATACCGTGAATGAAATGTGCAATTATGTAAAGAAGTTTTAGATTTACTTTTTGTTTGTTTGTTTGTTTTTTACAGTCGGTAAGCCTGATCCTCATTATGAGGCAATATTTCACTGTAATTAAGTACATGGGTTCTAAAACCAGATTTGCAGTGCTCAAATCTCAACTGTCAGTTTTAAATCATTGTATAAGTTAGTTGTGAGATATCCTTGTGTCTCAGTTTCCTTAAGTGGCTTAGGTGTGGGTACAACAATCCCAAGTTATTAACATGGAGGAAGAGGACTTTATGTTAGGAAAGAGGATAGAATTAGGTTATAAATATTTTTCATTGTTCTTAAAGATACAATGTTGAGTTCTCTGTGTGGTGGTTTTTTCTCTTTCATGCATGTCTTTTCAATTTAACAGTTCACTTATTTAATAGGCTTCAGATTCAATCCCCTGCCTATTTTCTGAGCTCCAGATTTCATAGAGCTCCCTTGGATGGAAATCTTAGAAACACATCCCTTTTCACCTTGAACGCCAACCTAACCCTTGCATGAAAAGTTAAACCTTCAGGTAAAATCCTCATATTTGAGTGTGATCTCAGCTGAGCAGAAAGGCATTTAATAGCCTTGTTAAGTACAGGAAGTACAAAGTCCAGTCAAGATGTGAATCCCGCATTCTAGCAGAATGATGACAAAGCATATACAAATAACTCCAGTACCCAAAAGTGTATGAGAAGGACTCAGAATAGTTTAGGTCCAGAATGGGAGAAATAATATTGATACAAAGTTTTGTTAATGTAAAAACATCCAGTGTGAGGTGTTTTTGTTTTGTTTTCTTGTACCAGGGATTGAACACATGGCCTTCACATTGAAGTATGTAATCCTTTTTTATACTTTATTTTGAAAGCAAGTCTTGGTCAATCACTAAGTTGCTCATGCTGGGCTTGAACATGTAATCCTACCTCAGCCTCCTAGGCATGTACCATCACACCCAGTCCAACCTGTGTTTTAAAGGATCATAGGGTGGGACAAGAGTTATAGGGCAAAGGACATTCCAAAGGCTTAGGAGTATTGTTTGAGAAAAATTAAGGATTCACCTGTGATAAAAATATGGAGAGCACTACAGATTGGAGAGAAGTGGCAGATAGGACTATATCTGTCCAAGTTTTAGTCAACTAGTGGAAAGCACGTGGCAGGCTGTTTGGGGTACATTAAAAAAGTCAAAAAGTAATAGCTGTTTCTTGAATTCAAGCCAAAGATAGGTTTTCTTCAGCTTCAAGAATATCACTGTTGTTGTTTTTTAATCAGGACATTTCACATTTAAACTTAGGTTTTCTTCTTCCTTTGAAATACCAGGTAGTCTGGAAACACTAGTCCTACATCTACCTGACACATTAGTTGAGGCTGTATCTTTTGAGTGGGACATTTTCTACAGCATGATATGTTTATTAACTTAAAACCTCTCTGACTTCACAGGCAGTTAACTGTTAGATTAGTGCATTAGAGTTTACAAAGATTAATGAGCAACAATCCAGGATGTCTATTATTAATTTAGTAGAAATAGAAGATAGTTCCTGAATTTAAAAAGCCAAATCAAATATGAACCAAGTTTCTATCATGTTGAAATATGTTTTGAATAAATATTTGCATGTGAAACCTGCAATCATAATATTAGTAGCTAGAATGCAGAAAATTCAGCGGCTCAGAAAGTGCTTAGTGAATCGGACCACAATTATCCCTAAAGAATCACACATCCCTGTGCCCATACTCCTGCTTACTGCTCTTCCACAGTGACTTCAGACTTTTCCTGTGATTACTTTGGCCCATGGGATTGCAACAAACATGACTGAAGGAAAGGGTTAGAGAGTGCTTGCACATTGGTATCTGTGCACTCTATGCAAAGCATATTTCTGAGAATGAGAAGATATGTAGAGCATAAAAAATCCAGCCCAGTTTAGGCTTCCTGTACCAACCAGCCTGGTAATTTCCACCCAGATATGAGTGAGAACATTCAGAGCAAACTAATGAGCAATAATAAAAATGGTGATATTTTAAGGTACTAAGTTTTCAAAGGTTTTGTTGCATAGCAAATCACGTTTTGAATGTTTTTATGATGTTGGCAAAGCGTGTCTCCTTAACCAGTTTAGTCAAAGTTTTTCTAAGTCTCTTTCTCTTCTAGTCCTCATCATCACCCAGTTTTAACAAGAATCTTATGTCAGTTTATAGAGGGTTGCCCAGCTTACTATCTGACCATTCCCTATACCTGACCAGATTCCTCATCTCTTGCCATACTCTAATATGTAATCTTCCTTGCCTAACAATCCTAGTAAGTCTGTCTAACCAGAATCCTGCCTACCCCATGTTTCCTCTTAGTAATTTCCTATCCACTGTCTCTAATCCTGCTCCTTGTCATTACATTCCTACTTGTTCTTGCTATGTTTGGTAAGTCCAGTCTTTAATGAGGTCTCTTTCTCCCTATTGCATTAGCTTCTGAGTGTTGTTTTTACTGCTTTGACTCTAGCTCTTTTCTTTTAATAGTTCTAAAATAGTTTACTGCTTTGACTCTCTAGTTCTAGTTTTATAAATTGTTTTCCTACATCTGGAAAAGGATTATAGTCATCACTGGATCCCCAAAATCTCTCATACAGGTCCCCTAGTGTGTACATCTGAAGCTTTTTTCCTACTTTTGACTGATGGATCAGAGATCCACTGGTAGTATGTGCCCCAGAAGACAGTCGGTTTAAGCATGGCAGGGACAAAGTTTGATTCTTAAAAGTCCTGAATACAATGAAGTTGAATAGAAGTCCAAGCTTCTTTGTTTAAAAAGTATCAGTTTTGAAATTTTTATTCCTGGCTCTTTGTTAGAATTCACACTAAATCCTGAGATGGAAAGATTTTTTTTCTGGCTGTTTGTGAAAACTTTTATGTCTTTTTTCTCACCCTCATGGAACTTGAGTTTGCATAGCTAGCATGTAAGTAATTATTTTCTTTTTCTCTCCCTCTTTTTTATGTGCCTCTTCAAACTTTTACCTGCTTCACTCCTCTGCACACATCTGCTAGACTTCAGACTCTTCCTCCTTCAGGATCTCAATTTCCCATAGCCATTAACTTTAAGCCCTCTGACATTTTGGGGGACTCTCAAGGAATTCATGGCAGGGACCCCCCCCAAACAACTACCTGTGACTGAAAAGGGAAAAAAAGATAAATTAGAAAAAATTTTGATATAAAATGTTTTTACTTGGTTAGGCTTTGGAGATAACTAGACAGCTCTTTGGTGCTCCCTCTGTCATTCATTCCCTTGCCTAACATTTGGTCTACGGCCTTCATAACCTCATTAAAAATCTTAAAAGTCTTCTCTATAAATATTATAAAAGTCATTAGTCTTTATATTGCACCATATCCTAACTTGTTTCACTTGCCAGAAGCACAATTCAGATTTTTGAAGAGGGATTCAAAGATGAGATTTACCTGACTCATGGCTAACATTTTAGAATAAAAGCTGTAAGATCTCTGTTTGTATCTGTCTGTGTTTAATATATTTGCTACAGATATATGTATGTAACCTATATGGGATAGTGTCTAACTCTGGGTTGTATTACCATGTTAATTTATGAAATCTTGTACAGGCACTTTATTCAAATTGTTGTTGATAAATGATTATTTATATGAATTAAATATCCATGGAGTTCTCAGAAATACAGAAACTTAACTCAATATTTAAAGTTCCCATGACTTTGATAAATCTTTGGTACATAAAGTTAACATTGTCAACTTAGTGTAAAAGTGGGCATTTTTTTCAGAGTTAACAGCATTACATATAAAATGAGCATACATTTTTATTCTACCTGGGTTTACAGCCAAATAAACTTTAGTTATATCTACTAGATCTCTGAAGATTATAAAAATTATGAGTACAGTCTAAAAATAAGTATACAAGTAAAGATATAGTAAAAATTAATTGCATTATAGCCATTACTCTTAATATATGAAGCACAGCAGTACAACAAAAGTTTACGTGTTTAAATTTCTAAGACTTTTGCTCTTATGATACTTGTTGAACTTGAATATATTATAAAAATAGTTAACAGAGAAATACCTTGGGATGATGATTAGTTTCATTTAATATTATAATATTTCTGCCTAGAAAGTTTCCATATTAATAACTTGCAACCTTGGGTCTATACCATATTAAACTAAGTAACAGATATTTGTTAAAAATCTAGGTAAATAAGTAATGTAAATTACTGAAATACTCATTACAGAATGTAAATTTACATTTACATATTTTGACTTCTTATGAAGAAGCTAATTATATTTGGGTCAAATGTTCTTTTGCCACTTTGAAAAATTATGCTATAAAGAAACGTAACCCTAGAAATTGTGAAATGGTATATTTATTGAATGTACCAGTCTGCTGTACAGTTTTGGTGTTGTATACTTCTTATTCTCTGTAAAATAAAGTTTAAATTTATAGTTTTAAATTATAATTAATACATGGAAACAAAATTGCTAAAAGCAATGTGTAAAGGGAAATATCTCTTTGTAGAGTATGTGAAGAATTTTTTTGTTGTTAAGAGAGTGATTTTGTCTTAAAATTAGATTACTGGTTATTGAAGAATGAGAAAATGGTAAAATAAGAGACAAAGCCTGAAATGGGTATGGGATGTTGTATTTTATAGAAAAGTAATTTCATGTTCATAAAGCTGGCTAAGATGACTTTATTTTCAAAGTTTTAAAAATATGAGTATTTTACTGATATAAAACTGGAATTCAGTCTTTTCTTTATCAATAAACCCCAAATTTTAAAATAAGAGATTATAAAAATTTTCTATACTTACAAGTACTTTAGCAAGGGAACAAAGATTGTCTTTTCAAAATAATTTACTTTTGTTTCTTTAACATCTTTTTTATTTTAAAGAGAATAAAACAAAAGAGGACAGATCTAAGCAGATCAGAACAATGTAAGCAACACAGCACTTCACAACAAGACAATTGGATATTAACAGCAGCTGTCATAATTAACATCTCTTTTATAAAGAACCTAAATATTTTTTAACTAATATGTAATCCAAATTAATTAAAATTCAAACCTTTTCACATTCTTGACAGTTTCTTAAAATCAAATCCTAAGTGAAATCTTGATTTCAAACGGAACTCAAGATTTCCCACAGGATCCCTGGAAAGTATCACAGGATTTGTTTTTTCATGTACATATATTCAGTTTACTTGATATATTAAATTGCTGGGAGTGATGCTTAGTCTTTTATAGGTTATATTTTTCAAGGATAAATATTTTTAATATTAATATTTTATAAAATGTATGAATTTTATGGAAATTTGTCAGTACTATCATTGTTCATATATCTTGGCATTATGTTATCATTGATGATGCCAACTATTATGTAAATCTTTTATGCCACAAAATTAATCATACTCCCTTGTCAGATTGCATAATTTTTGTGATTAACTCTTGTAACTTTTTAAATTACATTTTGATCTTTTATTATTACATATAGTTTTTCTAACTCTTCCTGAAAGCTTCTTCAAGTAGCTGTAGACCAGAGTATTTCCTTTTTACCAAAAAAGGGTTATCTCAGAAACCCATGGAAAACACTGTGCCATGTGTTCTGGGGTACAGGTCTCTGATAATATTGCTTAAGTACCATTCCAATCATATTACCAGAATGAATATGGATTTGAGAACTAATGGAGAAATATACAGGTTCATAAAACTGCTAAGATCAAGCAGAAAAATCAGTTATGCGAAACTGAGAATAAATAACTAAATAAACAGTAAGAAATCACTAGTTGATAAATTACATATTGTCCTCTTAGAAATACTCATTCAAGTTACAAAATTAAAGCACACAAAGTGGACATTCAAACAGTGAGACTGCAAACAGTTCTGTTCAGTGATCCAACAAAAACTTAGTAATGGTTATCAATCCTACAAACTTAAACATACATGCAGTGATATCCTTTAGAGCAATTTCTTTTCCTCTCTTTTTTACAATAGCAATTACATATTTTGGGTTTTATTACTCCTACAGTTATTACTTTTTACACTGTGATATTTAATATTCCTGATATTTAAATGTGATGTCTATAGAAATGATTCTTATTTCACTTATGAAGATAAGTCTCAAGTTGTTTCCATTTACCTATGAAGAACTCAAGACCATCCTTTTTATGGCTGTGATATTCCATTATATAAAAATACCACATCTTTTTCATCCACTCTGCAGTTGATGGGCATTTTGGTTTTTCCAAGATTTAGCTTGTGCTGCTATGAACATGGGTGCACATATATCATTGTGATATGACCTTTTCAGGTTTTCTGGGAAAATACCCAGGAGGGGAATAGCTGGATTGAATGGAACTTCCAATTCTAGTCTTATGAGAAATCTCCATACTGATTTCCATAATGGCTGCATCAGTCTACACTCCCACCAACAATGGAGCAGTATTCCTTTTTCCCCAAAGCCTCGCCAACATTTGTTATCAGTTGATTTCTTGATGGCAGCTATTCTTTCCGGAGTGAGATGGAATCTCAATGTTGTTTTAATTTGCATTTCTCGAATGACCAGTGATGGTGAACATTTCTTCATGTATTTATTTGCCATTTGTATATCTTCATCAGACAACTGTGTGTTCATCTCAGATGCCCATTTTTGGAGAGGGTCTTTGAATTTGGGGGGCTTGATGTTTTTCAATTCTTTATATGTTCTGGATATAAGTCCTTTGTCTGAGGGGTTACTGGCTAAAATTCTTTCCCATTCTGTGGGTTTTCTTTTCACTCTCTTGGTGATTTCTTTTGAAGTGCAAAGCTTTTCAATAATATGAGATCCTAGTTGTTGATTCTTTGAAGTGTTTCCTGTGCAGTTTGCATTTTGTTCATGAATTCTCTACCTACTCCTATGTCTCCAAGACTTCTACCTACCTTGTCTTCCAGTAGATTTAGTGTTTCTGTTTTAATATTTAGTTCTTTGATCCATTTACACTTTAGTTTTGTGCATGGTGATAGGCATGGGTCTAGTTTCAGTCTTTGGCATGTGGAGAGCCAGTTTTTCCAACACCATTTATTAAAGAGGCTGTCCTTCTTCCAGTGCACATGTTTAGCCCCTTTTTCAAATATCAGGTGGCCGAGTGTCTTTGTAGTTGTGCTTGCATCTTCTAATCTGTTCCATTGGTCCTCAGGTCTATTTCTTTGCCAGTACCATGCTGATTTTATCACTGTGGCTTTGTAGTATAGTTTCAAGTCAGGAACTGAGATTCCTCCTGCCTTGCCATTGTTGCCCAGAATTGCCTTTGCTATTGTAGGTTTCTTCTGTTTCCAAATGAATTTTAGGAATTTTGTCTAGATCTTGAATTTAATGGTATGTTAATGGTATTTTGATTGGGATTATGTTAAATCTGTATAAAAGTTATGGGAGTATGGCCATTTTCACAATGTTGGCTCTTCCTAGTCAAGAGCAATATCCTCTTCAATCTCCTTTTTTAGTGTAGCATAATTTTCAGCATATAGGTCTTTTATATTCTTAGTTAGGTCGATTCCTAAGTATTTCATTTTTTTAGATGCTGTTGGGAAGGGCAATATTTCCATAATTTCTCTCTTGGTGAGTTTTTTTTTGTGTATAGGAATGCTATTGATTTTTGAGTGTTGACTTTGTACCCAACTACACTGCTGAATTTGTTTATTACCTCTACTAGTCTTTTAATAGAGTTTTTTGGGACTTCTGTATAAAGTATCATGTCATCTGCAAATAGTGATAATTTAACTTCTTCCTTTCCTATCTTTATTACTTTTATTAGAGACTCTCTTACCTGATTGTCCTAGCTAGTGTTCTCAGAACTACATTGAATGGGAGTGGTGATAGTGGACATCCCTGTCTTGTTCCTGATTTTAAAGTGAAAGCTTTCAGTTTTTGTCCATTTAGTATAGTGTTGGCTGTTGGTTTGTCATAGATGGCCTTTGTAAGATTAAGGCAGACACCGTGTATTCTGAGTTTCTCAAGGGTTTTTATCATGAACATGTGTTGGACTTTATCAAAAGCTTTTTCTGCATCTATTGAGATGACCATGTGGTTTTTGTTTTTGGCTCTGTTGATATGGTGTATTATATTTATTGTTTGTGTATGTTAAACCATCCCTGCATTCCTGGAATGAATCCCACTTGGTTGTGATTTATAATCTTCTTGATGATTTGCTTCATTCTATTTGCCAGTATTTTATTGAGAATCTTTACGTCAGTGTTCATTAGTGAGGTTGGCCTATAGTTCTCCTTTTTGGTTGGATCTTTCTCTGCTTTTGGTATGAGAGTAATACTTGCCTCCAGGAATGATTTAAGGAGAATTGCTTCCTTTTCAATTTCATTGAAGAGTTTAAGGAGTATTGTTGTCAGATCTTCCCTAAATTTCTTGTAGAATTCAGCTGTGAATCCATCAGGACCTGGGCTTTTCTTTGTTGTTAAGTTTTTAATTATGTTTTCAATTTCAATAGCTGATATTGGGTTATTCAAAGTTGCTATATCTTCTTGGTTGAGCTTTGGTACCTCATATGTTTCTAGAAATCTGTCCATTTCATCTGTGTTTTCCACTCTAGATGAGTAGAGATTTTCAAAGTAGGTATTCATGACCCTTTTAATTTCCATGGGATCTGTAGTAATTTCTCTTTTTTCAGTCCTTATTGTGTGAATTTGGGTTTTTTTCTTTGTTTTTCTTGATAAGATTAGGTAGAGGTTTGTCAATTTTTTTTATTCTCTCAAAAACCCAGCTTTTTGATTCTGGAAATCTTTGTGGTTTTTTTTTTTTTTAGTTTCAATTGCATTGATTTCTGCTCTAATCTTTACAATTTTCTCTCTGCTATAAGCTTTGGGTTTAACCTGCTTTTCTTTTTCTAGAAGCTTGAGATGAAGCATTAGGTTGTTTATTTGTGCTTGTTCTGTTTTCTTGATATGACAATTTATTGCTATATATTTCCCTCTTAAGACCACTTCCATTGTATCACAAAGATTATAGTATGTTTTTTCTGAATTTTCATTGAATTGTAGGTATTGCTTTATTCTTAATCTGTAGCCCACTGGTTGTTCAAAAGGTTGTTATTTAATTCCCATGTATTTATGTAGGTTTTGCAATTTCTTTTGCCATTAATTTCCAATTTCAGTGTGCTATGGTCAGATATTATGCATGGGATGATTTCAGTACCTTTGCGTTTACTTAAGAATGTTTTATGGGATAATATATGGTCTATTTTGGAGAATGTCCCATGTGCAGCTGAGAAGAATGTGTATTCTGATGTGGTTGGGTGGAATACTCTGTAAACATCTACTAAGTCCAATTGCTGACAGGTATGATTCAGTTCTGTTATTTCTTTGCTGACTTTTTGTCTAGTTGATCTATCTTTGTGACAATGGGATGTTAAAGTCACCTGTTATAATTGTGTTCTTGTGTGTTTGGTTTTTCATGTCCATCAGTATCTGTCTTATATAGTTGGGTGCTCCTGTATTTGGTGCATATATATTTATAATTGTTAGTTCTTCCTCTTGAATTTTTCCACTAAGAAATATATAGTGACCTTCTTTATCTCTTTTAATCATTTTAGGTTTTAAGTTCATGTTGTCTGCAAATAGAATAGTTAGTCTTGCTTTTTTCTGGGTTCCTGTTGCATGGACTACTGTTTTCCACCCTTTGACTTTTTAATCTATGAGTTTCCTTTTGGGTCAGATGTGTTTCTTGTATACAGCATATTGTGGGATCATGTTTCTTGTTCCATCCTGTCATTCTATTTCTTTTTATAGGTGAATTGAGGCCATTTACATTTATGGATATTACTGATATGTACCAGCTCAACTTTGCCATGTTATGTTCCAATTGTTTGCTTTCTGCTTTTCCCCCTTGTTTAATTGCTTGTCCTACCTGGTTCTTTCTGTTGTTGTTCTGGTGATTATGGTCATTTTTATCTCTATCCATTATGTCTCTCAATTCTCTTTCTAGGATTGGTTTGGTGGATGTGAATTTCTTCAGTTGTTCTTTGTCATGGAAGTATCATGTTTCTCCATTAAATTTGAATGAAAGTTTTGCTGGGTACATCAATCTGGGTTGAAAGTTGTTTTCTTTCAGGGCTTGAAATACCTCTCTCCAAGCTTGACTTGACTTGAGGGTTTGTGCTGAAAAGTCTGCTTTGATTCTAATGGGCTTTCCTTGATAGGTGAGTTGTGTCTTTTCTCTAACAGCTATTAGTATTCTGTTTTTATACAACATGTCTGGGATCTTAATTATATGTCTGGGTGTAGATTTATGTTGGTTGTGACTGTTTGGCATTCTGTATGCCTCACTTATCTGCATTTCAGCTCTTTTCCCCATGTTTGGGAAATTTTCTTGTATTACTTCTGTGAGTATTTTGGCTATGTCATTTGTATTGACTCCTGCTTCTTCACTGATGCCTGTTAATCTTATATTGTTTCTCTTGGCATCATCTTGAAGCTACTGGATTGTCATTTCATGCTGGTTTGTTATTTTTAAAAGTTCTATTCTTTCATGATCTCTAATTGCGATCCTGTCCTCAAGATCCGAAATCCTATCCTCAGCTGTAGTTAAATAGTTTTGCCAGCTTTCAATAGATTTTTTTGTTTCAGGATGTCTCTTTGAGTTTGTTTCATGAATTCTGCTTGTTTTCTATGTTGTTCATTCAAGGTTTCAATCAGTTTCCCATGCTCCTGTACTTTTTTCTCTATTTCTTCTTTATGTGTGCTGAGCAACTCCTTTACTAAGGTTGTTGTTTCTGTCTTTACATGAGAGATTTCTTCCAATTTGATTCCCTGTATAGCCTCATGGAATTGTTTTTTTATTTCACTTGGTATCTTTTCAGAGATTTCTGGTGTGTTACTTTTGAAGTCCTCTATTTCAGTGTCTCCTATACTTGCTCCTGGTTGACTAGATGTTTAGATTGTATTTTGCTTTTTCGTTTTGCCATTTTTCCCTTTTGAGTTAATATTTGGTCCTTCAGTCCCACTATTATCAACTGTTGGTAGTATGTATCTTAGGGTCCTAATGTAAGGTTAATGTTTTTCCAATTGCTGGGTCCCACAATGAAAATGTGGGCCAGTTACCTGACTTCACTTGCAGGGCTTTTTGGGTGAGTCCTATATTCTTCCTGGGATGACAATCCTAGTAGTATTGATGTAGGTCAACTTTTAGTTTCTGCTGTTACTTTATCTTCAGGTTATTCCAGGTCACCAAATCTCCCTGTCTATATTTTTTTGTGTCGGCTGAGGTCCTACTATGTCCCTGTTGTGTGCCTGTGTGTCTCATAAGCACTTTTGATTTTCTCCAATTTGTAGGAGTCCTTATTGGCACACTCCTCACCCTGCCTGATGTTCTCTGTGTGCAGGAATGAGTCACCCACACTTTTGCTAGATTCACCAAGGTCTTAGAGTTAGTTGGAGGGAGCTTTACTACTGGCCCTATTTACCCACTGTACACCTCTATTTTAGGTGCATACTCACCACACTTACTGGAGCCTGCTAAGATCCTATGTTTGGGTGAGTCCATTACTGAATCTCTCATCAAGCTAGCATGGTTAATCCCCCGTAGTCTAAGGTTCTGGGAGAAAGGGTGGGAGCTGAAGATCAACAGCTGTATTAGGTCCAGGAGGTAGGGAGTGTCCCTGAGGGGCCAGCAGGTGTCCTGGGTCTGGGCATCTTCTGAGTATGTGGGAAGCTTGGTGTAGCAGCATAGGTGGTCCTGGGCCAAGGGGTAGGCCTATGCCGTCAGTCCAGGCATCTGGGAGGTGTGCGGGAAACACGGTGCGCTGGCGTATGTGGTCCTGGGTCGAAGGGTGGGTGTATGGTGTTAGTCCAGGCATCTGTGGGACATGCAGGAAGCTCAACGCAGTGGCATACATGGTCCTGGGCTGAGGGGTGGGCTGGGGGCATCAGTGCAGGCATCCATGTGGTGCTATCTTGTTTTGAAGTCCTATATTGCTTTCATGGTATTGTTCTAAGTGGGTTCATTCTGTTTCATCCTGTTTGGTCCTATTCTACTTAGTGAAGCTGTAACTTAAACTGGTTGTTGAAGTTGTAGGAGGAATGCCAGGAGAAGCACAGGAGCATAGTGATTGGAGCTTGTTGAGGTCTTCTGTTTGGGTGAGAGGTCATAGAGTCTCCTTTCAATTCAGCACAGTTATCCACTGCAGTTCAAGGTTCTGGGAGGAGGAGTGGGAGCCAAAAATCAAGTACTTGGTCTGGGAGATGGGGAGGATGCCTAGGGCAGTGGCCATTGACACGGCATTCCTCCAGGCCAGCGGTGGTCACAAAGGAAGCCTGGCAAGGCAGGCCAAGGTCCAAGGGCGGTGTGCGTTCCTTGGGGCTGGCGGGACTAGCGCAGGAAGTGTGTGGCAGCGTGGGCCAAGGTCCAAGGGCAACGTGGCATTCCTCAGGGCTGGCGGGGTTCAATTACTGATTTCTTAATGTTTTATTTAATGAACTTTTCTCTTTATTCAAGGTAGCTGTAACTCATTACATTTTAGTAGATTTTTCTTTTGTCTAAAAAAATAAAATATTCATCTTTTTTCCTACATGAGCTCTTCAGAATTCAGGAGTTCCTATTGAATATTTTTCTTTTCAAAGCAATGCAATTATTTGCCAAAGTTCAGTAAGAATATATTATGCTTATAACAGCATATAGTTGGAAAACTGGTTTACAATCCAATGGAATGTCATATTTGAGACTGATTCAGTGAATCACATATTTCCAGAAACATTTAAACTACTAAGGTTGACCATATAAAGGCAGAACTTAGAAAGGTCTCAGAAAAACTGGCCTGGTACCTGGCTTGTAGAGGTCCCAGTCTTCTGAGTAAGCAGGATCAATTCTGGCAGGAAATTTAGGCTATTTGGGAACTTCAAAAAGAGAAGAATCTGTCCAGATCTATAGTTATTAAAAGAAAAATCTAGATTTTTGGCTTTAAAAAAAATTTTTTTTTGGTACTGGGAATCAAACTCACAACCTTGTGCTTGCCAGGCAAGTGCTTACACCACTGAGCTAAATCCCTGGCCCAGCTTTCAAGTCTTAAGAGACAACTAAAAATCTATTCTGGGATTCCTTTTGAAAAATTCAGTATGTCAAACTCAAAAAGACCCATGTAGTCAATTATTATGTTGTTTCAGTTATGTAAATAATCAGGCCAAATTGAATGAGGCCAGCTTATTTTGTATACAGCAATAAAGAAGGGCGGTAAGTATAAAGAGATTTTATGTTTCATTGGAAAAAATATATAGCGAACATTTGTGAGTTACTGATTTCTAATCTTTTTTTGAATCATTTGTTATCTGTAACTTGGACTGGATCCTGCAATTTTAAACATTTTGTCTGTTCTTGTATCTTCTTCCAGTAGCTGGCTGTAATTCTTCACCTAACATTTTCATTATTTTTTGTGTACCTTCCTGACATGGCAATTATTGAGAACTAAGACTTTCCTTTAGTCCTGATATCTTTGGAAGCTGAAGTGACACAACCTGGTATACTTGATTGTACCTCTCATGTTTTGGGCAATTTTTATGGATACTGCTATTTGCGCCTCTTGGATAATTCACAAGAACAGAGAATACCATCACCAAGGGCAGTTAAAGTGTAAAAAGTGCTTGGGTCCTGATATTTAGAAGTGTTGACTAGCTTGCCTCTGAACTTAGAAATTGGGCATATTGTCTATTAGAATCTGGCTTTATAGCCTATTCTGACCACTAATCTCTCTCTCTGTGTGTGTGTGTGTGTGTGTGTGTGTGTGTATGTTCATTTTCATAGAAATTCCCCTCATTAATGCCTGACTGCATGCATCATCAAGCAGATAACCTCTTTTTACCACATTACAATAGATAAGTTAAGTGATTCTTAATGAACAAAAGGCAACTTCAAAGAAGAGAGTATCTATTCTTCTCAGCAAAAGGAAAAATAACAAAGACTTGTCTCCTTAGTTTACCTTTAGTCAGGTTCCCTAAGCCTCTTTCTCATGTAGTCCCAGCCTTGCCAAACCTTCATTGCCAGTTTTAGCAATATGTAACTAAGTCAGTTCATATAGAATTCCTCACATTTAATGTCCTGACACCCTTCATCCAGGCAGTAAGTGATCACCTGGCCAGACTTCAGGGAGAATCTCATTAAGTCTGTTTAACTAGGATACCCCTTATCATTGATGTTCCCTTTTAGCAATTTTTCATCCACTGATCCCCATTCTGCTCCAGGTCTATAATCCGCACTTGTTCTTGTATTCTGAATTGACATCAGTTATACACTGAAGTCTCTTTTTCTATATTGTAACAGTTCTGAATAAAATCTGTTTTGCTGCTTCAGTAAACTACTGTCTAGTTCTGGTTTACTTTGACAATAGTATACAGTCTGTAAGAATAATTACTATCATGTGTGTACAGTAACAGACATTTCAATTGCATTTAAGTAAATCAGTCATATAAAATTTACATCAGTGCTTTGTGTACATATAGAATGTTCTGAGGAATAAATACCTGAGAACTTTTTGTCCTGAAAAATCAGGATATTGGAGGAGATTTATTGAGATTAGTGCTGATAGAATATAGTTGTATAAAATGGAAAGCACTGCATTGCCATGCAAATAAGAGGTGATTTTTAAGTGGTAATTTACTTTATAGTCACAGAGAACAGTTGGTGGTTAAAAATACTGTGTGCTTTTTTGATTTTGATTTATCATTGAAAAAATGTAATTAAGTAATTATTGATATTCTGAATTATAATTATTAATATTATTGAATACAGCATTAATTATTATATGCTTTTTTGGCATATTATTTGAGGAATTGAGCTATAGTATGTCTAGCTACTGAGGCAGAAATATTCATGTAGATTTAAAATTTTTAAGTTTTAAGTTTTTTTATTTTAAAGAGAAAAAATGAAATAAAACAGAAAAAAGCTGATCAGAACAAAAGAATGCAAGGAACATAGGACTTCAAAACAAGACAACAGGAAATCAACAGTGGCTACCATAATGTTTCTTGTTTTCTTCAAAATAGTTGTCCATATCTTCACACGCAATGAATTCAAGCAAAATAGTATAAAACTGATCAAAACAAAAGAATGAAAGCATTATGGGTCTTCAAAACCAGACAATAGGAAAATCAACAATGGCTACCCATAATGTCTCTTGCTTTCTTCAAAATAGCTGTCCATACCTTCACACATATAGAAAACAGACTAAAACCATCAAAACAAAGAATAAAAGCATTATTGGGTTTCAAAACAAGATGATAGATAATCAGCAGTGGCTTCCATGATGTCTCATTTTCTTCAGTGTGGCTGTTCATACCATCACACATAATAAAATCAGTTCTTGTAAACTCTTAAGGAAAAGTTCTAGGCATTTGTAAGCCTATACATGTACATCTATCCTTTCTGTATTAGAGGGAAAAACAAAAAACAAAATATAAGAAAAACAAAAAATAAAAGACAAATAACAGTAACAAAGAGCCAAAACAATAGCAACATAAGCTTTCAAAACAAAGTGGTAGGAACATAACAAAGGTTGTTATTCTGCATAGTTACCTTAAAAAAGTTACACAGATTACCAGATATAGACATGCAAAATTGATCTAATCCAAAATGTTCCTAGAACTAATAGAATTAGTAGTACAATCATCTTAACTATATTAAGTGTATGTATATAAATTTATGTCTTTTTTTTTCCCTTCCTTCTTTTCTCCTTTTCCTTATGTGAGTTATTTTTTCCCATTTGAGCAGTTTCTTACCTTTTCACAATATTTATTGAAGATTTTATATCTTATTTACTCTTTTAGTTTCTTACATTAGGGAGACCATATTGTATTGACACATGTGAATTTGATTTATTTCACTTATGAGTGGTCTCAAGTTGCATCCATTTACCTGTAAAAGCTCAATGTGATCCTTCTTTATAGCTGAGTAGTACTCCATTATATAAAAATACCACATCTTTTTTGTGCATTCCTCAGTTGATGGACGTTTAGGTTGTTTCCAAGATTTGGCTATTACAAATTGTGCTGCTATAACATGTAGGTTTTTTAAATGGATGACAATATTTTATCATGATGTTAAGACTTCTCATAAAGATCTTTTTAGTTAGCTTAAATGATATGTGACAACAGTATTTTAAAAAATTTTCAGGTGAAAGATTAGGATTTCTTTTTGAAAAGCTGAACTGTTGTATAAAGGTTTAAATGTAGATGATTTTCAATACTTTTTCTAATAATTTCTTTACTTTTGGAGAAAGAAACACATGATTTATTGTGATATATTTTAAAAATTATAGCATTAGATGTGTATCATTACATGTAATACTTTATGAAAAAAGATGAAATAAACTATTTGGTACTAAAAGCAGTTAATGAATGGCTGAGAAACATATTTACTATGTTTTTCAAATATAAAGTCACTTTTTGCTTTTATTTGGAAATGTTTGCCAATTTAATGTGTGATAGCATTCTGAAACTCATACTCAGTGAAAAGTCTTAAGTAATTTCTAGATTTACAATGACTCAAACATCCAGAATTGCCTGCAAAGGCCACCAAATATTTATTGCCATTTACAATCATTCACTAGGAATTAAGATTTTCCAGTTTGTTTAAGATTATAAAAATAGGAAACAATTGAATATGGAAAACCTTGCTATTCTTCAGAGTCTGTTATTAGGTCAGATACTGATGATTTGGTAAAAGGATAAAGTATCTAGATATTAGGACATAATAAGTATATTGACTTTTTATTCCAAATAACATATTTTATTTCAAATAACTTGTTTTAAGAAACTTCTTACCTGTTGTGATTCATGTATGCTGAATATATATGTGGACATAATATTTGTCATCTTTGTGAAAAACAAAAAGTGTTTGAGATGGCTTATAGTGAGGCAAACATACTAAATGTAATGAGCTCATGTCAAGTGTAAAGGAGCCAGTATTGTACAAATTGATGTATGGAGAGAGTACGTTACTGGTCTAAACTGTGCTGTTTATTAATTGGCAGAACTAGGATTTGGACAGTCAGTGTGGGAGTGGTCTGCTCTTTACCACTATGTCGCAGAGGAAAATATACTCTATGAGTTCCTGAGGTGGTCAACTCACTATAGGTGTGTTTTTTGTTGAAGTATTATAAAGTCTTTATCTATTTTTTTAAACATACAGTTTCCTCACAATATGCTCTTCTTCTTTGTTATTACTACTGCCAGCAAATTTTTTTTATTTTTTATACCAGGGATTGAACTCATGACCTCGTGCTTGCCAGGCAGGCACTTACACAACTGAGCTAAATCCTCAGCAGAGCCAGCAAATATTTTGATTAGAATCCTTTGAGGAGAGAAGTGGTTGCTAAGGAGAGAATTCTTTGTAGGCAGAGATGAGTTTAATGGCCATAGGTTATTTCCTTACTCTTGGACAATTTTTTATTTGGCTGTTGGGACTCAAAGATGATTCAGTTGTATTATGACTTATCACTTCTCCCAGATACCTAGCATTGCGTGTTTGTCTAAGAGTGTCATACTGAGTGAATAGCATTATCTTCTCCCATGAAAGACTCATACCAATCCTAGATACTTTTAAAACTTGAAGTGTATAAATCTGCTTTCCAAAAGTATATTAAAAAGTATTTTATGCAGAGGAATTTTCTTTTAATCAAGGTTTATTTAATTGGCTGGCTCTAAGGCAGTGTGGCACGTTGCAGAAGGGCAACAGTATGACCTTGGAAGACAGCAAAAGCCAGAGAGAGAGAGAGAGAGAGAGAGAGAGACAGAGAGAGATAGAGAAAGACAGAAGGACACACATACAGAGAATTGTAGAGCAATTTAATGTATCTTAAAATTTTGATTTCATACATTTTATTTAATAGTTTGTCTTAACATTACTATTTGTTAAAATAAATGGCAATTCAGATTTATGGTATTACTCTAAAACATTTAAAAATTAGGTTATAGAATGTCATGTTTTATCTTATTTTGACTGTGTGATAGATAGGGCTATTTCACTTTTTTTTTTTAATCTAGCACTGCCCTTTTATAGTAAAAGATTAAGTGTAACTTGATAAGAAAGTTTCAGACAGTCAAATATTCTTGAAATGTCTCAAGCTATTCAGGTTGTTACTTAGAAGTAGCGAAGAACAGAACTTAAATGTTTTTGTGCTCAGGTAATTGTTTTTCTCACAGATGGCTTTTAAATACCTGGAAAAAAAAACAGAAAAAAAGGTTCTTTACTGTGAAAATTTAATTTGTTTTGCAGTTGCACATCTTATTTTCTTGTCAATATAATAGTATATAACTTTATTTTAAAATGGATACTTTCATAATATTAATAAATGTTGAATAACTTGTACAAGGTACTTATACACTTATTTCTGCTTGTATTTCTCATAACAGTGTGAACCATGCTGACTGTTATATTTTCTTTGATTAAAAAATCAAATTAGTAATGTTAATATGTATCCCTTTGCATTACAGAAGAAAATACTCAGGAAACATCACAAGTGAAGCGAAGTTTGAGTGAAAAAGTTTCTCTCTATAGAGGTGACATCACATTGCTAGAGGTAGACGCTATAGTCAATGCGGGTGAGTAGTTCATTTTTCTGTGATGGATTTTGTTATAAATAGTGCTTTAAAATATTTTTCATAAGCAGAAATATAACTTATAAAAACATATCATTATTGGTATAGAAATATTTTATTTCTTGAATAAAAAGATGTAGAATTTATTTTATGTATTGCTGCAAGTAATGTGCTACCTAGAGTGAAAGGTGCTAAATTCAGACTAGGTACTAGACTAGTGGAAAAGTGATAAATTGTCGACAGAAATTTCTTTAGAAAGAGCTTTAGAACCTATGTGGTTGTTAACTTAGTTTTTGAGCTTATAATTAGCCAAAATAAATGTAAGTTTGTAAAACTGTTTTGTGTTTTGAATAGGTTGTAAAGAGATGATTGACCTGAATCAGATAAAAGTAAAATACAAAGAAAATTTTCTTTGGTTTTAAATCTGCAGTTGCTTGGTTTTAAGTTTTCATTTTCATTATGGCAACCATTTAAAAATAATTTTTATTATTTAAAAAATAATTGTCTAGTTTTCTTTGAATATTGGAAAATATATTATTTATGGTGGTTTATATTTGCTGTGTGTTTCATTGTGTGGCTATATATCAAGAAAGATGTAAGTTGTGATTCTACTTTAAAGAGTCAATATGAAGATATTAATGGTTTAACTTGTATTTTGTAAAGTTTGCCTCTTTCGGGATGAAGGTATAAAGTTAAATCTGGAGAGGATTTACTCACAAAGATTTAGAGGCAAGAGGGCATAGAGGGCAGAATATTGCAGTAGAGAGAACTATTTTACCATAAGATCAGTAACTATCTCAAGGGTTAAGCAGAAAAGGGCTTTTTCTTTTATAGGGAGGAATAAATGAGGCTAGGAAAGAAGAGGGTGTGGAGGAATGGGATGAGGGGCTAGCTCATGTAGACAATTGAGCAAGAAATATTCTTCCTTGAGGTCAGTTGATTCCTTGGAGGAGCCATTAAAGTCAGGTTGTTTACCTTCTGTTGATAAATTTGGTGTTTGGAAGAAGGAGAGAAGCACCTTTAATATTTGGTCCAGTCCAATTTTTAGGCATTAGTTAACCAGAATGGTAAAGGGGAGCACATAATTTAGCCAGTCATGTATGACATGATGAATAGAAATCTGGAGGCTCTGTATCTGGCTTTGTGGTGGGTTACAAGATTGTCATCCACCGTGAGTTTTATCTAAGTTATGAAGAAGGATAGTTCTTTGCAGTAAGCCACAGGACAAGTATAATTTGCTGTCATTGTTTTCTAGGAATTCACAATTCAAATGAAGTACAATATTGTCAAGTTTTTCTCTGGTGATGAGTAAATTCACACATTCTGTACAAAATACCTTGGTTGGGTGGGTGAACAGAAAGGTGTAATGAAAGCTGGAACACTGTTCAGCACTAACACAGCTCTGAGGACCTAAAGGAAGGCTGAAATCAACTCAGCTTATTCTTCCCTCAGTTGCCTTGTCAGTTACTTTGTACAGAGCTGCTTTGTTATAGTCTTAGTCTTCAGTTCTTCTCTATCTTT
Organism: Hydrochoerus hydrochaeris; assembly: GCA_004027455.1. NCBI lineage: Eukaryota > Metazoa > Chordata > Mammalia > Rodentia > Hydrochaeridae > Hydrochoerus > Hydrochoerus hydrochaeris. Next base: position 59,199 of record PVLA01000513.1, on the reverse strand, counting down.
TTCTTCTGATGCCTTGATATTTCTTCTCTCCTTTGCTTCTCTAAAGTGTGAAATTGTTTTTGAGAGTGAAGCCTGAGTCATTTTGGATAGAATTGATGCTTATGTCACTCATAGGTGCTAAAGGTTTCCTTTGTGCTCTGAGAATGAAGATTCTTTCTTTTGACCTGTGGGGGCTCAAGGAAAGATACAACTTTGAAAAGGGCCTCATGGACACCTCTCCAGTACAGTTTTAGTTGGATATTCTAAAGTTAAAAAGTTGTCAGTGATTTATTATGCTTAGAATTCTGTGAGTATGTGAGCTTTAATTTAAAACTATTTGAAAGATCCCCCTCAATATGTATCCCTTTCTTCCTTGCTTTGTTCTTGGAATTTCTAGTCATTTACCCTAGTTTTTTCCTAAGGAGTACAATTAATATCATCTGCCTGTTTTTGAAATATTTAAGACCATTCTCAAGAGTTTTATTTTTTTTCTTGTTAACATAGCATGGAATTTGCCATGTTAGTATACTCAATTTCAGAAATAATGATTGTTCTTGAATTTGTTAACTATGTACCTTGAAGCATAGAATGATACCTTTTTCACTTCACTTTACTTTAAACAAAGCATTACCTTGACCTTATATTTTTAAAAGTATTTGATACTGTATATTTGTTAAATTGAACTACATGCAATTGAATTTGTAGTGCTTGTGAACAATGGCACATTTAGCATTGGGACTTTACACAATGAATCAATATGGCTCTGGATTTAACATTTATTTATTTGATCAATAAAAATATTTTGGAGTAGTTTTTATTAAAATAAAATGATGCCACACAAAAACATTATTATTAAAAAACACTATTAACAATTGTATGACTACTTCAGATTGTTTTCACATATTATTTTGGTCTCATATATAATTTTTTAATACATGAAGCCACGTAGTGTACAAGGGTAAGATGAATTAATCTGAAGATGGCAGCAACTTTTGTTATTTCCCAAGCCACTTATCACCTTTACCTCATTTCTCTGGCTGTGATGACTATACTTTGGACATGTTTTACAAATCATGAGGATAGCCTCAAAAGGAAGGTCCTGGGCAGATGACAAAGAAATGCCAAATGTAAAGCATAATGGCTCTGTTTACACCTTTCTGCTGTGCAGTTTGTTGGTTTTGTGTGATTGGAGAGAGACAGCTATTAGCCTTTCAGGTGAACAAGACAACATGGTGGGAAACTCTGGAGCTGCCTTTAGTGAGAGGAGGCAAGAGGCAGGGCTTCAGTAAAGGTGGCAAAGTAGTGCCGTACCCCCTCCCTGTAGACTTGAAAGTTCTTTCTACATGACCGCATTGGTGTATTGAAACACACTAGTGTTAGTAGCTATGTAGGGAATTATTTGGGATTTTAAACTTCTACCTAAATGTTTTCTGAATTTTTCAAATTTCTTTAAATACTACCCAGAACAAGCCTCCCATATATTCTTCTTTCTAGGAAATTATTTATATATGATATGTTTTAATAAAATAGGTTTTATAAGTATACCCTGAAGGATAGTAGCACAAGTTTAAACTCAGATAGACCTAAACTCAAATTCAGGTTTTTATACTCAGGGTTATTTTTTTTTTGTTAAAATTTTTATTTTCAAATAATTATAGGAAATTGCAAAAGTAAATAAGACTCCCCTGTGTACCCTTCACCTCACCTATGGAAGCTTTCTATAGTGGTAGCAATATATAACCTATAGTACAATATTAAACCAAGGAAATTAATATGTACATATTACTATTTTCTAGACAGTAGACTTTACTCATATGTTTATGTGAAATGTCACCATTTTAACCTGAATTTGTGAGTATCTATGTGTACGTGTGTAGCTCTATGCAGTTTTAGTGCATGTGTAGATCCATAGAATCACACTGCAGTCCTGATAAAGAACTGTTCCATTAGGAAGAAAGAACTCCCTCATGCTATCCTGTTTGTATGCATATTCACCTATCTGCCTTCTTTATGTTCTCTATCTCCATAGCTTTTGTCATTTTAAGAATATAATATAATCTATAATGAACATGGGAATGCAGATAACCCTTTCAAGTATTGATTTAAATTTCTTTGGATATATAACCCAGAACTGAGATTGCTGGATCATATGACAGTTCTATTTTTAGCTTTTTTTGATTGTTGTTGAGGAATTTTTGTATCATTTTATGTAATGGTTTTAGTAATTCACATTCCTGCCAACAGTGTGTAAATGTTTCCTTTTCTCTGCATCCTTGTCCACACTTACCTTTTTTTTTTTTAAACAAATGCCATTTTTTTTTTTTAAATCAGTACAGGGGATTGAACTCATTGACCACGTGCTTGCAAGGCAGGTGCTTATGACGCTGAGCTAAATCCCCACCCCCAACAAATGCCATCTTAACAGCTATAAAGTGATATCTCATTGTGGTTGTATTTGTATTTCCCTAATGGTTAGTGATACTGAACACTTTTTCATGTACTGTTGGCTATATGTGTGTCTTCTTTTGAGAAATTTTTATTCAAGTCCTCTGCCCATTTTAAAATGTCTATTTCTTAGTCTTAATTTCTTCCTTCCTAATTTTGGACATTATCCCCTTTCAGTGATTTTCTCTTATTCTCTAGGTTGCCTTTTCACTTTTTTAACTGTTTCCTTTGTTTTTGTTGAACAAAAAGTTGAAATCATAGAATTTAGAGTAGAGTGATGGTTATATGATTATGATTTATCAGTTATAAATATTTTAAATAAAAAGTAATCTACACAAGTGGAATCATATAGCTGGCTGCTCTTTGAAATTCACTTTTTTTGTACTAAATATAATGTCCTTGAGGGCTATTATATGTCACATATATCGATTCTTTTTTTTAAACCTTTTTGCTTAGCATTAATCCATTGCATGATATAGCAGAAATTGTTCAATCATTCACCCACCAAAGAATATTTGTTTTCTGCTCAGTATTTTAACAGTAAAGTTCATTCATTTACATTTATATGACTATAACTTTTTATTTTTCTGGTATAGACACCCACAAATATGATTGTTAGATCATATGGTAAGTGCATGTTTAGTTTTATATGAATCTGGTGAACTGTTTTCCACAGTGGCTGTACTATTTTATATTTCTACCAGCAATGCTTGAAAGATTCAGTGTTTCCATATCTTTGCCAGAATTTAGTGTTATAATTATTCTTTATTTTAGTCATGCTGGTAGATACACAATGACATCTCATCATGATTTTAATTTGCATTTTCTAAGAATTAATGAAGCTAAATACTTTTTCATGTACTTATTTACCATATATATCTCATCTTTGGTGAAATATATATTTGTGGTTTTCTTTTTCCTTTTTATAATGGGTCTCAAGGCCATTAAAAAATCTTTGTATTTTAAATTTTAGTATTCTTGTTTACTAAATTTTAAATTTAAAAGGCCATTAAATTTAAGGCCATTAAAAAATCTTTGTATTTTAAATTTTAGTATTCTTGTTTACTAAGGTTTTGCTCTAAGTCATATCTAACATATATTAAAATGTGATACAACCACATAAACATAATTACTTGGGAACTGAATGACAGTTGGGTAGTTGACATAATGGTATGTCTCTATCATTCTCTACCTCTCTTACTTTTCTGGACATTGTATCAGGTGCTCCCTCTGCCTAAAGTATTACTTTTCTGAAGTATTTCCTTTTCTAACAATTTTATTTTTCTTTTTGAGACAGGGTCTCGCTATGCAGTTCAGGCTGGCCTTGAGCTCACTTTGTAGCCTAGGCTGGTCTCGAACTCGCAATGATCCTCCTGCCTCAGCCTCCCGAGTGTTGGGATTACAGGCATGAGCCACCACGCCCAGCTTCCTTTTCTAACAAATTCTGCTTGAATTCTTCAACATGTCACATCCGGTTTCATCCCATAAAGAGTGTCCCTGCATCCTGCTCTCTGGATCCAGCTCTGTGAAGCAGTTATAGTCTTCAGAAAGGTTTGTGGAATCTGAAAATAAAAGGGAGCTGTTCCCCATTTCCTACAAGATTTCTAGAAGACACGGTAAAACTTTAGATTCATGGAGAGTAGCTGCACGGTTTGTCTAGGCAGATGGAGTTCTAAGGAGATTTTCCTGTTCTAACATATAATAAAAGGATTGACTGATTCATACTTAATCCAAAATGACAGGGAAGTAGCAGAATGAACAGCTAGATTTAAAAGGCCTAGGCAGATGTAAAAGAGGGACTTTTGAGGTGGTCAGCTTGGAATAATGGTGGAAGACCAGTTGTCCATCACTGTGGCCTCACTCCCCACGACTTAAATTGACTGAAACTAGAGGGTAAAATAGAAATAAAGTTGTGTTATAAGAAAAAAGTTATTTTTCCATTCCAGTTTGTGGACTGAAATTCCTTTCTGTGTTTTTTCCTGTGAAATTTTTCTCTTATTTCTGTTTCTTATTTCAAGAACTGCCACTTTAGTTTTAATATCTTATTTCAGTTTTCTATTTTTAATCCTGAAGAAAGTCATATAATACAAATTTTGTTTACTCTATTTCTTTGAACAATGTCTGCTTTTGTCTTTCTGTTCCCACTCTGGCATTCTGAATTTGTATATATTGCATTTTCGGACTGGTTCTGTATCTCTCTTGACATTCCTTTTACCAGTCATCGGTAGATCTTCATAGAGTATATGCCACATTGCTTGTTTAATGCTGTAGAATCACTCATTCTTATCATTTTTAGCCTTTATACTTAATTCTTATTAGCTCAGCCTATAAAAAATTAAAATGTTTTCCTTGTACTTTATATATAGTAGATCTTTCTCTGGACAGCTAACCTGCTAAATCACCAGCAAGAAAAACACATATTTTCAGAGAGATTCACATCTTTCAAAGTTTAAGGAATTCCACTTCTTCTGTGTTGCCCCACGTTTACCTTTCTAAGAAGAATATTTGGTTACATAACATCTCTACTGTAAACTTTCCAAAGGCTGTCTCTTCCTTGAAGTGCTTACTCCTAGCATGTAGTATAAGATTTCCCATTATTTATCCTTGGGCAATAGTTTTTAGTTTCACTTTTCACCATGTGATGGTTTGGATTAAATATGTCTCCCAAAAGGTTCCTCAGTTTAGAGATGGGTCTTTTGGAAGGTCATTAGATCATGAGGTGCTAAGTTCATCAACAAATTAACTTACTGATGAGTTCATAGCTGAATGTGCTATTAAGAAGAGTAAAAACTAAAAGGGATACAAATAGGGATGCAAGAAGTAAAATTACTTTTACTTGGAAAACTGAGTTTGGGGCAGATTAGTAAGAAGGAAAGACAATTTTATTTTTACTCTCCAGCACAGGACATGATGCAATTCCTGAAAGTTAAATCTCTTGTCTACATTTAAGATTTCTCTTTTATTGCACCTACATTATATTCTATGCATAATGTAAGTGCTCAGGTTTGTTTTTTTAAATTGTAAAATGGTAAATTTTGTGCTTATCTTCAAGGTTGGCTTAAGTGTATAATTGCTTTTTAAAATTTGAAAAGGTTAAGGATGTGTTTTATATTAAAATGAATGAAAAAATAAAAATTGTAAGATACCTCTAAAATCCAGATAATTATTAGAAATTACTTTGAAAATTTGTGTTCTTGTAAATTGGAGAATCAAGAAGAAATGGATGAACTTCTGCATACACATAACCTACCAAAATTGAACCAAGAAGATTAAAAAACTAAACAGACCAATAGCAAGTAATAAAATTGATGGAGTAATAAAAGCTATCAAATAAGAAAAAAACCAGGATCCAGTGGATTAATGTGAAATTTTATATTTTTAAAGAACTTAATACCAGTGTTTCTCATATTTTCACATATAGTAGATACAGAAGGAATGCTTCCAAATTCATTCTATAAAGCCAACATTATCTTGATACCAACACCAAAGACTAACCCTCCAAGAGAAATAATAAATTGCAGAACAATACTCTTGTTGAACAGAGATGCAAAAATTCTCAGTAAGATAAGTAAGACAAGTAGACTCAACAACACATTAAAAGGATCATTCACCATGACCAAGTTGGTTTCATCCTAGGAATACAAAGATGAACGTAATGTAAATAAATGTAATACACCACATAAATAAATTTAAGGATAAAAGTCATAGGATCATCCCAAAGATGGAGAAAAGATCTTTAACATTTTTCAGCATTCTTTCATGATAAAAACCTCAATGAAAATAGGTATAGAAAGATTTTACCTCAAAAATAAAATGGTAATTCAGCAGTGTAGCTGGATACAAAGTCAACACTCAAAAATCAATAGCATTACTTTACACAAAAAACTCACTGAGAGAGAAATTATGGAAATATCACCTTTCACAATAGCATCTAAAAAAATGAAATACTTAGGAGTCAACCTAACTGAGAATGTAAAATACCTATATGCTGAAAATTATACTACTCTAAAAAAAGGAGATTGAAGAGGATATTAGAAAATGAAAGGATACTTCTTGCTCTTGGTTAAGAAGTACCAATATTTTGAAAACAGTCATATTGCCAAAACTGTTATACAGATTTAATGCAATGCCAATCAAAATGCCATTAACATATCTCACAGATCTAGAGAAAATATTCCTAAAATTCATTTGGAAACAGAAGAAACCTAGAATAGCAAAGGCAATTCTGGGCAATAAAGGTAAGGCAGGAGGAATCTCAGTTCCTGACTTGAAGCTATACTACAAAGCTACAGTGATAAAATCAGAATGGTACTGGCAAAGAAATAGACCTAAGGATCAATGTAACAGATTAGAAGATGCAAACACAACTACAAAGACACTCAGCCACCTTATATTTGACAAAAGGGCTAAAAATGTTCACTGGAAGAAAGATGGTCTCTTTAATAAATGGTGTTGGAAAAATTGGCTTTCCATATGCCAAAGACTGAAACTAGACCTATTTCTGTTACCATGCACTAAACCAAAATTAAAAGATCGATATATTAAAATAGAAACACTAAATCTATTGTGACACAAGGTAGATTGAAATCTTGAAGACATAGATGTGGGCAAAGAGTTCATGAACAAAATGCAAACTACATGGGAAGTACTTCAAAGTATCAACAACTGGGATCTCATCTTATTAAAAAGCTTTTGCACTTTAAAAGAAATCACCAACAAAGTGAAAAGAAAACCCACAGAATAAGAAAGAATTTTAGCCAGCAATCCCTCAGATAAATGAGTTCTATCCAGAATATATAAAGCATTGAAAAACATACAGCCTCTCAAATTCAAAGATCCTCTCCAAAAATGGGCATCTGAGATGAATACACATTTCTCAGATGAAGATATACAAATGGCAAATAAATACATGAAGCAGTGTTCAATATTACTGGTCATTTGAGAAATCCAAATTAAGACAATACTGATTTTATCTCACTCTGGAAAGAATGGCTACCATCAAGAAATCAACTGATAACAAATGTTGGTGAAGCTGTGGGGGAAAAAAGAACACTTCTCCACTGCTGGTGGGAGTGTAGACTGGTGCAGCCACTGTGGAAATCAGTGTGGAGATTCCTCAAAAACCCATTATTGGAAGTCTCATTCAATCCAGCTATTCTTCTGGGTATTTTCCCAGAAAAATTGAAAAGGTCATGTCACAGCGATATATGTGCCCTCGTGTTTATAGCAGTGCAATTTGTGATAGCTAAATCTTGGAAATGACCCAGATGCCCATCAACTGCAGAATGAATGAAAAAGATGTGGTATTTTTATACAATGGAATATTATTCAGCTATAAAAAGGATGATCTTCAGGCTTTTATAAGTAAATGGAGGCAACTTAAGATACCCATAAGTTAAATAAATCAGACTCACATTTGTAAATATTGTATTGTCTCTCTAGTATAAAAAATAATAATAAAAACTGAAAGAATAATAAGATCCAAAATGTATAATAAATATTATAATAATGAAAGGGAAAGAAAGTGCTTTAAAGGATATAACTCTATGTATGTTTAAGTGTGCAAGATAATCATACTAACTTTTTGTTAGTTCATCAAACAGAATAGTTTCTACTGTCATTGTCTGATTGTCCACTTTCTATGCTTTGATTTTGTAACTTGAACAACTACTTCTAAGATAACAATATGTAATTTATCAACTAGTGATTTCTTACTGTTTTTTGAAATTCTGTATTTCTACTCTTTTTTATATTTTGCTTTATTTCTCTAAATAATTAAAAATGTTGTATAACAAATTCACAGGTAACATCATACCAATAGAGAGACAAGTTTACAGTGATTCCTTTAAAATTGGGAACAAAACAAGATGCTTTCACCACCTCTGATTAATGTACTACTTGAAACTTTACTCAAAGCAATAAGAGGAAAAAAATAAAAGGGGTACAAATCAGAAAGAAATGAAATTATTTCTATTTGCAAATGATATGGTTCTTTACATTGGTACTCTAAAATATACCACCTGATGACTTTTAGATCTGATAAACTAATTCAGCCAAGTAACAGGATACAAAATCAACCTTAAAATCAGAAGTGTTTCTATATACCAATAATGAACCAACTGAAAGAAATCAGGAAAATTATTCTATTCACATTGGTTTTAAAAATTAAGTACCTGGGAATCAACCTAACTAAGGAGGCAAAAGCCCTGAACAGTAAAAAATGCAGAACACTGAAGAAAGCAATTGAGGAAGACATTAGAAAATGGAAAGACCTTCCTTTTTCCTAGAGCAGAGGAACTAACATTATGGATACAGCCATTTTGCCAAAAGTGATATACAGATGTGATGCAGTCCCTATTAAAATACTAAGAACATTCTTCACAGAGCTACAAAAAAATAATCCTAAAATTTATATGGTATTAAAAAAAAAACCTCAGACAAGCCAATGCAGTCCTGAGCAAAAGGAGCAATACTGGAGACATTATAGTAGATTCAAAATGTACTAATAAGGCATAGTAATAAAAACCACACAGTAGCCAGGGATTTAGTGGTACAGTATCTGTCTGGCAAGCATGAAGTCCTGACTTCAATTCCTGATACCAAAAATCCAAACCAAACCACATGGTACTGACACAAAAAATAGGAAAGCAATGGGATAGAGCAGAGAACATAGAAATAAACCAAAACAGCTAGAGAGTTAAAACATACTCTGGAGAAAAGACAGATTCTTTAATAAAGGGCACTGCCAACTGTGGTGGCACATGCCTCTAATCTCTGTACCCAAAACATTGAGGCAGGAGGATAATCATGACTCCTTGAGGCACACTTGAGGCAGCCTGGACTACATAATGAATTCAAGACCTGACTTAACTACATGGCAAGAACCTGTCAAAACAACAAAAACAAACAAAACAAAATGAAACAAAAATAATGCAAAAGAGGTGGGAGCAGTGCTGAGGTTGGAATCATTCCCTTGGTCAAAGCCTTGAGTTTTCCACTTTCTATTCACTTCTAGAGCATTCATGAAAAGCTAAATCAAACCAAAACAAACAGATGATGTGGGAAGAACTAGACATCCACATACAGAAGACTGAAACTATATCCCTACCTCTCACTCTACACAAAAATCAAATCAGAATGGGCTAAAGGCTTAGATATAAAATAAGAAAGTTTGAAATTGCTGGAAGATAATATGAGGAAAACATCTGAAGCCATAGGTATAAACAGAGACTTTCTGAATAGATTTCTAGTCACAAAGAATATTATAATAAGTATCAATAAATGGAATTACATCAAATGAAAAAGGTTCATCACAGCAAAGGAAACAATAATGAAGAGACACAGAATGAGAGAAAGTCTTTGATAGGTGTCTAGAGAACTAATGTCTAGAATATATGAAGAAATAAAAAAATTACCCCCCTCCAACAAATAACTCAATCATAAATTGAGCTAATGAACACTTTATAAAGGAAAGGACAGTGGCCAAGAAGTGTATAAAAATTTTTCAGCATCTTTGGCCTTTAGTATAATGCAAATCAAAACTACTTTGAGATTCTGTTATACCCAAGTTGGAATGTCTGTTATCAAGAACACAAAACCCAGTAGATTTGGCATGGATGTGAGGGAAGAAAAGTCTCCTACATTGTTGGTGGGAATGTAAACTAGTACAACTACTATTGAAACTACTGTGGAAAGTCCTGAAAATTCTAAAGATAGAAAAACCATTTGAGCCATATATAGCTGGTGTGGCTTTATTTCTGAAAGGATTAAAGACAGTACACTATAAAGACACATGCATACCCTTGTTTATAGTGGTGTGATTCACAATGACTTAAGCCTAGATTACTATAAACAGAAGAACAGATACATACACATTAAAATACATGTATACAATTGTCATGGTTTATGTCAGTGGCCTGCAAGCCTCATGCAGTTATGTGTTGTGATTGGTTCATTGTTTAGCACTTGGATTGGTGGTATGAGTGTTACACCTGCCTAGGGGTGGAGCTAGTATATGATGTAATAGTGGGAAGGAGGTGTGTCTCTCTCTGGTGCTTGTTCCTGCTTGCTGTTTGCAGCTGCCATGAACTGCTGCCCCACTATGCCATCCTGCCTTGGAGCCAACTGAGTATGGACTGAAACCTCCAAGAAATGTAAAAAATAAACTTTTCCTTCTTTCATTTTGGGTGTCGGGTATTTCATCCCAGCAATGAGTAAAAAGTAACTAAGACAACAATAGAAAATTTTTTATTCACATGTTATTTTCAGGAAATGAATGAAACTAGAGACCACCATATGAAACAAAATAAGCCAGACTGAGAAAGTTAAATATGACATGGTTTCTCTCATGTAAGAAACTTAAATGAATAATAATAAAAGAGAGCTAGCAAGAAACTAGAAGATAGATTTTTAGAGAAGCGAGAAAGAGAATAAATAATTTGGGATAGGAGTGTAAAGGGAGAAATGATATTGGGTTTGAAAATTAGAAGATATGCTAAGTGCATGGTACCAGTTTTCCAAAATGAGCTTCATCATTTTGTATTGCTAACATTCTTTATTATCAAAACCAAAAAAAAATACAAATATGCTTTGCTGCAGTTTAATTCTTATAATTGTAACACTTGTCAGAGAATGGTGTAGTCATACTTAAATAAAAACTGAGCCTTTCAGTGAGGCTAACTGGCATTTTCTGAAACTCAAGGTGGTTTTTTTTTTGGTACCAGGGATCAAACTTCAGGGTTGTATTTTACTGTGTATACTTTTATTTGAAATACAACATGCTTTTAAAATATAGTTTTAAAATTAATAAAAATTTAAAAATTGTACACAGTTCTATTAATTAAGCTGAAGAAGATGTATATTTTATTTGTTATATATATGGGTGCTGTGGTTTGAGTATGTCCTCCAAAGTGAATTATGTGTGTTTCTTTTCTTAACTTTTCTGCAATTAAGTCCTGATATGTGTAAGGAGAGGGAAAAGAGACACATTAGATATTGAACTGAAATCTTTAATTCATATAAAAATCAGGGTGTATAGTGGGGAGAAATAACTTATCAGTAGACAGTATATATCCTTAAATTTTCATGAGGCGTGGATCTATTTAACATTAGGAAATTCAGAAAACTTACTGATTTTATTAACTTTGTTTTTGGTGAACAGGTCCTTTATGAAGTGAATTCTATATACTTAAAAATGAAATAATGCTTGATATTTGAGACTAACAATATTATTTGTAGGCCAAATGTGCTTTTTGATTGACAAGGGTTTATTAAATTTGGTGTTATGTGACAAGGTTTGGCAATTTTAATAAGAAAGGTTGAATGATATTTAACATTCTTCTTTAGCTTTCTAGTTATTGAAACAACCAATTTTTAGAACAAGGAAGTAGGGGGCTGGGGATTTAGCTCAGCAGCATAAGTTCCTGCCTTGCAAGCGCGTGGTCATGAGTTTGATCCCTGGTACCGATTTAAAAAAAAAAAAAAAGAACAAGGAAGTAAAAAATCGTATTTTTGAAACAGTACAAAAGCAGCAACTGCTTCACTACTTATTTCATTTTGTTAGCAAATTTATAGAAGCAAATTTATAGCTTGAAATTTGTCCAGCTTCTTTTGACCTTGAGTTGCAATCTGAATTGCTTTGTTAAATTTTAATTTCATGACACATCACATATTCTGTCGTGTCCAAAATTAAACTTCAAAGTAGAGTTTTATTTTCCACATTGGGATTATGAACAGAATAAATTACCAGGGAATTATGTTGAAATGAATGTGTAAGTATAGGGTGTTCACTAGGCTAGCTACACCTCTCCACATAAACAGCTTGTTAATGTGCAATCAGTCATTGGAGTTGCCATGAACTTGGAGCTTAATGAACAGGTGGAGAAAAAGGATGAATCCCAATCCAAAATGGATCTGACAGCTTATCAGGCAGTTTCACTGATCACTAATCCATTTCATTTGGCAACTTAATTTATCACACAGTTATAGTTTTCATCCTATGGGTTTCCAGGTGGAAATTAATTCAAAAACATGTCCATTATCACTGGGTTGAAGAGTCCTCCTTAATCTTTGTGAGGACACTTACAAATAAGTTGTTTTAAATGCATAAACCAGTTTCTCTTATAATTCCATTTGTGTCAAATCCCTCTTAAATATTTGGATACTGCTGTCATTTCATGGTATGATTATGACATTGAATCATGTTTTGTTTATGAAAATTTCTAAATAAAATAATTTAATTCATTGGTGAGGTAATTACTAAAATATATTAGATAATTGTGAATATAATTCTGTTTTACATATCACAAACTTTTGCTTTTGAACTTGTTTTATAGTTTCCATAGCAAGAAATATTGAACAGATATTATTTCTTCAAAGCTCATAAATTTATATCTTCTGAGTGCTTACAAATTCTTTCATTAGACTCATTATTTTTTAAATGGATCTGTTAAAGCAATATTTGTTGACAGTAGGGAAGAAATTTGACCTGCCTTTTATAGTTTACACTGACTCTGGTTGGAATTGATAAAAATGAGTTTCATTAAGCGGGCTTGGCTAAGTTTACAATGATTTCAAAACAGAAACAAATTTTCTCACTTTTTAAAGACTTGATTTATAGTGCATAGGAAGTTAAATTGAATATTGATCCTTGAAAAGCAAATGTGTCCTGTAAAAAAAATGACAGAACAAAAGAGCACAATAGAAGATGATAGAGTGATTGATTGTGTAAAGCCTAGAGATAGGCACCTCCCCTTTCTATATTATCTTCTCTAGGTATCTAGAGCTCTGAGAGGGTGACAGTGATGAGATTAGTTGCACCCTGGCATGAACTGTTACATTGTATGAGAAGATTGAGGAAGGCCAGTAACAAATCATTTCTTAGAAGGAATTTGAGAAATGAAGAATAGGGCACAAGATCAATAAGATCTATGCTATAACTCCAGGAAGGGACACCAGGGAATTTTTTATAATTTCTCAAACGCTGAAGCACCTTCAAAAATATTTAAGTCAGTGAAAACTAATCAAGATAACAGAAAACTACAAAGAGGCATAATGCTGTCATTGATTGGATGTGTCAGGTAAATCGTGGCTATCATTCTTATGGCCAGGCTTATGAAAGTAGTATCTTCATAATCTAGAGGGGTGCAGTGTGAAATCATCCTGGCCTCCTTCCCAAGTGCCCTCTCTGAGTGTTTGGCCTTTTTCCCTGGAACATAGTCCAGACCTGTCACCTTGTCATTTTAGAAACAAGGCTTTCATTTGGATTTAAAAGAAAATGGTCACTGATCCAGTGGGAATCAAATGAAAAGAGAAAAATATGTAAGGCGTTGTTTAGCTTTCTCCTTTTTTCCTGTAAGAGCAATGATTGTGTTGAACTTTCGTGGGTATCAGAATCACCCAGAAGCTTCTGCCTCTGTTGTTGCTGCCACTGATGATGATAATACTGGCAGTGACAATAATGGCAACAGGAAAAATATAAAACAAAAGGGAGAACCACAAGTAGATCCATTACTTTACACCATTTCTGATTTTATAAACTGTTGACACTATAACTTCTTAGTAGTTGATAAAGTGTTTCACATATTATGTAAGTGGAAGATAGTAAAATGCCACTAAGATGTTACTGAGTGAAATTTGAGGATCCTATATTAAAAGACAAAAATTTCTCAGGTTGTATTTATGTTCCAGGAGAAAGAGATACTGCCTGGAAATTTTTTATATGTATTTAAGTATATATGTGTGAACACAATATTAGTATTATTAAATTAGTGATATTATTAAATATTAGTAATTTGTAGTATTTGCTACATATATGTTCTCTTATTTATTTGGTTATGAGTTTTAGTTGTACAAAATGTTTTCCTTTTTTATAATTGAATGTTCTGAACTTTTTCTTGATTTATAGTATTTCTTCAAATTTTAGAAGGCACTAGAATGGTATGGATAGAACCCAGAGGATTTGAGACTAAGTCTCAAATGGTGAATTTGTTGGACTCTGTCACTGGCATCCTTTCTGCGTAGTAATTTATAAGCTTTAAATCTGAATATTGACTCACTCCTCTGTTGCTTAGCTAAGGAAAAATAGAAAGAAATCATCCTTAAGAAAAAATTTGAGGATTTCTGGCTTATAAAAACACTCCTTTTGATGTTTGAATGGAACTTTTAAGTCTAATTTTTAAGCAGTATTATTTTGGTGGAGGTTAACAATGGAAGAAACACCCTAGAACTGGCTATTAGCCCCTGCATTTCTCTAAAATTCATGGCAAAAAAATAACTTTCCCAGATTTTCCTTTTTTTTTTTTTGTCTCACTGTTCTTCTCTAGATGATCTAGATCTAGCTTATTGTCTACAGTTATACAGGTTTTTCTTAACTACAGTAGTTTTCTGTAAAAAGACTTCTATAAGTATATGAGTATTCAGTTTTCTTTCATGAATCCAGTATTGAACTGAAAAGCATATTATAAATGACAATTTGATAACTGATTTTTTAACACCTGTCCATATTATTACTGTTGATGTTTCAGGCATTTCTGTAGCATACCTGAACTGATGTTAAAAACATCCTGAATAAGAGAATCCTTGCAATTAGAGATATTTATTCTTTTAACTTACAAATGTTAAGAACCTACTGTAATGCTGGTTGTTTTTGACTTTCTTATTTGAAATTTTATGTTAAGTAACTTATGGTAAGATTTTTAATGCTAGAAAGGAAGGTATATGTATTCATTTTTCTTGCTTGACTGAACAGGAAAATTTGGGTTTTATATAGGCATAAGCTGGTAGCTATGCTGAATTTAAGATAGTATTTTGATTTTATAATGTTAATGTGTGATAATTTGTTCAAATATGGTACCATATTTATTAGAGCTTAATTTAAGCATTGAGGTAAGCATGGAAATGGGAAAACTCTAATTTTGATACGGTTAGGAGCTCATAGTCTTTATAGATTAGGAAGTTGGATAGTGATCTTGTCACAGACTGTCTTATAATTTTAAAGACTGAAATGAGTGGAAAAGTAATTCAGGACAGATGCTTCATTTACAGATGGGGAAACAGCCTAGAGGGAAGAGTAACACAGTCGAGGACGTGCAGGCCACATGTGGCAGAAGCACGAGTAGACTCAGGTCTCCTGACATTATTTTCTTTGATTTAATTCTGTGTGCTACTTATCATACTTAATAATTCAACAGAAACTTGACATGTACTTCATGATATGAAATTGATACTCTAGGTTGAACTCTGGAGGTCTTTAGCACTCATTTTTTCTGTAATTTTGAAACAATGTAGTTTGCATTAAAATATACGGTACATTTTTTAATCTTTTGAAATTTTTGGTTGGATGAAACATGGATGGTAGCCAAAATTTCTGACTGTGGTAGTACAATTTGGTATGATTAAACTACTGAAGTTTTGTATTCCATTGCTGCTGATTAATTTTGGTTTGTTGTTGATTAGAGAAAGGAAACACTTCTACAGAAATGTTTTCTTCTAGCAATCCTTGAATGTTTTTCTGTTGATCTCCTTTTACCTGAAATGATAAAAATAAAAGATGTCTTTAAATAAAAGTATTGATCTTTTTTTTTGCATGAAAATATCTGAGTTGTTAAATTGCTTTATTAATTTTATGTCTTAGGAATATACTTCTATTTTTTAAATTCTTTTACATTGAAAATCTGTAACTGGTGTGAGTTATTTCAATTACTATTTTAAAGTTGGTTTTCTTTTAATTCAGAGACACTGATGAATCCCCTTCTTTAATTTCTTCCTGTTGTATAAAAGACATATTTTCTTGATTTTTTAAGGCTATCAATAATATTATATATGTCTTTTTGGACTAATTCAGGCCTCTGTCATTGGTTAAGTTTCCTAACCCTAATAGTTTTGCCTACTCTCAGAAACTGTTTTGTAAAATAAATACATTTATGCTCGCTGTAACACTAGTGTTTTGGATTTGAATCCTCTCTTTTTCTCACTTACTATCTAATTAAGGTAACAACCTCTCTGAATGTTTCCTTCTCTTTAAAATGGAGATCATGAGTCTTGGATCATTGTGAGAATTAAGTAAAATGCCTGCATCCTGGCACAATTTTCAGTGCTTATAAATAAGAACTATAAAAATATTGTGCCTAGGGGAAAATATAGAAAACTATTTTGAAACATTATTCCTGTTAGCATTGTCTAATTAATCCACACTGTTTCCCTCATCAGTTAATCTGCAGCTCTTTTTTTCTTATAAAAACGATCTGGGACCTCTCATTAGAAGACAGCTATAAGAAGGTTCCCAAAAATGATCCTATTAAAGCTTATTTATTTTCTTGTATGATAACATGAATAGTTCCTTTTCAAAGGGTATCAGGATAAATATTTGAAATTTTTCTTCTGGCCAATTCTCTGATCCTGGGAACAGTACAGATTTGAACAGGAGATAATAAATGGACAGATAATATCTTGTGTAGAAATTCTGTACAAGTATATAAGTATATAATAACTCCATCTGCTTACTTTTCACATTTGTCACCTTGACTTTTCCATTTTAGACTCCTGTGGTGATCATATGCTCGTCCCTGTGAAGTGTGTATCTGTCAAGTCCATAAAACTCATTTCTAGTGTCTGATAAATACATTGGCTGGCCATTCAGCATTAGACACTGCTTGGTGTCTTTTTTTTTTTTTTTTTCTAAATTGTAGTTTAACTCAAATGTGTTGCCAGGGATTCCTTTTGGATTATAGCCTCACCAGCATTTGTTATTTTTTATTTCTTGATGATTGCCATTCTTTCTAGTATAAGATGGAATCTTGGTGTTGATTTAATTTGCATTCTCTAGTGGCCAGAGATGCTGTCTTGGTTACTTTTCTCTTGTTGCTGAGACAAAATACCCAACACCCAAAGTTAAAGAGGAAAAGTTTATTTAGCTAACAGTTTGTGGAGGTTTCAGTTCAGCTGGCTCCATGGCAGGGTGGCATGGCAGAGGGGCAACAGTTCAAGGTACTAGAAGACAACAAAGCAACAAGAGCAAAAGGGAGGAAGATCAAGCCTCTTTTCCCTTGTATTGTAAGCAGGCTATGCCCCTTGGGTGGGTGTAGCACTGGCACCATCTCCATGCCCTCCTCTTGCACAGATTGAAGGTATTTACAAAGTAAGAACACTGGCCCCCTGCTGAACACTTAAACTTCTTTATTTTCTCAAACTGACACAATGACAACACTCTAAAGCAGTGCTTGTCTTCTATACAGCAAAATGCAAAGCTGCTGAGTTACTTAGTTAGGCTTCTAGACTTATATTATTGCAATATATCAACCATAACTGATGTGGAACATTTTTTTCCCTATATTTGTGTCCATTTGTACGTCCTCCTCTGTCAAGTGTCTGTTCATTTTACTTGCTCATTTGATTGGGTCTTTGGTGGTCTACTTTTTTAAAAGTTCTTTATATATTCTAGATATTAGTCCTTTGTCTAAGGAATGTCTGGAAAACTTTCTTCTCTTTTGTTTTTTGTTGGTACTGGGGATTAGTTTATGACCTTGTGCTTGCCAGGCAGGCACTTGTGCTGCTGAGCTAAATCCCCAGCCCCCATTTTTTTTTCTCATTTTGTAGATTGTCTCTTCACACTATTAATTGCTTCTTTGGCTGTACAAAATTTTTTAATTTGCTGTAGCTTTAATCCCATTCATTGATTCCTGCTGTTATTCTTCTGTAACTGCTTTTCTGTTTAGAAAATCCTTTCCTATACCTATAACTTCAAGTGCATTACCTATTGTCTCTTCCAGTAGGTTCAATGCTTCTGCTTTAATGTTTAGATCTTTGATCCATTTTGATTTTAATTTAGTACATAGTGAGAGAAATGGGTCCAGTTTCAATCTTCTGCATACAATTATTCAGTTTTCCCACACCACTTATTGAATAGGCTGTCTTTCCTCAACTTATGCTTTTGACCTCCTTTGTCAAGGATTAAGTAGCTGAATGTGTCTAGAGACATTTCTGTATCTAAATGAAAAAATCAGACACCAAAGGTCAAATAAATTATATTTCCATTTATATAAAATATTCACGAGTGGCTGCTGCCCTTCTCCCTCCAATGGCGGCAGGAGCAGCCAGTCCTCGCCACCAGCAGCTTCCACTTCTGGATGTCCTGCCACGTGCAAGGGGACCCCAGACCCTTCCACAGGAACTTCAGCGAGGCCAGCATGTGCTTCATGGTTTTAGAGTCTCCAGAGCAATTGCCACAGGGCTGGGTGTTTCACATGGAAGGGCAGGAAGAGTAGATGGGTGGGTACGAGAGTGGGTATTTCTGCCCTTCAGAGCTGCCAGAAACTTCACAACCGCCATCCCCGTTTGGGCACAAAGGAGCACTGGGTATATTACTAGTACTTTATTACTCTTTTAGAATCCCAAATTGAGATTAAAAGCAAGAGAAAAGGGCCATGGATTCGGGAGTGAAAGATGGGAAGGCAGCATTTATATGCCTGTGCCTGCCACGTTTGGAGGCAAGACTTTTAAAGATAATGCAGAGGACATTATTGTGATCAAAGCTCTCAGCAGTCCTCCACCCACTTTCTCATTTATGCAAAATGAAATGCTCAGAGAGGTGACTTTTCCAGTCACTACAAATGGTTAATTCAGAGGCTAAAAGTCAGATGCTATGTGGTTGAATGCGTTGTATACAATATGCCCACTACAAGGTTCTGAGTTAAACATTTTTCATTGTGCATTAAAGGATGGCTTCTGAAGAGTGGAAGAAGTATGTTGAAGCATCTAAAGTAACAGTTTTTTTTTGTTTTTTGTTTTTTTTGAGACAGGATCTTGCCATGTAGTTCAGACCAGCCTTGAACTCACTGTGTAACCCAGGCTGGCCTCCAACTCACAGGAATCCTCCTGCCTCAGTCTCCCAGTGCTGGGATTACAGGCATATGCCACTTGCCCAGCTAAGTACCTGTTGTTTGTGTCTTGTAACTAGTGATACCAATGAGTGTCAGGTTCTTCATAGAAGTTGTGTTATTTTTGAAAATTGAAAATTTCTTTTAGAGTTATATGGAAGAAGAGACTGTGTTATAAATGGTAGGATGTTGCAATTTCTAAAAATGTAAACTATAAACCATTTAAATCCTTTTGGCCACTTCAGTTCATCAGATTAATTGATCATGAACAATACATGCCAACTAGCATGTTTGGAATTATTTTTAAAGAATTTTGTTTCCAGGAGACCTTACACTGTTTCTTTTGTAATGCTGAATATCAAATCCAGGGCCACTAATACACCAGACAACTACCATTAAGCTAAACCTCCAGCCCTATATTATTTCTTCATTTAATATTTTTTCCCAGGATACTTAACTGATTCTTTAATATCTAAACCTCAGACATCTGTTTTTCAGTGTTACTAAGTTTTGTAAGCACCAAATTGCTTTGATAAAAATAGTATTTTAAGAAAAAAGAATTCAGAACAGGTAATCGAGATGGCAGAATTGTAGTAACAAGGAATAAGGGAGTCCTGTTTGATGAGTATGAGATTTTCTTTTGAGGTGATGAAATATTTTGGAACTAAAGAGGGGTGGTTACTGTACAATACTGTTAATGTGCTAAAGGCTATTGAATTGCTCATTTTAAGAGGTTAATTTATATTACATGAATTTCACTTCATAAAAGAATAACTAGACTCACAGAATTTAATGCAAAGCAACAGTGATAAAAATGGCATGGTACTGGAACAAAAACAGACATGGGAATCAATGAAACTGAAAAGAGGATACAAGAATCTTTCTACATGTTGACAGGAATGTAAACTAGCAAGACCATCATAGGAATCTGTATGGAGATGTCTCATAGAACTAAAATTAGAAATTCCATATGACCCAGATACCCCCTTTTAGATATCTTCCCCAAAACTTAATATATCATACTAGAGTGATACATATATACAGTGATACATATATAGTAGCACAATTCATAATAGTTAAATCTTGGAAGTAACCTGTATATGCATCAACAGGTTATTTGATATATATATATATGTGATACCTACGCATAATGGAATACTACTCAGCTATAAAGAAGGACAAACTTGAGACATTTGTATGAAAATGGGTTCTCCTGGAAAATATGTTAAATGAAGTAAACTGGACACACAAGCTTAAATACCACATAGTATCCCTCATTTGAATAAGGCAAAATGCAAACAAGTAGAATAATAAAAGATGGATAGAAGGAGGCAAGGAGATGGATTCTTGCAAATGGGAAGTGGTCCAAGATACCACAGGCAAAGCTTGAGGGTGAGTGGAAAGGAAATAAGTAGAATAAAGACACATCATGTACAGGAAACTAATAACCTCAATGAATAAACATTGCATACCATAAACATGCTAGAATTAATAATATCAATAAGAATGAAAAAAGAAACTGTAGGAGGAGGGTGGGAGAAGAAAGGGTTAGGGAAGGGCATTAAAGAAGGTGTGTTATGTATATGTACCCACCGTCAAGATGATTGTAAACTGCATGTACTGCAAATCCGTGTTTAAATACATTTTTAAACAAAAGATTAATTTTGTATTATATGGCTTTCACTTTAATTAAAAAAATAAAAGTTACAGAATTTAGTGTGAACTTCTTAAACATTGTTTATTCACTTTAATCTTCTGGAGCAAACATTACATAATTTCAGGTTTAGGCAGTCTTTCTTGAGGTAATAGCACTTTTAAAGACATCATTTTTGATGATGCTTCAAATGCAAAGATCATGTTTTCATTAAAGTTAAGAGAAAAAACCCCAGAAAATTAAAATCACCTTAGTCGTACTACTTAGAACTATTTTTATTTGTTTTTTTTGTTGTTGGTACTGGGGATTGAACTCACAACCTTGCACTTGCCAGGCTGGTGCAATTCACATACTATATATGTAAGCATATATTTATGAAACATGTATCACTTGGAATAGTGTTTTATAACATATTTAATTGTTTAATGATGCACTGGTAATAATTTTTTCTATTTTCTGTCCAGGTTAAATATCTCTTATCCAAAATGCTTGGGACCAGAAATGTTTCAGATTTCAGATTTTGAAATATTTGCATATATTCTACCAGTTTAGCATCCCTAATCCAAAATGTCTGAAATCTGAAGTGCTCTAAAATCCAAACTTCAGGTTTGTAGATTAGGGATATTCAACCTGTAGTTTCATGAGTATATGCTATAGAACTCTTTTCAAATATATTAGTTGTTTTTTAACTAGCAGCAAAATAGTGCAAAGAACATGTTTCATTTGTCTTAGAATCCCTAGAGTTTCTCAAAAGAAATAGCTAAGTTTTTTGGTTTGGATTGGGTTGGACTGGATTAGATTAGGTAGAATTAACCAGCTTATAATTTGTGAAAATTCAGCATCCTGTATAAATATCACATTGTTTTAGATAAATTTTAGTTGTTGATTTGCTGTATCTTTTTTTTTCCCCCTTTGGACTGTTAGGATTGTGTAAACTTATAGGTACCTGAAGCAAATGTACCAGTGGTCTTGTACCAGTATGTAAAATGCCACACATGAGGTATCTGAACAACAGAAATTTATTTTTTCATACTTGTGAAGGGCAGAAGTCCAAGACTAAATCAAGTAGGTTTGGGTTTTCCTGAGGCCTCTCTCTTTGGCTTGCAAATGACTGCCTTCTTGTTATAGCCTTTAATAGCTTCTTTTCTGTGCCCATACATCACTGGTGTATGTTCTAATGTTCACTTCTTATTAGGATATATAAATATTGAGAAGGAACGATTCAGATTGTAACATATTCCAAACTGAAAAAGATGATGTCATTGTGTCCATAAGACACATCCTGTGGACTCAAAATGGCTCAGTCGAGTTTACCAAGAGGCAGATTTTGTTACATTGTTAGAAATGGCTCTAATCAGGAAAAGAGAATGATCAATAAAAAATAAACAAATCAAGTGTCAAGAACTGAAGAAAAAATATTTGAATTTTTTCCCTTAAATCAAGAACATACCTACATGTATCAAAGGACAATTAATTAAAGCAGTTTAGTCCTATTTTGATGGCCTGAAGTGAAATAGCACTATTTTGGAAGTTCATAAATAACCCATTAGCTGGGTTTGCCAATTATTATCTTGAGGGGAATAAAAGAGTTTAAATTCTACATTTTCTTTTGAGCTCAGCAGAGACACTCCTTTGAAATAGGAACAAATTGAGATTTATTTGTCATTTTTTTGAGATGTTATGTCTTCTTTAAGTAGGTAGAATCTTCTTAATGAATTTCCTTTGAAAGACCAAGTGTTGTTTAAATTTTATCTTCAAGGTTTGTGAATATAGAAACTTTGAAAAAAATAATGACAGTTTAAAAAATATTGCCATGTTGGAGAGATATCTATAAAGTGGAAGGTAGAATTTTAGAGATGGAGAAAGCAGTTGGGGGATGGGGAAAGAGAGGAATAATGGGGATGAAAATAATCAAAATGTGTTGTATGCATGGGCCAGCATATCCAAATGATATGAATTACTGACATGCACTAATAAATATATTTCTATATTGGATAATACTTATGACTTCTTTAAAATGAATAATATTCTTTTGGGCAGGGCATAAAGAATTATTATTTGGAGTGTATCTTTAATTTTTAAAACCTAAGCAGCAACATGTTTTAAATGAAATGTTATTTCTTTTCGTTTCTGTTGTTTCAAATAAGCATATGTTATGTGCTTCAAATAGTGGCCATCCGTCAAACAGTATAGCCATTTAAATTCATCCAAATCAAGCTTGGTTAGTACATGCACATTTTCTTGCACATTTTCTTGTAAATTAAATAGGTATTTGATTATGAGAATTCATTTAAATGCAGATTGGTAAGAAGTGGTACAATTGTCTGTAGTGAAAATGATTGGGATGAAACAACATCAAATATCAATTTAAATGTTCCACTTGAAACCCAGTTAGTTTTTGATTATTTACACTGGTAAAAGGAGACATAGGCATGTAGACTCCTAAGAGGCCTTTAATCCAAAATTACCTTTTTGCATTTGAAGGTATTATGGTACTATATTTGGATAAGGGTGTGCCTGATGGCCTGATGGCCTTTGACTTTACTGACAGCCTTTGAGCCTTTGAAGTTTAAGTACATATTGAAATGCATGCATTTATATATATATAAATGGCTATATATATAACCATTTATATATATATATATATATATATATATATATATATATATATATATATATAGTTTTTTGGATTTCCTCCCTCAAGGCCTGTTGCAAGAACTTACCCCTGCCCCAAATATACCCATTAAAAGCAACACATTAGTAGATAGGATCCAACTGATGTTTAATGTTCATCATAGAGAATAACACAATATATATTTATTAGGGTTCTCTATATATTTTCCTTTTATACTTAGAAATTCATTTAAGTAAGATGACTTTATTACTCAGAATTCTCCAGAGAAAACACAACTAATAGAATTATATATTCTATTAGTAATATGTGTTACTATTTTGTACAATGAATATATATAATGTTTGTTTGTTATAAGAGATTGTTCATGTTATTTTGGAGACTGACAGATCTCAAGATCTGTGGTTGACCAACTGGGAGTTTGAGGGGAGTTGATGGTATAATTTGCTTGAGACTCAGAGCAGATGTTTTAATTTGAGTCACATGTCAAAAAATAGGACAAATTCTCGTATTCAAGAAAGAGCCAGTCTTTCTATTATACTTAAACTTCAACTGATTGGGTGAGGTATATCCACACTAGGGAGACCAATCTGCTTTACAGTTTAGTAATTTAAATGGTAATTGCATCCAAAACCAGTCTCACAGAAGTATCCGGAATAGTGCTTGATCAAATGTATGGGCAACTTGTGAACAAGTTAAGTTGATACATAAAATTAAATATCATAATGATTTACCTAAAAATTCTTAGTTGTACATTTTATAGTTTTCTTCCAGGACCTAAGTTGTTAACAATCTTTGATATTTAATTTGAAGACAATATTTTTAATGTTATTAATGATGACAAATCATCATTCTCAATACAAATATTAAGTAATCTCTGATTATATATAAATATAGGTTGAACATCACTAATCTTAAAGTCTAATATGCTTTAACATTCAAAATTTTTTGAGTGCTGACATGGTATGCTAAAAATGTTATATAAAATTGCCTTTAACCAGTGGTTAAGGTGAATATGAAATATAAATGAATTTCATGCCTAGACATAGGTTCCATTGCCAAGGTCCCTCATTATATGCACTAAAATATTTAAAAATCTAAAATAATCTAAAAAATCTAAAACTAAAAATTTGGAACCTGTCATATACATTTCATATAAGAGCTATTCAACTTATAGCTGTTATGCTATGTTAATATAATATATAATATAAATTATATGCTGTTTTCCCCATATTACTTTGGAACCTGGGTTTAGATTGGTGAAAAAATAAAGTTAGTACTCTTCTGAAATGTATAGTCCAATGGGAGTATCAAGTAATATCTAATAAAGAAAGCATATATTAAAATATCAGGCAGTGATAAGCACCATAAAAGAATAAAACACAATAAAGGGGTACTATTTCAGGGTAAATCCTGAGTGAGTGACATTTGTATAGAAGTCTGAATTAAATGGTGAAACAAGTCATATATACCTTGATAAACACATACTTAATGTTTCTGACATGGCTTAAGGTTTTTTTTTTTTTTTTTGTACCGGGGATCGAACTCATGATCTAGCACTTGCCAGGCAGGTGCTTATGCCACTGAGCTAAATCCCCGGTCCTGATATTTGTTTCTTAAATCTCTAAGTTCTTTGCCTAAATTACCAATTTTTTCATGGATCAATTTGTGATCTTTTTACTTTATGATGGTTTGAAAGAAATACCTATTCAAGAAAAACCATATTTTGAGCTTTGATCTTCCATAGACTAACAATACATGGCGTAATATTTTCTTCTTTTTTCCATAAAACTTTCTTATGATAAATGCCATAGTGAGCAGTCAGCTTTCAACCAACCACACAATCATGATGGTAATATGAAAGATACTTTACACTGTTGCTTAGCTATAATATTTAATAAGTTAGGTGTATTAAATGCCTTTTTGTTTTATGATATTTTCAAATTAATGGTGTTTTATTGGAATGTAATTCCATCTTAAATCAAGGAACATCTGTGCCACTTAGCTTTCATGTTGCTTTAATTGGTGGTAGTTTGACTTCAGTGACTGCCTCTGCTTCAGGGAGCCAACTTAACTAGGACAGACCCCTTACAATTTGGCTCAAAGTCAGTAACTGATTATTGTAGGACTAAGTAGGACTGGCCATTTTGTCCTAGCTAGGTAAAAGTTTGAATGGCTATTCTAGCTCCAGAGTGTTCTGAGCAGTTAACCAAGATTTTTGCCTTATAGGTTTGATTCTAGAAGTACTCCTTAGTTGACATCCTGCATGTTCATCTTGGTCAAGAGATCTGCTTCTCAAAGATCCCAGTATTTTCTGTCAAATTTCTGAATCTAGACATTAATTAGGATTCTATTTCATAATACTTGGCACTCTGTTTTATACCAAGTCACGGTTTGCTTTCAGATAGAATCTTACATGTTAATACAAACCTTATTTTTTTGACTATAGCATTCTGAACATAGACTTTTTACTTACAACACAATTTTGGAAATTGCTTGAGATTATATTTCCCCTAAACACTTTGATTTTATCATTTCATGAGAAAAACATGCTGTTTCAGAAGCAGCAGTTTACCTTCATTGTTCTGAATA
This sequence comes from Hydrochoerus hydrochaeris, assembly GCA_004027455.1. NCBI lineage: Eukaryota > Metazoa > Chordata > Mammalia > Rodentia > Hydrochaeridae > Hydrochoerus > Hydrochoerus hydrochaeris. Next base: position 33,023 of record PVLA01000513.1, on the reverse strand, counting down.
TTATATGAGTCTAATATACTCAGTTATATTTAACTAGAGCTTGGTCAGCATTTAACTTTTTCATTTATAAAGAGAATTACAAATGTATGTCAGCCAGCAGGGATTTTCTTATTATTCTCATGCTGTAAAAGGGTAGTCATTTTATAATTTATTGTCATGAAGTTATTTCTATCAAGTGTGTAAGAAATTCACAATTCTTAGTACTATAATGGCAACAAAGTTGTAAACAACTGAATGAGAGGAATTTTTTTAAAAGCAAATATGGGACTGGAGATTTAGCTCAGCGCCTGCCTTGCAAGAACACAGTTGTGAGTTCGGTCCCTGGTTAAAAAAAAAAAAAAAAAAGCAAATGTGTTTTCATCATTTCATGGTTTAAAATAATTTATTAAAAATCTAATATGCTTGGGGCACTGGGAAAACAGGCAGCCGCCAGCATGTTGCTCTGGTAAGTATCTGTGGCCTGGCAAGCTGCAGCCGCCCCAGGGCAAGAACTGTATCAGCATTTCCTGAGATCCACAAGGGGCCATGTTGGACCTCGGGGCGCTGGAAAAAGGGGCAGCCAGTTCACCCCTCTGTGAGTCTACAGGTGCGTGGGCTAAGAATCAAACACCCGCCCCTCCAGCAAGTGAGAGCCAGAGATCTGAGCATGTCTTCTGAGTTTAACTATATGCAATATAGCAAATAAGGGGGATTTTTTTTTCTGCCATCTTTTTGAGGGAAAATATTTTTATCTCTCTTTTGCTCTGTTTTGATCAATGGTATTACTCTATTCAATATTCTGTTCTTGTTTCGGTATTTCCTTTGATATTGCTCTGCCTGATTGAAGGGACAACTATCGTGAAGAAAACCAGATGTACTATTGTGCCTATTGCTGTTGTCCTGGTGGCCTGCTGTGAGGTTCTGTGCCAGTTTCACTGCACCACCTCAGTTGGCTATGTCCTGTCTTGTTCTGCTGTATTTTACTACCTTCAAAATAAAATAAATAAAAAAATAATAAATAAGTTAAAAGTAAGTAACAACAACAAAACAGATCAGCAAGGTACTGAGCAACCTGAAACATGATATAACTAAACAGGTAATGGACTTAAAAAGCAAAAGGAGGAAAAGCAAGTGCTCTAAAGGATATAACTACATGTATATTTAAGGGTGTAGGATTGATAATTATGTTGCTAAGTTTTTGTTGGATCAGAGAAGGGAGCTGTTTGCAGCCTCACTGTTTGAATGTCCACTTTGTATGCTTTGATTTTGTAACTTGAACAACTACATCTAGGAAGACAATATGTAATGTATCAGCTAGTGATTTCTTACTGTTCATTTTTTTTGAAATTCTGTATTGTTTCTACCTTTTTTTCTGTTTTGCTTTATTTTCCCCCTCTCTTTAAATAAAATTTTAAAAATCTAATATATAAATTCCCATTTGCTGTATGATTGGTATTCATGAATTATCTTTGTCCTTGCTGTATTAAAAAGATTTTTGTAAGGTATATAATTCATAAGCATGATCAATGATTTTTGTCAAACTTGATTCTAATATTCTTACAGGAAAAGAAAACTAATACTAAAATATGTCATGGGCATAGAGGAATAGAGAGTTCAGTTAGGAAGCAGAATGAAGTTTTTAAAAAAATGCATGAAACAAAATGAGAAGTTACATAAAAAGGTAGAAATCATATAAAAAGATAAAACAAAACAAATATTGGAACTAGAATATATAATGAATGAAATGAACAAATGGAATTGAGAGATTAGTAGCAGATTTGATCAAACAGAAGAATCTCTAAACTTGAAGTCAGGTCACTAGAAAATATCTAGTCAAAAGATAAAATAAGAATCCAAAGGAATGATGAAAACCTATGGAATTTATGGGAAAGCTTCAAGAGAGCTACCTTTTGCATTATAGGAATTCTAGAAGGAGAAGAATGAGAGAAAGGAACATTATTTATTTATTATGTATTTATTTTTGAGTTTGCATTCCTGTGCTGCTGCTCAGGATTAATGTTTTATATATATATATATATATATATATATATATATATATATATATATATATATTATTTTACAGAGAATAAAACAAAAGATAGAACAATGCAGATCAGAACAGAACAATACAAGCAACACAGCACTTCACAACAAAACAATTGGATATCAACAGTAGCTACCATAATATCTCATTCTTTGAAATAGTTGAGCATAGTTTCACAAATAATAATATCAAACATAACAAAATGGAATAAAAGCATTCAAGAGAATGAAGCTATTACAAGTCATTCTGAACCAAATAACAGAAAATGAGCAATGGCTACTAAAATCTCATTTTCCATAAATAATTTGTTTATATTATTACCCATATTAAAGTCCAGTAAGACACAACACGATAGAACCAATGGTAATAGCAGAACAAAAGCATGGTAGGACTTCAAAGCCAGATGGTATTAAATCAGCAATGGCTGACACAGTGTCTTGTTTTCTTCAAAGTAGGTATTCATACCATCACACATAATAAGGTCAAATAAAACAGAATAAAACCAATCCAACCAATGAATGAAAACATTACAACACTTCAAAGCAATATAATGGGGATCGATTATTACCATAGAATCTTTTTTTCATTTTTTTAATTTAAAGAGGAAAAAAACAGGAAAAAGGTAGAAATATTACAGAATTTCAAGAAAAGAAGATAAATAGTAAGAAATCACTAGTTGATACATTACATATTGTTCTTTTAGAAATATTCAAGTTACAGAATTAAAGAACACAAAGTAGACACTAAAGCAGTGAGAGTGCAAACAGATCTGTTCAAGAATCTAACAAGAACCTAGAAATATGGTCATCAATCCCACACATCTAAACATACATGCAGCTATACCTTTTATAGCACTTCCTATTTCCTCTTTTTTTACAATAGCAATTATACATTTTAAAAATTTAATTTAAAGAGAAGAAAAAAAAGACAAAACAGAAAAAAGGGTAGCAACAATACAGAATTCTCAAAGAAAGAAAGAAAAAGGAGAATGAGAAAAAGCCCCACTAAGAAATCAGTAATTTATAAATTACGTACTGTCATCCTGGATGTAGTTGTTCAAGTTACAAAGTTAAAGGGTACATAGTAAATATTCAAACAGTCAGACTAGAAACAGTTCTGCTCAAAGATCCAACAAAGATTCAGCAATATGGTCATCTATTTTACACACTCAAACTTACATGCAGTTATATCCCTTAGAGCACTTTCTTTTCCTCTCTTTTTTGCAATAGCAATTACACATTTTGGTTTTATTACACTTGTAGTTCTTATTTACTTTTTACACTAGAGACATAATATGATATTTATAAATATGATTTACCATAGAATCTTATGTACTCTTACCTTTTCTTATACTAAGGAGACTGCAGTATTTATACATGTGAGTTTCATTTATTTCACTTATGAGTATGGTCCCAAGTCGCATCCATTTATTCATAAATATCTCCACGTGATCATTCTTTACAGCTGAGTAGTACTCCATTATATAATAGTACCACAATTTTTTTTTATCCATTCCTCAGTTGATGGGCACTTAGGTTGTTTCCAAGATCTGGCTATTACATATTGTGCCACTATAAACATGGGTGCACATATATCACTGTGGTATGATGTTTTCAGTTCTTCTGGGAATATGCCTAGGAGTGGAATAGCTGGGTGAAATGGGACTTCCAATCCTAGGTTTTTGAGGAATCTCCAGACTGATCTCCACAGTGGTTGCACCAATCTACACTCCCACCAACAGTGCAGAAGAGTTCTTTTTTCCCCACAGCCTCTCCAGCATTTGTTGTTGGTAGTTTTGTTGATCCTGGCCATTCTTTCTGGAGTGAGGTGGAATCTCAGTGTGGTTTTAATTTGCATTTCTCTAATGACCAATGATGATAAACATTTTTTCATGTATTTATTTGCCTTTCGTATGTCTTCATCTGAGAATTGTGTGTTCATCTCAGATGTCCATTTTTGGATTGGGTCTTTGAATTTCAGGGGTCTGATTTTTTTTTATTCTTTATAAATTCTAGACAGAAGTTCTTTGTCTGAGGGACAGTTCGCTAAGATTTTTTTCTCAGTTTGTGGGTTTTTTTTTCCACTTTGCTGGAGATTTCTTTCAACATGCAGAAACTCTTTAATAAGATGTGATCCCAGTTATTGATTCTGGAAAGTATTTCCCTTTCAGTTTGGTTCTTGTTCATGAATTCTCTACCTACCCCTATGTCTTCGAGATTTTTACCTACTTTGTCTTCCAACAGATTTAGTGTTTCTGTTTTAATATTTAGATCTTTGATCCATTTAGATTTCAGTTTAGTACATGGTGATAGGCATGGGTCTAGTTTTAGTTTTCGGCATATGGATAGCCAGTTTTTCCAGCACCATTTATTAAAGAGACTGTCGTTCTTCCAGTGAACATGTTTGGCCCCTTTATCAAAGATAAGGTGGTTGGGTGTGTTCGTAGTTGTATCTTCTAGTCTATTCCATTGATACTTAGGTCCAGTTTTATTCCAGTACCATGTTGATTTTATTACGGTAGCTTTATAGTATAACTTCAAGTCAGGGATTGTGATGCCTCCTGCCTTACCTTTGCTGCTTACAATTGCCTTTGCTATCCTAGGTCTTCTCTAGTTCCAGATGAATTTTAGGAGTGATTTCTCCAGATCTATGAGGTATGTTAGTGGTATTTTCATTGGCATTGCATTGAATGTGTATAACAATTTTGGGAGAATGGCCATTTTCACAATATTTATTCTAACTATCTATGAACAAGGGATGTCTTTCCATTTTCTGAGATCCTCTTTGATTTCTTTTTTCAGAGAATTATAATTTTCCCTGTATAGCTCTTTTACTTCTTTCATTAGATTAATTCCTAAGTATTTCATTTTTTTGGAAGGGTATGGCTTCTCTTATTTCTTGGTGATTTTGTTGTTAGTGTATAGGAATGCTATTGATTTTTGAGTATTGACTTTGTATCCAGCTACATTGCTAAATTTATTTATTATGTCTAGGAGTCTTTCGATGGAGTTTTGGGGGTCTTCTATGTAGAGTATCATGTCATCTGCAAATAATGATAGTTTAAGTTCCTCTTTTCCTATCTTTACTCCTTTTATTTCTCTCTTCTAATTACTCTGGGTAGTATTTCCAGTACCATGTTGAATAGGAGTGGTGATAAGGGACATCCTTGTCTTGTGCCTGATTTTAAGGTAAAGGCTTTCAGTTTTTGGCCATTTAATATGATGCTGGCTGTTGGTTTGTCATAGATGGCCTTTATCATATTGAGGTAGAGACCATCTATTCTAATTCTCTGTAAGGTTCTTATCATGAATGGGTGTTGGATCTTATCAAAAGCTTTTTCTGCATCTATAGAAATGATCATGTGATTCTTACATTTATTGATTTACGTATGTTGAACCATCCCTGAATGCCTGGGATGAATCCCACTTGGTCATGGTGTATAATCTTCTTGATGATTTGCTGCATCCTGTTTGCCAGTATTTTATTAAGAATTTTTGCATCTATGTTCATTAGGGAGATTGGCCTGTAGTTCTCTTTTTTAGTTGGGTCTTTCTCAGGTTTTGGTACTAGAGTAATATTTGCTTCCAATAATGACTTAGGGAGAATTGCTTCCCTTTCAATTTCATTAAACAGTTTGAGGAGTTTCAGCATTGCATCTTCTTTGTATTTCTTGTAGAATTCCACAGTGGGCTCTTCTTTGTTGGTAAGGACTTAATTACATTTTCAATTTCATTAATAGAAATTGGGTTATTCATCAGTTTTACATCTTCTTGATCCAGCTTTGGTCATTCATATGTTTCTAGGAATCTGTCCATTTCTTCTGTGTTATAGAACCTATCAGAGTAGAGGTTTTCAAAATAGGTGTTGATGATCTTCTGTATTTCCACAGAGTCAGTAGTTATTTCACCTTTTTCATTCTTATTGCATGAATTTGAGTCTTTACTTTCCTTTTTTAACTTAAGTTGGCTAGAGACTTATCAATTTTATTTATTCTTTCAAAGAACCAACTCTTTGATTCATTGATTCTTTGTATTGTTTTCTTAGTCTCTATTGCATTAATTTCTGCTCTGATCCTTATAATTTCCTCCCTTCTTTTGGCTTTTGGCTTGGCTTGCTCTTCTTTTCCTAGCTGTTTGAGGTGTAGTATCAGGTTGTTTATTTGTGTTCATTCTGTTTTCTTAATGTGGGAACTCAGTGCAATAAATTTTCCTCTAAGTACTGCTTTCATTGCATCCCATAGATTTCAGTAAGTTGTATTTGTTTTTTGTTTGCTTGTAGATATTGTTTAATTTCTTCTTTAATTTCTTCTGTGACCCATTGATAACTCAAGAGTGTACTATTCAATATCCATGTGTTTGTGGGGGTTTTGCAGTTTTTTATCATTAATTTCCATTTTCATGGCGCTATGATCCAATAACATCCATGGGATAATTTAAATTCTTTGTCATTTACTTAAATATGTCCTGTGGGCTAGTATATGGTCTATTTTAGAGAATGTCCCATGTACTGCTGAGAAGAATGTGTATTCTGATGTTGTTGGATGGAATACTCTGTATACATCTATCAAGTCCATTTGTTCCCAGGTGTGATTCAGTTTTGTTATTTCTTTGCTGATTTTCTGTCTAGTTGATCTGTCCCTTTGTGTCAATGGTGTATTAAGGTCTCCTGTTATAGTCATGTTATTGATTATTTGATTTTTTTCATTTCTATTGATACTTTTTATAGTTGGGTGCACTGGAATTTGGTGCATATATATTTAAGATTGTTATCCCTTCCTCTTGAAGTTTTCCCCTAACTAGTATGTAGTGACCTTCTTCATCTCTTTGGACCTTTCTTGGTTTGAAGTTCACATTGTCTGCAAACTGAATAGCTACCCCTGCTTTTTTTTGAGTTCCTGTTGCATGAAGTATTGTTTTCCATCCTTTGACTTTCAGTCTATGAATGTCCTTTGGGGTTAGATGGGTTTTTTGTAGACAGCATATGGTTGGACATTGTTTCTTGATCCATTCTTCCAGTCTGTTTCTTTTAATTGGTGGATTGAGGCCATTTACATTAATAGTTATAACTGTTATATATTGGTTTATTGTTGACATGTTATCTTTCTGCTGTGATATCTTTACCTTTTCCTTCTGTTTAGTTGTCTGTCTTGCTTAGTGGTTTTTTCCTCTGTGTATCTAAAATGTGTTTGAGTATTCTTTGCAGGGTTGGTTTGGTGATCATGAAGTTCTTCAGCTGTTCTTTGTCATGGAAGTATCTTATTTCTCCATCCATTTTGAAGGACAGTTTTGCAGGGTACAGCAGTCTGGGTTGGAAGTCATTTTCCTTTAGGATCTGAAATATTTCACTCCATGCTCTTCTTGACTTCATTGTTTGTGTTGAGAAGTCTGCTGTGATTCTGATAGGTTTTCCTTTATAGGTGATCTGTCTTTTCTCTCTAACAGCTTTTAATATTCTGTTCTTATGTTGGATTTCTGGGATGGTGATTATTATATGTCTGGGTGTAGTTTTATTTTGGTTATGGCTGTTTGGAGTTCTATATGCTTCACTAATCTGAATGTCAGTTTCCATTCTCGTGTTTGGGAAATTTTTAGCTATTACTTCTTTAAATAGCTTCTTAATACCATTTGTGTTGTCCCCTTCTTTTTCATTTATCCCTATTAATCTTATGTTGTTTTTTTTTTTGCATCATCTTGCAACTGTTGAATTGTTATTTCCTGATTCTTTGTCATTTTTAGAAGATCTTTCCTTTCCTGTTCACTAGCTAGAATTTGAGATCTGAGATTCTATCTTCACTTTTGTTGAGGCGGTTTTGGCAGCTTACAATAGAATTTTTGATTTCCTGTATATCTCTTTGAATCTGCTTTATGTATTCTGTTTGTTTCTTATACTGTTCATTCAGGGATTCTATCTGTTTGCTTTGTTCCTCTAATATTTTAGTTGTGTCTTCTTTAGATGCAATCACTGTTTCTTTCACTACTTTTATCATTTCTTCTTTTACCTGGGAGATTATTTCTAATTTGAGTTCCTTTATAGCTTCCTGTACTTGCTTCTTTATTTCAGTTGATATCATTTCAGGTACTTCAGGTGTATGACTTGTATTTTCTTCTATGTATGTGGCTCCCAGGCTTTCTTGGGATGGGCTGGAGGTTTGAGATTACATTTTGGTCTTTTGTTTTGCCATTTTCCTATATTTCCGTGTTTCAAACCATGTTCCAAAACTTTCTCTGAGCTTGTTGGGAATCACCTCCTGCGCCCTCAGCTCCTGGGACTCAGGGGTCATGGCTCCCCTTGTTGAAGGTCGTTGGGCGTGGTCCACTCAAGCCTGCGAAGCTTTTCAAGGCTCATCCAGTATTCTAGGGGGCTGGGTGGCACCCAAGCACTGGGAGCAATGTTCCAAACTCCCTGGCCAGAGCCAGGGAGCTGGAACTCTGCTAGCCACCATGCGAACTCACCTCCTCTCTCAGAGACTGCTTGTTCCCCTGTTTGAATAAAGGTCACTGCATGTGGTTCACTCAAGCTTGTGAAACCTCTCTAGGCTAATCCAGTGACCTAGGGGGCTGGGCAGGCACCCCAGCACCGGGAGTGATGTCCCATACTCCCCCAATCTAACACCAGTGAGCTGGGACTTCCCGTGTGCTTGCCGCCTCTTGAGCTGCAACTGTGCTCGCAGCCAAGCGGGCCTACCTGCCCTCCGAGCCAGCTTGTTCCCCTGGTTCAGGAATGTAATTTATTTAAAGAGCTGATTGCTGAAAAATTTCTAAATTTGAGGAAACAGATGGTCATCCAGGTAATTAGTTTTAAAGATTTTTATTTAGATTTGATCTGAAGATGTCTTCTCAAAAATTCTTTATATCAAACTGTCAAAAATGAAAGAGAATTTTGAAAGCCTCAAGGCAAAAGAGAATGATCTATATACAAGACAGTCCCCAAAAGGGCATATCAATAGATTTTTCAGCAGAAACCTTGCACATTAGGAGAGAATGAGATAGTATATTAATGCTGAAAGGTAAAAAAAAAATCACCAAGTACTTTACCCCAAAAAACTATCCTTCATAAATGATGGAGGGATAAAGACTTTTTCAGATAAAGCTGAAGGAGTTCAACATCATTAATTCTGCTTTATGAGAAATTCATAAAGACTGGGCATGGTGGTGTATACCTATAAACCAAGCACTTTGGAAAACTGAGGCAGAAAGACCACAAGATCAAGTCCTGAGTGACTTGCAATTTAGCAAGAGCCTGTCTCAAAATAAAAAATAGAAATTGATAGGGGTATAGCTAAATGCAAAGGACCTGGCTTCAATCTTCATTATAAACCAACCAACCAACAAATGAACAAAGAGAAATGCTAAGTGGAGGGCTTCAAGGTGAAATAGAAGAAGTCTAATTAGTGCTATGAACACATGAAGGATTCATAGGAAAATGATTGACCACTCCTGTTAATCAAGAAAACTCTTAAAAAATCATTTCATAAGAGGAGAAATGCAAATGACACATAAATGTGGAAAATATTAAATGAAAGTAAGTCAGAGAACTGCAAAACAATTATTATTTCAGAATTACAGTTTGTCAGACATTTGAATTTTGCTGGTAGAAGTATGAGTTGAATTTTTAAAAATATTTTAAAATTTTATTGTAAAGAGGATAAAACCAAGGAAAATAGAATAAAACCAATCAAAATAAATCATTATAAGTGAGACAGGACTTCAAAACCTTAAGAAATCAACAATAGTTACCATAATGCCTTTTGCTGTCTTCAAAACAGCTGCAGATACATTTGGACATTGTAAAAATCAAACAGAATAGAATAGAATAGAACAGAAACAATAAAAACAAAACAATGAATGCAATAAAGGACTTCAAAACAAGCCACCAGGAAATCCAAAATAGCTACCAAAATAGCTACCAAAATATGTCTTGCTATCTTTAAAATAGCTGCTCATGCCATCAGATTTAACATAAATAAAACAAAAGAGAATAACCCAACAAAACAGTGAAAATGATATGTTTGCCAGGCAGGGATCATTTCCTGATGAGGCCTTGTTCTCTGCCTCTGCAGTCTGCAAATGGTGCTGACTAATGGAGAGAAGCTTGGGTCTGGCTGTCCCCAGAATTTTTACAAATCAAAATTGATTAGCTTTTTCTAATATGTATTTGGGTTTAGCACATGGAAATCTGTGTATGTTGTAACCACATCAACAAAATGAAGAACAGTACCATATGATTATCACAAGACAGGTAGAAAAATTCCTTGACAAAATTCAACATACTTTGAGTATAAAAATTCTCAACAAATTAGGTATAGATGAAAGTGCTAGACAGAACAATTAAATAAGAAAAATAAAAGTCCTCAAAATTAGGAAAAAAGAATGTGTCTGGTTGCAGATGATATGATTTCATATATATAGTATGTATTTTCAAAAGGTCCCACTGAGAATTTTTAAAAATAATAAGTTTCATAAACAATATAGGATACAAAATCAGCATGCAAAGATTGGTTGTATTTTTGTAGAGTACTAAGGAACTATTTAGAAAAGAAATCAAGAAAACAATTCCATTTGCAGTAGCATAAAAATAATAAAATATTTAAGAATTAATTTAAGAAGATGAAAAATCTGCACACTGAAAATGATAAAACATTGATGAAAGTAATTGAAAAAGATACCAATAAATGGAAAGCTAATGTGTCAGAAAAAAATTGAAAAAGATACCAATAAATGGAAAGCTCATGTGTCAGAAAAAAATTGTCAAAATGACCATACTTCTCAAAGTAATATTCAAAATCAGTGCAATTCTTATCAAAATTTTGGTGGAATTTTGCCAGAGAAGTAGGGAAACAATCCTAGAAACCATGTAGAATCACAAAAGACTCCACATAGCCAAATCAGTCTTGAAAAAGAAGTGACAACTGGTGGCATCAGACTTTCAGATTTTAAATTATGTTACAAATCTATAAAAGCAAGGTACTGGCAGAAAAATAGGAATATAGCCCAGAAACAAACTCAAATGTACACAATCAACAAATATTTGATAAAGGTGTTAAGGTATAACACATAGGTTAAAAGCTCCATGACATTGGTCCTGGGATTGTTTTTAAGGATATGATACCAAAAGCACAGGTAACAAAAGGAAAAAGCAAAGAAGTGGGACTATGCTAAACTAAAAATCTGCAAAGCAAAAGAAACAATTAGCAAAATGAAAGGCAACCTAAGTGGGAGAAAAATGTGTAAACCATTTTTGTGTAAAATATACAAAGAGCTAACGTGTAAAATATACAAAGAACTCATATAACTCAATTGTGATATAAAGAACTCATATGAGTCAATAGTAGATATTCTAAAAAGACAAATGGTCAACAAACAAGAAGTTTGACTTGTAAGTTTAAATATTCCTTTTTTTTCCTTATAGAAGAAACCATCTCTCATTTGTGTGAGAGAGAACAAAATAGAGGACAGATCAGTAGGAAGTAGGGAGATCTTTTTCAAATGGATGGATGAACAAGAGATGGAGGGAGAGAGGGAAAGGGATGAAATAAGGAAATCAAAGAGCGAAAATGGTTGTGGAAACAGAACTTCTATACATGGGAAGGGGACTAAGTGTTGTAGATAGTGGGGAGTGAGAGGTGGAGAGGGGAATGAGAAAAAGAATTAAGATGTGATATGTACATAGACCAACTCCTCATGATAAGTGTAATCAGTGTACTGAAAACATGCTAATAAATTTTTTTTAAATTAAAAAAATAGGGCCAGGGGTTTAGCTCAGTGGCTCAAGTGTCTGTCTGGTGAGCGTGAGGTTGTAAATTTGATCCCTGGCACAAAAAACAAAAAACAAACAAAACAAAACAAAAAAACTTTAAAAAAATATGGAACTTGAAAAAAAGATGGTCAGTATCACAAATCATCAGGAAAACACAAGCCAAGAGGAAGAAAGAAGAAGGAAGAGATCAAAGAAAAAAGGAAGGAAAGAGTTGGTAAGGATGTGGAGAAAAGGTATATCATAAGGTAGGAATATCAACTGATACAGCCATTACAAGAAATTATATGGGTATTCCTCAGGAAAGTAAAAGATGGAGCTATTATATGGCCTAGTAATCCCATTTCTGGATATATTTCCAAAGAAAATGAAATGAATATGTTGAAAATATATTACTTGCACTCCCATGTCCTTTACAGCATTATTCACAACGGCCAAGACATGGAAACAACCTAAGTGTCTATCAGCTAATAAATGGGTAAAGAAAATGTGATATATGTTTATAATATGTATGTGTATCTTTTATATAGATACATGTAATAGAATATTAGCCTTAAACAAGAAGGAAATCCTATACTTGTGACAACATGGATGAGCCTAGAGGCTATTATACTAAATGAAATTAGGCAGAGCAAGACAATTCTGTATAATCTTACTAATATGTGGCATCTAAAAATGTTGATGTCATAGAAGCAGATAGAATGGTGGTTGCCTGTGGCTGAAAGATGAGAGAAATGAGCAAAGTTTGGTCAAAGGGTACAAAGTTTTAGCTATAAGATGAATAAATTCTAGAGGTCTAATGTACAGCATGGTGACTATAGTTAATATAGTATATGCTTGAAATTTGTAAAAAGAATATATCTCAAGTATTCTCAACAGGTACATGTGTGTAAGATTTGCTAATTAGCTTGATTGTAGGAAAAATTTCACAATGAATACATATATTAAATTTTTTTTTTTTGCTGGGCATCGGGATCCATACCTATAATCCCAGCAAATAGGGAAACTGAGACAGAAAGATCATAAATTTGAGGCCAACATAGGAAAAGGAGTGAGACCCTTTCACAGTAAAGTATAAAAGACTTGAGGTTTAGTTCAGTCAGTGGTAGTGTGTTTACCTGACATGCATGAAGCATTGACTTAACTCCCGAGTACTGAAAAAAAAATTTCCTTGCATATCTTATATAAGTATTTAATTGTCTATTGTACCTTTATAAATCTGGAAAAATAATTTTCCTGTTCTAAAGGTAAATGAGTAGAGACTATATTTTGGAAATGAAAGAAGAGAGATAATTTTTTTTCTAGAGAATTTCATTGCTCTGTCTTTAAAGAAAAGAAAAATATTTTTCCCAGCAAAGAAGAAAAATGTCTGATGTGCTGAATTATTCTGAGAAGTCAGTCACAGTATATATAGCAATAAAATATAAATATTAATATTCATATTTAGAATGCATTTGCATAGAACATTTCTCCATATCTATGTACTTTATTTAGAAAAAATGTAAATAATTTAAGATGATGTAAGACATTAATTATTTTTTTGTGTTTTGCCACTCTGGTTATAATTGGCGCCATGTTAATATCGAAGTAAAGTTGAGGCTGTACTATTCTGAGATAAATGCATAACGTGTGAATGACAACATTTAACCAAACATGTGAAGTAGTAAAGCATTTGCTTAACAGTTTTAGAGAAGTCTATTTCATGCATGATGCATATTAGTAATCTTGAATTACTGAGACAAATGCTTATAGTTCATGAAATCATTGCATTGGTATGATTTAGTGAAATACAAATGCATACTAAGAAAAATATCTGTGACACATTGCATTTACTAGGCTTTTGACTGGCACCAGGTAAACTTTTAGTATATGAATATACATTTAATGTTTTAAAGGAACAACCATTATTTTCATTATAATATCTGTAAAAGATGTGTAAATAATAAACTCTTATGTAAAAAGATATATTTTCTTCTCTTTATGTTCGTGGAGATATAGTTGTAAGAGAGTTCTCAAGTCAATACTCTTCTTTTGAGTCTGAGCATAAAAGCATCTAATTTAAACTGGTTCAGTACAACTACAATGGGGTTGATTAATTTCTGTGTAATGGTAAAAGCCCTGAGCTGTAATTGTTGCACATCTTGCAGATATACCCTATATTTCCAATGCATCTGCTAGTATCTTTACTACTGATGTTACAGTATCTACTTTTTTTTACTGCAGAGGCTGGTAGTATAGTACTTTGTATACTTCAGCTCTGACTGCTGCTAGATAACTTTCAGCCAACATTTGTGGGTGGAGAGCTGGCTGGCTTTTCTTCCTTTGTCAAAGCCTGGCATACTCAGGGAAAACGCACCTGCCATAGAGCTATTTTTTAACTGATCCCCACTGGCCAAAATAGATAGCTGGTGGCCTTTGTGTCCTATCCAGTCCTCTTTATGGATCTTCTCAGCAATGTTAGAGAAATAAATTTGAAATTTACTTTAAGTTTTGTCAATAGACTTGGCATTTACTCTGATGAAGAGATGGGTCATATGCAGTCAATCAAGACACCTTCCTATCTTCCACACTCCAAAAAGAAATTCATTATAGCATATGCTGTATGAAATATGCCAATTCATTATAGCATATTTGGATTGTGCTGTGGTGGGTGGGTAGGGAGGTATTCTCTGATTATCTGTATCTATTTTCAGGGATGGTGGAATTTCATGCCTATCTAGTATAGAATAGAGGCATCATATACATATAATAGGCTAAAATGCCTTAGTTCCTTACTTATCCACTAATCCTCTATGAGCCTTTAGCCGAGACACTTGAATTTCTCATCCAAAAAATAGGAACAAAGATATATAAAATCAACTCTAAGTATGGCTCACTAAGGTTAAAAGCATAGACTTTGGAGTCAGAAATTCCTGGGTTCAAATCCTGCCTCTGCTACTTGCTTGTTTTGTTTTTAAACTATTAATATTTGTTTTCACTTATAAAAGGAGATAGTGATATACAGATTTGTCATAAAAGTTAAAAGACATAATGCTTGTAAAGAGAACAATGGAGGGCATATAGTAAGCCCTCAGTACATTAGTTTAGAATGTTATTGTTTTCTTTTGGGACTGGGTGTACAGCTCAGTGGTAAGAGTGTATATATGATTAACATCCAAAAGATTTTGGCTTCAGTCCTAGAACCAAGGAAGAAGGAAAGGGAAGAAGGAAGGGAAAAAGGAAAGAAAGTAGAATCAGAGAGGGGGAGGGAGAAGGGAAGGAAATTACTCTTTTTCAGCTTAAAGGAGTCATGTATCTACATTAGTTTCATCTATTCATTTATGTAATGAATATGTGTAGTGCCTTCTGTATGCATGGTCATGTTATAAGCATATTTCAAATATTATTTATATGATCCATTTTGGTTCCCTATAAAATGAGGACTTTTATTTTTAATTCCCAATGTGAATTTGAGTCATAGTCTAAAAATTTTCCCAGGTTCACATTGCTGACAAGTGACTAAGCCAAATGATTGAAAAGTAGCAGTAACATTTTTATTATATAAAGGTTTTCATATTCACTTTTTGTTTTTCTTAGGAAGATTTGAAAAAATGTAAGGTAGCTTATTCTATTCTTTTGATGGTGCTTTAGTGACTTTGATCAGGCCAGAGGTAGCTCATTTTTGTCACCAGGGTGTGCTGTGATTCCACCAATCTGAATTTATTACAGGTACTGTGAAACTGGATGGGAATCTTTGCTGCTGCTTAGCTACCACAGGTTTTTCAGTTTGGCACTTTACCATCACCTGGGCAACTGCCTGAGTTCCTAAGTTATTTTCTTTTTGTTATGCCTTCCTCCCCTATTCCCTGTTGTCTATATGTAAAAGAAAGAGCTAGCATGTCTTGCTTGTCAGCAGGGTGCCTAATTGTTCCAGAAGAGCTCTGTGATGTTATGTATTATGCTGGTGCTACCAGTAATAATTTTGCTAAATAAAATATCAGCTTGAGGTGACAAAATTGATGGCTTCTTAAAATTTGGTATCAATATGTTTTGTTAAATTTGCTAATGCTTTTAGGACTTGCATACTTTCTGCTGTCTGCTAAATTCATGGTCAATTTGGGATTAATCAGAGCTGCATTAAAAATGCCCATAGGTTTAATGATATATTCTATAAGATATTATATGAATATTTTAATGAATGCTAATATCTTCTATAACCTCATTGTGAATAATGCTTGAGATTCTAATGAAAAATGTTACTTTATATTGCTGTATGAATTAAAACAGATACTTAGAATGTATATACCTTGGATTACAGAAGGAACATTGATTTAAAGTCTTATAGTTCCTATACACAAATAAAGAGAGGAATATAGCACTGTCTCTGGCAGACTTATTTAGCATCATATAAGAAAGACTTTTCATGTCCTTTATCATTCTTTTCTTGTTTAATTGAATTAATGTCTTGATAGTAATTATCCTACAAAATTTGATTAAGGAGAAGCTTAACTCACCAAAATGAAGTTATTTCACATGGCAATATGAAACTTGTCTTTATAAGTTGGTTTTATACATTGTCTTTAGTCTATTGGATAATCAGTTTTACTTCAGAGGGTATTTGTTTCCACACTCTTACAGAGCATTTTTCAGGAGTCTGACCCATTTTGTGAGATATCTTGGAAAATGATTTATATAACTTTGGCAAAGAGACTTCTTTCTCCAGATAACACTGTCTTTAAGCAAACAGTGTTTGTGTAGCTACTTTGTAGCAACATTCAGTTTGAAGATAATGGCCTTTACATGCTCAATAAAATGATGAAATCACTGACCAGCAGGATCCATAAGTGTGGTCAGCACTGTATAGTAATGTGATAATTCTCTTTAATGTGAACATTTACAGTGTCTACTGTATATGGAATTCCTGCTTGGTGACCACTTGTTTGGAGGAAAAAAAAATGCAAGAAATCCTAGTCTAGTTTTCATTGTGCAGACATTTCTTAGCTTTTTAAAAAAATTGAATCAGTGAATAATGTATTGGTGCATATATATACTTTGAAATCCGAAGTTTTTTCAGGCCATCTGGAATGAGCATTCTCCATTAATTTTGCTTCACACTAAAGTGCAGACAGAAATCTTTGAGGGAAAAATTGGCTCTTTTATTTAATTTCATTGTTATTGAAATTAATTAATGATAACCAGTAGATTAAACATGTATACTGGGTAATGTAGGAATACCAATTTCCAGTGTTTTCTATTTTGTAAAATCCTAGTTAATAGAACTTTGATAGCATGAGTATCTAGTAACTTAAAGCTGACTTTAATTCTTTAAATGTTCTCAAAGTATTTTTCCTAATATTTAGCCAAAATAGCTCATTAATAACACAATATTGCTAGTCAATTTATTAAAACTAAGTTCTCTATGTGGAACTTATCATGTTCTTAGGCAGAATTTGGGCTTCCTAAAGATTTATTGTAAATGTTAAAATTTTCTAAAATAAAAAGCAATTCTGAAATTTAAACAACTGATTAAAATCAATATTAGCCTTATGGTAACATAATTGTTTTCTACATATTACCTTACTGGATACATGGTTATGAATTTGTTTTATGTAAACCTGTAATCTAATGAACTATTCCTTTCTTGTTAGAGGGATTATAGTTTCCATCTCTAGTAATGTTTTCTGTCAAGATTGGGTTACTTTGAAACTTAAGAGATTGGCATTGCTAAACCAGCTGAAAACTGTGAATGCCTTTTCATTTTGCTCTTTCTCCATTATTGTGCATAGGCTCACTTATATTTCCTGCTGTTCTAGTTAGCTGGAGGCTTGCATAGAGTTTAGTATTAGTGGGAGGGCGTACTATACAGTTCAGTTGCTGATGTATAGCATTCTAGAATTCAGTGGTTAATGTTTTACCTTCAACTTCTACTTAGCCTTTAACACCTTGTGGTCTCTTGCTGTTCGATAAATCAAGGAAATCTCTGAGGAGCCGTCTAAATAGGATGAAAGAAAGTTTGCCAAGTTTTTTCAACCATAAAGAGGCTGAAAACTCCCCTCCTGGATTTGAGTCAGAGGGGTAAGCAGCTAAAGAAAGTAGATCTAAGGAGTAATGCATCTCAAATTTCATCTATCATTATCACTGGCTAGCTAACAGACCATATGAAGGACCAGGCTTCTTGAAATAAGGCAGGACTTTTCTATGTATACTAAATTTCCCAAGATTTTAATATCAACCAAAGTTTGGGAACTGCTGAGGGGAGGATTAAAAGATACTTCCAGTCTTCTTTTCTTCCAGCCTAGTAAGTTTTTAAAGGGGAAGTGGAGAGAATTAGGTAGGAGAAGGTCTACTCTTTGAGGACCTCTTCTGTGTCAGCAAAGAAGACAGTGTGCTTTAAGATGTTATCACACTGAATCTTCACTGTAGCACAGTGCGGTAGATGTTACTCCCATTTTACAGATGAACAAACTGGAACTTGTAACAGGTCGATAAATGTTCTAAGGTGGCATAATGTATCATGACCAGGATTTGAACTCCTTTGATTTCTTTTAGAATCCAAAGACATTTTCCCCACTGTATTTATTCCTTCAGCAACACAAGTTGATCTGAGTGTTTTCTTATCTGTATCATGAGATTGATATTGTTTCATAGCTCAACAATGACTTGTTGAGCTATGAAAATTAAAGGGTATATGCAAAACACTTAAAGTGCTAAAAACTTCTGATGTAAGCTTCTCCTCTCCCCTCCCTCTCTTCCAACTGCTTTTCTTCCTCAGATAAATAATTACTGTTGTTGCAGCTATGTAACACTTACTGTATTAGACACTAGGGATACATTAAGGTACTTGACCTCAGGTAACTTAAGAATAGTGGGAAGACCACACAGTTGAAAACAATATGCCATTTCTCCTGGGCAACCATTATAAGATACATAAATAGGGTCAGGTAGAAAAGCACAGTGGATGTAGACGTTATGTAGGTCCATGCCCAGGTCAGTGGAAAGGCTTCCCGTACATCAGCTGTTCTCTGAGTACAAATTTAAACTGTGCTTCAGGTACATTTGTGATAAGAGCATATGGATCTTCAGACCATTCAAAGAAAGAATCCTTGAGTACTGATGATTTGCCGTAGTTCTATCACACCTATTTTTAGAACTCTCAGGCCAATGTTTTCTAATGGAAATATATACATAAGCACAATGATTAAAAAACAAAGGAAATTGATTTATCTTATATAATTTACCTTTCAAGGTAATGGAGAGGATAGAGCTTTTGAGATTCTTTGGATAATGGGTTGATTTTTATAACTCGAAACAGATTCACTAGAATGCAAGAAAAATTGAATTTGAAATTAGTTTTACTGCTGTTGAATATTAGAATTCAGACAATAGGACTTTTTGGTTAAATTGAGGTTTTAGAAGTTTTTATTTTTTTAATTTTCTACTCATGTTTGAATAATTACTGATAATCTACTTGCTTATACCAGTGGCCCCTACATATCAGCACAGCCTACCACAGTGATATTGAGGAAAGATGTTTGGGATGAAGGCAGGAATGAGGATAGTGAGGTAGGAAATACTGGTAAATGAGCAGATCAAGATTTTTGTGATATACCATTTTGAAAGGAAAATTACTTTAGAATACTTTTACTTTAGAAGATCTGAAAACTATGTCTACATAATCTAGTTATTTTGCAAGGATTCATCTCATTAGGTCTTTTTAGTGTCACTGCATGAGGAAAAGTTTTATTATTTTGATCTTCTTGTTGTGCTTTCAGATTTCCCTTTCTCTGTCATTTGATAGTTTCTATGTAGTCCAAGACGCTTCACTGTTACATATTCTTCAGGATTACTATTTTTTGGACGACATTCTTCATAGTTTTGTTTTTGTCAAAACAGTCATTTTTGATGCAAAGAGTTTTCATGTAAACAGAAAACTTGGTGATTGTATCAAGCAGAATCATATCTCCTACCACTTGAAATGTATTTGAAGACATTCAGGAATAATTTATGAATAAGATGTCAAATATTATGTTAGACACAAAATTTGAGTTTTTATTTTGTTTTGGTATTTAATGTTCTTATTCCACTGAAAATATTTCATGTTTTTATTTATTTTATTCCAGGTACAAAAGATTCTGAGGAAAGAAAGTATGCAGCTGATTTGTTATTCTTTTTTGTTTCACTGAAGTGACCAATTTAAAATAAAAATGTCAATTTGAAGTTCTTGTTTCCTCCTGATTCAGATTCGGTGTTTTTCTTTTTTTTAAGAGATAAGGAAATAACACTTGATATTTTTCTATGTAAATATCAAACCTTAAGTTTGATAAAATACTATTATTTTTCTCTTTATATCCTGTGTATTAAGAGCATACATGTATTTTATGCTTATAAAGTTATTTCTCTTGTCACTCAATAGCTAAGTAGCATTTCTGTCTTCCCACATTTCTCCGATCAGCCCTTCATCCTCCATCCCTTCACTTTTCCCTTATTTTCCTCCTTTTGCCTTAGCCTCTTTCTTCTCTCTTCCATTCAACTGGCTATTCTGATTTTTTTCTACTTTACCCCACAGCTGTACTTAAAGAAGTGCAAAATGGAGGAAGCATATTGTAGTGATGCATGTTTATAGTGGCTCAATTCACAATAGTTAAGCTGTGAAAATGCTTAGATGTCCATCAACAATATGAATGGATAACGTTTTATGTATGATATATATGCATGTGCGCACCTACACATTTTTCAGTTATACAGAAGAATGAAATGTTAAAAACCATCATGTTATATGAAATAACCATAGTTAGAGGGTTTAAATGTAGCGTATTTTCTCTTGAATGAGGAACCTAAAATATACATAAACAAATATCTAAAAGAGAGATAATAGGAAACTAGAAGATAGACTCCTTTTTCATTTTCCTTCTCTTTCCCTATCTCTTCCCCTTTCCTTTCTCCCCCTTAGGATTTTCCTTCTCCTTCTTCTCTTATAATTCTTATCAGTACAAATATGTTATTTCATTTTCTGGACTTTCTTCTTTCCTCTAGTTTCTGTCTACTTTATGCTTTCTTTTTAAAAAAATTTAATTTGACCTTATTGGTACATATTAGAGATACATAATGATAACATTCATCATAGGGAATTTGTACCTGTATATGATACATTTTGCTTCTCTTCTTTTTTTTTCCCATTCCCCTCCCCTCCCTTCAACCTGTCTTCCCCTCCTTATTTACACATCTTTGTTTCCCTGTTTTTTTTTTTAATTTTTCTCATTTTTTCTTTTCTTTTCTTTTCTTTTCCTTTCCTTTCTTTCTTTCTCCCCCTCCCTTCCCATTTGAACATTTTCTTCCTATTTCCCAATACCTATACACATCTTGGTCTTTATTTATACTTTCATTTTCTCACAAGAGAAACAATGTGCTATTTACACATTTGCCTGATTTATTTCACTTAATAGTCTTAAGATTATAGTCTTGTCTTGGTTACTTTTCTCTTGTTGCTGGGACAAAATACCCAACACCCAAAGTGAAGGAAGGAAAGGTTTATTTAGTTCACGTTTGTGGAGGTTTTAGTCCATAATTAGCTGGTTTCAAGGCACAGTGGCATGGCACAGAGGCAACACTTAATGGCAGCAGCCAGCAAAATCAGCCAGAGCAAAAGAGAGAAGAATAAGCCTCTTCTCCTCCCTTACATTGTAAGCAGACTACCCCTCACCCAGAGTGAGTATAGCACTCACACAACCTCTGTGGCCTCCTCTTACACAAGATGAGGATATTTACAAAGTAAGGATCCTGGCTCCCTGCTGAGTCTTAGTTAAATTTCTTAACTTCTCAAGTTGACACAATGTATCAACCATAACAAGTCTCTAGGTGCATTGATTTACCTAGAAATGTTTCAGGTTTATCTTTATGGTTGAGGAGTACTCCATCTGTTGTATTTGTGTGTGTGTGTGTATATATATATATCCTTTATCTGTTTATCAGTTGATGGGCAGTTAGGCTGTTTCCAAAATTTAGGTATTACAAACTATGCTGCTATAAACATGAATATGCATATATTACTGTGGTATAATGTTTTTAATTCTTTTAGGAAGATACCAAGAAGGGGAATAGCTGGATGAAACCTCTAGGTTTGGGTATTTGAGGGATCTCCATACTGATTTCTGTAGCAGTGACACCAGTCTACACTCCTACCAACAATGGAGAAGGGTTCCTTTTTACCTCACATCCCCTACAGCATTTGTTATTGGTTGATTTCTTGATGATAGACATTCTTTCTGGAGTGAGATGGAATCTCAGTGTTGTTTTAATTTACATCTCTTGAATGACCAGTCATGTTGAACATTTTTTCATATGTTTATTGCTGTATGTACTTCTTCATCTGAGAAGTGTGTATTCATTTCAGATACCCATTTTTGAATTGGGTTTTTAAATTTGGGGATATGAATTATTTTTTACTTTTCTGACTGCACGAAAGTAAAATCAAAATGGATCAAAGTTCTAAATGTTAAAGCATAAATATTAAATCTTCTGGAAGAGAGAATATGTAGAACTCTTGAAGACATAGACGTAGGCAAAAATTTTATGAACAAAACTCTGTATGGGAAATACTATAAAGAATCAACAACTTGGTTTTCATCTTACTAAAAAGCTTCTGCATAGCAAAAGAAACCACCAACAGAGTGAAAAGATAATACATAGAGTGGGAAGAATTTTTATGTGCTTTCTTATTAAAGAAAAAACTTCTTAGCTGGAATAAATTCATATAAAGTATTTTTAAGGTTTTTTTTTAATTGGTCAGATTTCTTTTAGTAATGAGGGTGGTGAGGAAGAGATTAAAAAAAATAATGAAGAAACCACTCAATTATGAGTTTACCTAAAAGAAGATGATGTTATAGTCAGGGGTTGCAAGGAGAACACTTACATACAGGACACATAATTTATAGTATTATTTATAATGGTCACCCAAGGAGTCAAATACAAAGAAAGTGCAGGAGATCTGTCCAAAACACTAGAGTACTAGAAAATCCAGCTAAGGGCCTGGATCCCATGGTGATAACCTGCATGAATTCAGCTAAAAACCTAGAGCCCACAACAATGACTCATGCAAGTCTGTTTAAAGGATCTGTGCTGGGAAAGCCCAAAGGTCAGAGGTGGAAGCTAGAAAATCTGTGCCAGTGCGGTGAAGGATGAGCACCAGTAAGCTGAGAGTTCTGCACTGGAGCCAAGAACATAAGCTCAAAATAAGGACCAGGCTCCCCCGAAAATACCATAGCCATCCTCAGTGACAATGAGGTCCTGGGCTCCTCTGATGATAACAGCCGAGATCATATCAGGAAGTCAGAGTGACAAGCTACTCCTGGAGATTGAACAGCGCACATCTTCTCCTCCAGAGCCAAGAAGCAAAGCTCAAACTAAGGACCAGAGCTCCCCAAAGTGAACCGCAGTCAATCTCAGCAACAAGGTTCCGAGCGCCTCTGATGATAACAGCCAAGTTCATATCAGAGATGCCAGTGTGACAAACCCTCCAGGAGAACCAACAGCTCCAAACAACACTTAGGAAAATCCACAATGCTACTGTTACTCTCCAGGTCTCCATTTTATGCTGGCAACAATCCTCAGGTGGGCCGTCCACACTCAGCAGCACCAAAGCTGATTTAGTTCAGCTGGTGTTTAAGCTGACCACTAGTTACCAATCCACTAAAGATGATATAGAAGAAAATATAGTGGTGATAATCTGTCTATTTCAAAAGCAGGCAGGAATTGGGAGTTACTGACTAGTCATGCATGTGAAACTAACAATTTATCTGTGATGACTTATAACAGCAAAGATATCTTTTGTAATATGTACTAGAGGAAGAACATTCTCCAATTATTTTTTAAAAATAATGTGTAATTCTATTGAAATTCTACGTTTGATATGCCACTGTTGTAGCTACCCTGCCTGTTTTAAGTAGACTAACTATATATTTATTATTTTAAAAATTCAGCAAATGTAGACTAGTGACATGAAAAAAATAAAAAAATATATCATCTTAGCCCCTTAAGGATTGCAGTTGTATTTTGGGGTATATTCTTTCAAGTATTTTGAATGCCTAAATTTATGTTTAGTTTTTCAAAAATGAGATGGTACTGCCCTTAGTGTATTATAGTCTCTTTCCCCTACCTACTGGACAACACATAATAATCTGCCTGTATCACACAGTATCTTCTGAAACACTTTCAATAACCATATCATATAAATAGGTCATATATGGGAGCTTTTTAATCCTATACTGCTGAATGTTTAGACTTTTTAATAAAGTATTTGTTACTAGTTGCACTTTTATTATTTTTATGATTCTTTATGTAACACAATTATTATGTCACACTAAATTCTTAAAAGGGCTACACAGAGCAAAGCATAGACGTTTTTTCAGGCTTTTGATACACAGTCCCAAGTGGCTCTCTAGAATGGTTGTTACAGATTATTTCATCTGTCTGTGGTAATAAGTGATTTGACCTAAATCTGTAAGAAAGCCATCTGTATATCATTGTATGGAAAAATAGGGCATGTCTTGACTTTCTAATTGGTAAGGTGGACATCTACACATAAGCAGCTACTCTTGTTTTGAGCTCTTTGCATTTATTTTTGTGAATGTTTATTATGGTTGGACAAGTAATTATAGGAGTGGAAAAACAAAGTAGACATAGCAGGGTTAAATGCTGCATTTGGGGGTATTATAAAGTATTCCATGTTTGAGTCAGTCTTTCAAAGTACTGTGATACTGGAATTTTACTGAATGACTTTCTCCAAAACAAAAAATGTATATTTATCATTCAGTATTAAATACCATATTTATAGAAAACCTCAAAGGAATAGAGAAATTTTATTTCTTAGTGAGCACACTAAGATTTATGTTAACACCAAAAGAAAAGAGAGTAAAAGTGGGTCTGCAGACAAAATTGAGTCTGTGCTTGGTATTCATCCTTATGGTGATGATCATGAACTTTGCAGTTCCAAGCCTATGTAATATGGAGTATAGGCAGCTGATAGTCATTGTGGATTTAGAGTTTTTTTTTTTTTTTCTGAAAATGGTTATTGGGAATGCTGTGGCTATTTAATTTTTAGAAAATTTCAATTGGGTTTACTGTAAATGGCATTTGGAACTAGTTGATTACTTAGTTATTCTGCAGCTCGTATAATCTGCTAAAGTAGATGCTAAAGAACTGAGACATGACTCTCAGTAGTTTGAATCTAGCCTAATTTCTGCTACTCGGGGTAGTAGGAGAGTTGTGGAGAAAACAAGTCATTTTAGATGGTTTTAGCACTATGTTGTGTCTGCCATTATATTCTGCATTTCACATTTTGCATTTGAAGAGTATAGTACAGGTTTTCAGGCATTTCAACAGTGTTCTGTTCAGTGTGGAAGTGTTGTTTTCCTATATTCTATAGGTTCTTGAGGATAGCATGAAAATGATAATGAGGTAAAAAGAAATATCCATGAAATCTACTTTTTGTGTGTTTTATTTCCAAACCTACTAAACATTAGGAATCTTTGTGTACTATGAAGCTTTCCTGTCATTGAAACAAAATCCCTGACATCTGCAATTTAAAGGAGGAGACTTTTATTTTGACTCACTGTTTTAGAGGTTTCAATCTATAGTTAGCTGGCGCTAAAGCAGAAAATTGCATGGCAGAAGGGCTTGACGGAGGAAAAACTGCTCAACTTGTGCCATTCTGGAAGCAGAGAGGAGCAAGAGACAGAGAGAAAGAGACCAGGGACAAGAATACTCTTTTCCAGGACATACTCCCAGTGACCCACCTCCTTCAGCCTGACCCTGCCTCCTAATAGCACAGTTCAACTAGGAACTTAAAATGGATTAATCTTCTGATACGTTTAGTATCTCCACGATATAGTCACCTTCTAAAAGCCCCACCTCTAAACACGTTAGAATTTAGAGAAATATTTAGATTTAAACCTTAACATTGTGCTATTATGCCTCTGTAGAGTTTGATATTTAAGTGCTAGCCAAGAGATAAGAGAAGGAAGTACATTGCTTTGAGACTTAGCTATGAAATTGTGCCTTACGTTTCTGATTTTATCTATTTCCTATAAGGAATATTTTCTGTGTTTTACTTTGTTGAATTTTCATGTTTTTGAGTATAATTTTACAATTAGTTTTGAAGGTATAACAAAAGTATCATTTTCCAATCTAATTCCATAGTAAAACAAAAAATTAGCTAGCCTTAGTAGTAGTTTTAAAACCACTTTAGTAATTAGGTAGCAACTGATTTCACTTTCTCATATCTTCACACTTAAGTCCCTCATTCACTAGGCTACATAATTTATATATGGTTTCCATGTTGCAGAGATGTTTTGGCCCAATGGAACTCTATTTTCTAAAAGTTATGTTTCTTTAAAATAAAGTAACTATGTAAAATAATTTGGCATATTATGCAGAATATATGTTGTGTTAACAATCAGTTCCATTGTATTTGACAGTAGTTTTTTAAATCTTTGAATAAATTATGTGAATCAAAAATGATTATTTTGAATATTTTTTTCATTTTTTCCTCTATAAGTTTATTTTAGCTTTATATATTTTCAATTAGTACACATACTTATTCTTGTTAATACATAATCATATTTCAATTGTTAAAATCTTTCCTGGATTGTGTCACAATGTGATCATTTATAACTATGATTTCATGGATTCTGTGATAATGTCATTTATACCTATCTTTATATACTTACATTAATTTTTTATTTTGTATTGACACCCTTTTAATATTAACTTTCTTAGTCACTTTCTAGTTCTGGGAACAAATATCCAACACTCATAACTCAATGGCTCACTTTTGTTCATTATTGGTTGGCTCAAAGACATGGAGGTATAGTGGAAAGACACAACAGAGGAAGAGCTACTAATATTATGGTCATTAGGATGTGGAGAGAGAGAGGAGGTATCAAGGAGGGGAGATATGCCCTGCCAGGTCTCACTCCCCATCTCTTCACACCAGGCTCTACCTCCTAACGTCATATTTAACTATATCCCCCATATTCAGTCACCTTTCAGAAACTCTGCCTATGAACACATGAGGCTTTGGGGAGACATCTACATATAAACTATAACTTTAGCCAAACAATTTAATCTGCTTTGATCATAAACTAAAAGTGAGATAGATGAGTTGTTATAGATAAAATAAATATAATTATAGACAGATATCAGTCAACTCTTCAGTTGTGATTGAAATGGGTGGCTAAGGTTATCAGCATAAAGCAAGTAACATACGTAAAGGTTTTCCTGATATCAGCAAATGCTTGAGAAAAAGCTCTAGAAATAGCAAGATGAAATTGATGAATTTAACAAATCTTTCATTAGAGGTAAAGTGTGATTACTAGAAACAAACACAATCAAGACATGAGGATAGTCTTCAGACAGAGTAGGAAACCCTCCTAGTGTTTTGCTGGTGATCCTAGATACTTTAGCACAGTTGAACAAAGATAACTGTATTCATTGTATAACTAAAAAGGGAAACAAAAGGCTATTTGGGAATTTTGAGATGGGAAGATGCTCAGAGTTTTAGCTGTTCTGTCATTGTGGTGACATTGTAGAGTGGGTAGCTGATCGGTTCCAAGAGCACACTAAGCTTTTTGTCAGATATAATATGTAGATATTACTGAGAACATATGGTATATTAACATTATTATATTGATCAAAGGAAACAACATAAAGGCCTCAACAAATGGTTTCTGAATGTATAAAACTGACAATACTTATGATTAAGGATTTTTCACAAATATATATATATATATATATATATATATATATATATAGAGAGAGAGAGAGAGAGAGAGAGAGAGAGAGGGAGAGAGACATAGAGAGAGACAGAGAGAGAGAGGACACAGACAGAAACACACATACACAGGCAGACAGAGACAGAGAGACAAAGAGACAGAGAGACAAGAGAGACAGGGAGAGGCCAAAGGTATAATAAATGTTTTAAAGTGAGAAACAATAGTTCTTTGATAGAATTTCTTTATGCCATTTAAAATAGTCCCCATAGTTTTAATTCTAATGTGGATTATTTATTCATAAGTCTGGGTTATGTAACAGAGAAGTGAATATTTTAATGATGTATTTATGTAGTGTCAGAAATGAAGAAGCAATCTTTTCACTCTTTTTCCAGCTGACTTTTGTTCTTAATTCTAATTTGCTAGTTTGGAGGAATGATTTGTCAGCTGTTTTGTGTAGAACTTTAAAGTGAGATAAAAATATTTTAAATGCACAAGTATAGGAAGGAAACAACAGGCCTGCTTTCCAAGACTTTGAACTAATGCTTGCTTATGTCTTAATAGTGTTAGATCTCCTAAATATTTAAAAGGCTTTTAAAGATAAATGGCTCTTTTTCATTCCCCATGGTGCTGATACTTGTTTGTATCTAATTTTAGACTGATGTCATCATTACTGAGTTGAAATGTGGTCCTGTTCTCATTATGCCTGATGAGTGTACTGGCCAGCTTTTTTTGTAGCATGAGAACTTTTTATATGATGAAAATTCAAGCAAGAAATTGAAATTCCATACACACTGAAAATGGAACCTGTCAGAGTAGATTCAGTATGTAATTTAATAATACTTTTTTGAATTTTATCTGTAAGCTCTGCTAGTTTCTTTAGGAGATTCTGGCCTCAAATGACTTTGATTGTATACCTGTCTATCTTTTCCTGGTCCATAAAACTATGTAATAAATTCTTTCAGTGAGATCTTTGGAAACACTGTGTACAAATCTCTATTTTAGTATTTATCTTGAGTGTCATTGTTTGTTGTTTACATGACACTCTGTCCTGCTACAATGTGAGCTCCTTAAGGATAAGAAATACAAGCTTTTCTTCTTTACATTTCCCCATTGAAAAGAAAACAGCTTCTGGAAAGTTTTGTCATTTAAGTAAGCGTTGGAATCTCCTAACTTAGGCTAGGATAAAAGTACATTGTTCTGACTTGAAAGTTCTAGTGATAGTCATTCCTTTACATGTATGTGCAGGTACATGCATGTGTGCACACACACACATCCTGTATCTCTTAAAAAATATATATGTACCCCCATATATATACAGATATATTGGAAATGATATTAGAAAATATATACTTAGAGCATATTTGTAATAACATTCTGTCTGAAGAAAGATACTTGGCCTAAAAGATTCAAATGCCTTTAAAATTTCTTCTAAGTTGCTTATAGAGCCCTATGTCTATGGTCTCACTATTTGGGAACAGCAGAATCTTTTAAGTAGTTTGAGACCAGCTTGAGCAATAAAACAAGGCTCTATTATCTCAAATAAAAAGCAAAACAAAACAAAAAATAAAGTAAAACTTTCTTCTAATGTTTCTGCTATTTTTATATTTTCATATGTATTTAACTTTATCTTTACAATTATATATTATTATCAGTACCTTGCCATCAGTATGCTATTTTACACTTTTACTATCTGTAGTATAAGGAATATTATACTAAAAGCTTTTTTTGCTTGTGTTTTTGTATTCTTTGATCAGGGAATCCACAAAAAAAGACGATGAAAAAGAATTACTGGCTTTTACCTAATTCTACTATAAGATTTCAATCAGGCTTCATTTAAATGAGTCGGGATAAATGTGTTCCTGAGTCGGTTAATCTTAGGATAGGAAGTTCTATGGCCTCTTTAGTAATCAGTTTGACCACATTTTATTAATATTTACTCTACCATGGTTAAACTTTTGAAAGCTTTTCAAATTCATTAGACTTTTCTGAAGACAGTTTCTGTTACTAATATGTAGCCTCTAAAAGTTCTCTCTCACTGTAATAGTCTAACATTTTAATTATAAATATTAGTTTCAAATTTAGAATTCCTATGCCAATGTTGTAGTTAATCATTTTTGTTTTTAAAAATATTTAAGAAATTAATATCCTCTCAATTTTCTTGCAAAACAATACAGATGTGAGGTGTTTGTTTCAACTCTTTTATTGTTTATTTTGGTTCCTTGTCCCAAATAAAGAGATAGTATTTTAAGAAATGTGTTACTCTCTTTGTTTTTTTCATTTTGTCTTTCAAGGGTAGTTTTTACTTGCACTATTGGTTAGAAATCACTGGCCCATTTATTTTTAGTATAGCTAGAATATCTAACCCAGAGTAATCAGTATTTCCTTTATAACCTAAACAAAAATTGATTCTTGTAATAATGAAAGTGACATTTTCTGCATATGTAACCTATTAGTACCATCTTAGTTCTCTTTCAATTTTTACCATCAGTGACAAATTAGTTTATAATATACTCATTCAAAATATTTATCTCATAAAATTTTAAAAGTTGTACTTCATATTTGTTTTGCCTGACTTATTCTTTATATTTCAGATTGCTTTCAGTATGAGTCCTCATGTGATTTCCAACCAAACTGAGGTTAACTTTTCTATAATTTCTACTTTCCTGAAAGTTTTTTCTTTTAGAGATTGTATATTATATGATTGCTGGAGTTGTTAAGTGCCAACTACTGAGAAATAGTGTCAGAGACACAATTTCTGACTGGGATAAATGCAACTACTTTGCAATAGTTGATGTAAACCTCTGTAAGGGTCATCATGAACAGATGGTTCTCTATCCTGAGGGACTGAAGTCTGAGTTCTACAGATACAATATTTTGCTCATTACCAGGAGTTTACTGCTAAGGTTGTTAAGACATAAATTTCAAATGATTTCCAATTCTGTTTAACTTCAAGGAATATTAATTTATGTTCCTTTATGTCCCAGTTCATGAAAGAAATTGATACTTATATGAACTTAGGGTAATTAACACTCAGGCTGAGCCCAATAAAAGAAAACAAGAAAATGCAAGTTTTTGGTTACTTTTCTCACTGTGGAGACAAAATACCTGATGCCCAAAATTAGGGAAGGAAAGGTTTATTTCTTACAGCTCTTGGAGGTTTCAGTCCATACGCAGCTGGCTCCAAGGCAGGGTGGCATGTCTGGTGGGGGCAGCCGTTCATGGCTGCCACAAACAGGAAAGTGTGAACCAGAGGAGAGTGAGCCACACCTTCTTCCTACTGTTACATCATATTCTGGCTCCACCCCTGGATAGGTGAAACACCACCAATCCAAGCACTAGACAATGAATCAATCACTAACACTGGATTTGGTTGTGTCTATGATTACATGAGGCTTGGGGCAGGGTCACAGGAACACAAACCACAACAGCAAATGAGGTTACTTATTTACCTTTGAGACCTAGAGCAAGGGATAGCGGATTTAAATTCTTTCAAGAACGCCACCTTTCATTTTTTTTTTTTTATTTAAAGAGGAAAAAAAAAGCAAAACAGAAAAAGGGGTAGAAACAATACAGAATTTCAAAAAAAAAATAAACAGTAAGAAATCACTATTTGATACATTGCATATTGTCTTCTTGGATATAGTTGTTCAAGTTACAAAATTAAAGCATACAAAGTGGACATTCAAACAGTGAGGCTGCAAACAGTTCTGTTCCCCGATCCAACAAAAACTTAGTAACGTGGTTATCAATCCTACACACTTAAGTATACATACAGTTATCTATTTTAGAGCACTTTCTTTTCCTCCTCTTGCTTTTTTTTTTAAAAAAATTTTTTATTTAAAGAAAAAATTTTGAAACAGAAAGAGGGTAGAAACAATATAAAATCTCAAAAACAAAACAAAACAAAACAGAAAAAAAAATAGTAACCAGTAAAAAATCACTAGTTGATAATGACATAATTTCCTGTTAGATGCAGTTGTTCAAGTTACAAAAGTAAAGTCCACAAAGTGAACATTCAAACAGTGAGACTGCAGTCAGCTTTGCTCATCCATCCAACCAAAACTCTAGCAACATGGTTATTAATTCCACACACTCAAACATACATGCAGTTCTACACATGTATAAGTCTCTACACATATACCTAGCCTTTCTGTATTAGAGGGACAAACAAATCAAAACAAGTCAGCAATACAAATTCCTAGAGAAACACAAAATGAAAAGAACATACAAAAACACAACACTAGGTGATCTATGGTAGTCACTATGATGTCTCTTGTTATTTTCAATAAACTTTTCTGTATCGTCAAATATAATATAAACTTAGCATTGCTTTACACTATTAATAAAATCTAAACATTGGAGACATTATAGGGCTTCAAAGGCAGTTAACAATCAAACCAGAATGGGTATCCTATTGAATCCTGTCATCTTCAGAGTAGTTGCCCCTACTCTCAGACTCGACACTCTCAAGCATACCATATTCAAATAAAATCAGTCAAGATAAAACAGTGATATAACCAATTTTCTCTGTCTTATCTCTGCCATGCTATTTTTCTGTAGTTATTTGTTTACTTTTCTCCTTCATTCCACTGTCTGCCCCTTTCTTTGAGGCCTTTCTGCCATTATTCCTGGAACCCTGGTGATTTTCTTCTTCTCTCTCTAGAATGTCCTTCAGTATTCTTTGCAGGGTTGGATTGGTGGTCACAAACTCCCCCAGTTCCTCTTAGTTGTGGCAATATCTTGTCTCTCCATTAATTTTGAGAGACAGTTTTTCAGGGTACATTATTCTGGGTTGGAGGTTATTTTCTTTCAGGGCTTGGAATATTTCACTCCAAGCTCTTCTTGATTTGATGGTCTGCATTGAGAAGTCTGCTGTGATTTTGATGAGTTTTCCTTTATAGGTAATCTGTTTCTCTGACCGCTTTTAATATTCTGTTCTTGTGATGGATTTCTGGGATCCTGATTATTATATGTCTGGGTGTAGATCTGTTTGGGTTGTAGTTGTAGTGAAGTTCATTTATCTGAACTTCACTTCCATTACCTATGTTTGGGAAGTTTTCCTTAATTATTTCTGTGAATAGACTTTTTATTTCATTTGTATTTGTTGCTGCATCTTCATTCACATATTTTATTCTTAGGTTATAAATCCTCTTGTCATCTTTTAGCCTTTGTATCGTTGCTTCCTTGTTCCTTGTTATTTTTAAGAGATCCTTCCTTTCATGATCATACTTTGCAAATCTATCTTCAAGTTTTGAAAGTTTGTCTTTAGTTTAAGTTAAATGGTTTTGCCAGGTTTCAATGAAGTTTTTAATTTCCTGATATTCTCTTTGGATCTGTTTCATATATTCTAGATTTTGTTTATATTCTTCATCAAAGGCTTCTCTCCTTTCTCTGGGTTCCTCTATTCTTTCATTTGTGCCTACTTGAGGATTACCCAGGACTTCTTTTATTAATCTTCTTATATCTTGCTTCACCTGAGTTAGAATTTCAGATTTAAATTC